>JAEPRD010000027.1:0-260488 GCA_016758985.1 Mucor saturninus
AAAAAAACAACAACTTACGTCCAAGTAGATTCCAAAGACCTGCAACAGACCCCCAATCATCCATATCGTAAACATATGTTGATAGTTCGGTAAGTCAATATATTAAATTCAAAAAAAAATTATAATACTTACGATTTATTCTCCACCCCCAGACATGTCCCCCGTGTCGATATTTTTTTTCCACACCCATGATTTTTCCACACCCATGATTTTTCCACACCCGTATTTTTTTAGCGCTGATTGCACGCCCATATACACTTGAATTTTGTATCCGAGACAAACAATGTACACTGAACAGCTTCAAATATTAGAAATTAAATGGTAGAGAAGTGCTTGTCTTTTTTTTTTCTGCCTTGGGAATCGAATTAGATGGGTGTCTGGCTGACTGGGAATCGAAAAGTCTTACAAATTAAGTGGAAATCAACTTTTGGTTGATTTCTTTTCTCTTTATAATAGTAGCGAAGTTATTACGAATACCATACTCCTTAATAACATTTACAACTTCTTCTGCAGTATTGTATCCATTGATAGGAAATACAGGAAGAGGTTCCTGGACAGTATAGGTCGTGTCATTCAAATCAAACACGCTTTGATTGTCTGTGTTCATTCCTAAATCTGATAATATCCATATTAATATGGGCTTTTTTTTTTCGTATAAAGCTTCATATAACTACACGTAAAACTTACAAATTAAACAAATTTCGGGTGTGGAATAAGTTTTTTGTTTCTCTTTCATCGTTAACGTTATGATGACCTTCTCTGCTGTACTTATAAGCGTTATGGTCGCCATATGTTCGGCTTCTTTCACCGTCCGGACTTGGCGAGCTTCTATGACGTCTGTTGATTCTTTCTGAGCGCGTAGGTCCTTTTTTTTGTTTTGTTTTTTTGAAAAAAAAAAACATGTAAGATTGAGTCGTTATAACTGAGTAGATTAAATACTTTGAGACGCATTTTCTCTTCTGTTTAATCCTTTTAAGGCCTCAGCCTGTCTTTTTGTTGGTGCCATGTCAGTCAAAAAGAGATCAACATTAGTACTATTTTATTTTAACTGAAAGAAGGGCATAGAAAGAACGCCAAAAAAAAAATCACTTTGTGAACAAACAGATTGACGTCAGCACCTGCTTGTGAGTCTAGATAGCACATTGTGATCATGCATAATTTTAAAGGAAAAAGCACTTCATTTTAGAACCAGCTTTTCTTTGAGCAATGAGTGTCTGTAGCGGACTATGAAAGCTGGATCAAGCATCCTGTTTCGTTTGTTGACGGGTGCTTGTCCCTTGAACCAAAATATGCTATACCATCCATTCTAGTTGATATCGCTATCAAGAGATGAAGTTTTGTGATAATAAAACGCGTGTGCCCTTCCTCTGCCTGAAAGCAGTCCCCCAGTTTTTTATTCTGGGCGCTGCAAAGTGAGATTCTTTGTCTTTCCCAAAAATGAGACTACGTATCCGACATGCTAAAGGATTGTTGACAATTTCTGATGTAACATTAGAGCAATCTGTATTGGAACTCAAAAAATGTATTTCTAAATCTATTGGTCTAGCTTCAAACCAAGATGTCGAAAGTGAGTAAGGTGAACCAGTTTTGTTCATAGTACTAAATTTTGTATAATTTAGTATCCGGAGGATATCCTCCCAAACCAATATCTGACAACACCATCTCATTGAAAGATGCTGGACTTAGAGATGGCGACACTCTAAATATTAAAATCTTGGACACTGTTGTTGCGCCCGTTCATAAAGAAAATAGTACAACCGTGAAAGAAGGCATTGTGGAAACTCCCACTGGATTCTTGACACTTCGAGTAACGTTTTACTGATACTGGCAATTTAGAAGAGGAACTAACTTCAATTAAAAAGGTGATGGATGATGATAATTCGTGTTTGTTTAGATCTATCGGTAAGCCACGCTTTTTCTATAAACTGTCCTGATTTTATTGACTTTTTTTTTGAAAAAGGGTAAAATGGGTTTGCAAAAATGTCCGAAAAAGTAAACAAAAGGCTGATTCCGTTATTTGCAGCTACGTTTTAAAAAGAGATACTACGATATCAAAAGATCTCCGTCAAGGTACTTGCAGTATTGGAAACAATCAAAATAACAATGATTTTCTTACCACCATATAGTTGTTGTCGAAGGAATTAAGTCTGATCCCATCACGTATTCTGATGCAACTTTAGGGTAATTTGTTAGCTGTGTTGTTAAGTTTAGTAAAATCTTTTAACCCTTGTTTACTTATAATAGACAACCTAGAGGTAGTTTTGTAATTCTTGAAACAAAAAAATAATTATAGATATTGATATAATTATACTATGATAAGACAAATACATGGATTGGATTCAAAAGCCAAACGCTTGGGGAGGTGCGATTGGTAAGTATTAGTACTAGGAAATGTTTGAATCATTCTAACATTAGTACAACAGAATTAGCTATACTTTCATCTCATTTTGGCATAGGTAGGAATTCCAAAAACAGTATTTGTTATGCAAACTAATAGCTCATCAATCAAACTTTGAATCAATAGAAATAGATAGTATAGACGTTCAAACTGGTCGTGTGGATAAATTTGGTAATAAGTATTGCTTGAATCTAGTGAATACGTGCTAAATAAGTCAAAATAGGAGAAGGAAAATACGACGAGAGAGTACTGATAGTATACAGTGGTATTCGTAAGTTCTTTTTGGGAAAATACGACGATAATACACTAACATTTTTTTTTTTTTTTTTTTTTTTTTTTTTTTTTTTTTTTTTTTTTTTTTTTTTTACAGATTATGATGCGTTAGCACTAGCTCCTACCAGCGACAGTCCTATGGATTTTGATCAAACACGATTTTCTGTTACTGACGAATACATATTAAAATCTTCTTCAGAACTCGTTAATGGGTTGAGAAAGGTAAAACCAAGTTTGTGAATGGGATATGTTGCTAAATTTGATTTTTTTATGACAATAGTCTCACAGGTTTACGGATATCGCTAATTTTACTTTAAAATGCGAACAGTGTAACACTGGCTTAAAAGGCGAAAAAGGTAAGCCTCTTAAATCATCTTTGTTTTGATTGCCAATACTTACATATTATTTGGTCTTTATAGACGCACAAGACCATGCTGCTGTAAGTATTCAACTACTCCTAATTGACAATTTGAATAATATATTGACTGACTTGGCGTAGAATACGGGGCATACCCATTTTACAGAGTATCAATAACTAAGCCTAATAAACAAGTCCCCTCAGTAATTTGCACGTAGTTTACTGTTTGTCAGGAGATTCTTATGATGTTTGTTATCAACGGTTCGTAACTGTAGATCTATTTGATTTTGGTGTACTGTTTTTTTTAAAATTACCGAATTGTGAAGGGAAAAAATCGGACCTTAACACTTCCCTTCTCTTGCACATAAAAGCATATTTATACCATCACTCACAGTGTTCCGTTTGCAATGATAAAAAGCAACTACTCTCTTCTCAAGTCAAACATCTAAAAACGAAGAATGTGAAGAAAAGACAGCCGAACCCCCTACACTCAAATTCGATTGTATGTGTAGCCCGATGTCTAGATTGTTACACAGTTTATGATCAACGTAAAAACATCAATCCGTTTGTGGTTGGTATTTGATAACATCGTGTAGTATACCTTCGAGATTATCAAGGAAAGCAGTATCTGCAATTTTAATTCAAATGCTCAAGTGGAAACATTTTTTGTAATCTTTTTGTTTTCCCTTTTTAAACCAAGTCGACTGTTACTTTAACTTAAGCTTTTTATGGGTCCTTCAAGGAATGTTTTTGTGTGGCTGACAATAGATTGTTATGTTTTTCTTTAAAGTGAGTATAAAGCACTACAGATTATCGATTATGGGGTGTTTTCAAGTTATTCTATACCCCCCTCCCCTCTCCTTATTTTTTTATGTGGAAAGGTTTTCGTTTGTTTAATATATGAAAATATATGGTTATGGCAAGAATATTTGTTTTATTTTGAGTAAGAAAAAGCCCAATTTATATTACACAAGAGTATACCACGCAAAGCTTTTATAATACAACTTTACCCAACGAGAAATTTACGTTGTAAATTAATTTATACATCTATTTCAATTACGGATTTCTATAAGTAATACACTATGATACCGTATTATTAACTGGCATCCGAGCTAAAATCTTGTGTATAAAATAAGCTTTTTGGGAAGGTGCCACTATATTTATTGTGTAACCCTGTTTTTTGTACAAGCCAGTCAAAAAAAATAAAACTTTCCTTTTTACTCTTTTTGATAGTTAATAAAAAAAAAATGGATACCATTATAGAAGTGGGAAGAACAGATATCCTAGAAGATATTACAGAAACGGTACCCCTCAATGAAAGAAATTTACCAAAAGCGGAAACAAGGAACTTGAATATTTTAAACAGTAACATGCGTCACGAAGTCATCTTGCTAGACATATCTCGCGATAAAGAATGGGTGGCCAATTTAACAAAGCAAAATGGCAATCTTTTTATCACTAGGCGTAAATTTACAGAAATAATAACAAGCTACAATGAAGAAACCCCTAGTGTTCTTAATATTACCAAGACTATAAAAGATTTTAAAGGCGCTCACTGCAAGTTCTTATCAATATCGCCGAATGGTGAATATATTGTTCTATCATTTTATGAAAGAGTCCCACGAAATAATTCTGGTTATCATGATCCAAAAAATCCATACTGCTATGTATTCAAGGTGAATAATAATACTATAAATTTATGCAATGTAAAGATAGAGTGTGATGGTCGCGCTGTTTTCTTTCATGAAAAACTCAACTCACTTGCCATAATCAACACAAAGGCTGTAGAGGTGTACGAAGATTTTCCCAACAAGAAATCTGTCAGTTATTTGTTTGATTTATCATTGTTTTGTTCGGGCGAGGAATATCGAGAAGGGTTTGTAATTGACTCCGGCTTTATCAAAACTGTAACTTGGGTAGATTATGATAATAATAACATACCTGCAGATATGGACTCTATCATTCAAATTAGTCGACATGCTCGGCACAATCTTTTGACAACACATTTCAAAGGTGGTATTGTTCGTGTCTGGTCCCTTCAAAATGGTGTACGCTTAACCTCGTTTCCTGCTCCAGAGCAAAGCATTGTGGCATTTTCTAAAAATTGCAAATATACTGCCACGTTTGTAGCACTTACTAAATCTGTCAAAATTTATAATGTCAAAAGTGGATTGCTGGTTTACCAATTGAAATCTCAGAAAGGCTTTTCCGAATCATTTACGCTTACGCATATCCGATTTTGTTATGATGGTCGATATATTGCCATGTCGGGATTGCAAGACAATTGTGTGGTTTTTGAAGTATGGTATGTTGAGGCTGAGAAGTCTATTTATAGAATAGAACGGCCTTTGGCACATCCGGAAATTAATGTAGGTAGACATGGAAATACGCCAACAGAAAAAAGAATTCAGCCGTTTGTTGTGCGTGCAACCAATGAAAAGAAAGAAAAGTGCCTTAAGGGGATCTATACGTCAGTCCAGGGAGATGAACATGTAACAAATTCAATTATATTAGATATTGATCGATACGACGTGAGAAGGAGTACCGAGAATCCTTCAAACCTGATTGACTTGCCCCAACCTATGCTTCTTGATGAAAATGGAAATCCTGTGAACAATATTGTTTTTAACTGGATTAACGACGAAGGATTGCAAAAACCTTATCTAGGAGCAGAGTATGAGCTTTGTAACAACTTGCGAGATTTTAACTATTTGAAATGTGGCATTTTAAATGTTAATGGAAATCAGCTTCTGATTCGTTTTGGTCTATATACCGTGCAACTTTGGCAATTATCTGGTCCAGCTATTGATCCGGACAATCCGTCCAATAATTTAATAACTCCGGCTGTTGATATGGAAACTGTGGACTCCAAACAAGAAGATAAACTACTCTATATAAGAGCGTATAAAGGACCGGACTATGGTATCAAATACTCTTTTCGCGAAAACTGGAAAATTCAAGGATTTAAAAGTATTCGATTTATTGGTGGGATGGCTTCTGGGAGAATGATAGTAAATATCACGGAAAATGAAACGAACAAGTGTGAGCAGTTGACTCATTATCACACAGAGGAGTTATTTCTGCCGCTGGATAATTTTTCCCTGCATACAAACGTTAACGGTCAAAAGCCTTTTGATTATCATAAGCTAGAAAGTGCATGTCAGACGCTTCATTATCTTACCGCTGATGGAATCGAAGCGAAATTTCAGAAAGTAAGGATAGTCGTGGAACACAAAAGATACATATAAAGTAACTAATCACTTGTAATCAGGATAACTATCATATGATATTCCGCAAAACAAATGAATTAATCAAATCAGCTGTAAAAGACATTGACATTGAGTCTAACTTCTTTTCGACTATTGCTGGGAGCAGGACACTCGCTATGTTGGCTTCGTTTAAAGATGGAAGACAAATTATCAAATCGATTTTAGAAAAAGAGATACCCATAAGTATCTTCAGTTATGCCCGGACGATTAAAAAGGAGACCCCACACAAGTACAAAGAATCATTAAGGGATAACATAGTGAATTTAAGGGAACTTTTGGGGGTCAAGGAAACTATAATCCCTACCCCAGGACCGGAACCCCAATCAGCTTCAGATTCAGAGGCAATGACCTATCGAAGCTCTGAATTGAATTTGATAGTCCAAACACCGAAAAATTTGGACATGATAGCCGGAAAAGAAAATGTGTTAACTGTCCTCATCGAAGAACTGGATCACAAATTGTACAAATTTTTATTCAATCGTATCCTATCGGATGCTAAAAAACTGGGCCCTGGATGTTTCTTTGCACTTACTGACGCTCTTTTATTTCTTCAGGAGGAAGATAACACCGGTAAGAACATAGCCACTTTATCGAATGTTTTTAACATTTGTTTCTTTTTAAAAAGACCTTCTGCTTACCAGCTCCCAGAAGCTTTCTTTCTTGGCGATCGACAAGAAAAAACTCGGGGTTCTAGATTCTGAATCGGTACAGAGCATCAAAGTCAAAATGTCGCAGAAGAAAGAATATATATCCAATCTAAGAAATTTAGAGTCCCATGCAACTATGGAACAATTAACAAAATACAGCGGGTGGTATCTTTCTATGTTTAGACTTCGGAAAAAGCTAGATTGTCGTTTTACAAAGGCAGTCCGACTATCATATGAAATCGTAAAATACGCTTTCCTTTATTATGTGAGAAGATTTTTCAAAAAAGCACGAAAGGATCCCAGAGGTGCTTCCAAAGTATGCGTTGTCCCCCTTCCTCAATTCAACATATATACTGACCTCCCCGAAGATCGGCCCAAGAATCTGGAGTATAAACCTGACAATCTTATTACTTACAAAACAAAGAGTGCATTTGTCAAAGTTGCTGTAGATCAAGATTCCAATAATATCTTCAAGCAAGGTGATACAGTCTGCGAGGTAATGGTACAGTATAAGTGGGAAACGTTTGCTCGCTGGAGATTCTGGTGTATTTATGCTTTACACGCCATTTATTATGTTTCTTATGCCACCAGCGTTTTGTTTGCCTCAGAATTATATGGGTATGAAGAAGCACCACTCAAAATAGAACATCCAGGCCAGATTACTTCGGTTTTTTTCATGTGTGCGTCGCTTTCGGTGCTCGTCATACAAGAGGCTCGCCAATTTGCCAAAACAAGTTGTTTACACAGCTATATCTCATCGGGCTATAATTGGATCGATTTTTTTGCATATGTTTTCCCAGTAGTAACGCTTATTCAAATGATACATGGCGGATCCTATTTTGTAAGATGCTAATTTATCGTTGAAAATAGATAAGTTAATAATTGTCACATATTTAGAATGAAATTTGCAGTGTCAGTAATCTAATTCTGTGGACGCATGGTATTCTAAGATTGCGTGTTATATCGTTTTTTGTAAGTAAAAAAAAAAAAAAAAAAAAAAATCTTAAAATTATAGCTTTGCTTATAATTCTTTTCTTTAGGGTATCACACTCGAAATCATCATTCAGCTTTGTCTAAGGGTTAGGGCGGTGTTTACTATCATGGTCCTTGTGATTCTTGGCTTTACCATGTCATATATCATAGCGTTGCGTTTACAACTCGACGATTTTTTTCAAGAAAATTATGCTGGCGATTACACAGTGGATGGTAGCGAGAACCCAAGCGGTACCGTTAACTTTGTTGATGTTAGTGCGGATAATGGATTTAGTAACTGGTTCAAAGCATTTTACCAAGTATGGTTCTTTGTATACGGTGTATGGGATCCAATCAATGATGGTGATGCAGGTGATAGCTTTTTTATTATGTGTCTGTCTATATTATTTTCTCTCGTTACTGTGGTTATCTTCTTTAATTTATTGATGTAAGTACAATAGGATGAAGAGTAAACTATGATTTGCTTACTAAGGTTTTTGTATAGTGCTCTTATGGCTAGTACAGCAGAGAGCGTGAAGAGTCGTGGTAAAAAAGTTTGGTAAGTGTACATGATTGATTGTCCCGATAATATGAAAATTTAATTGTGATGCGATTAGGGTGAGCCATTTCGCCGCTGTAGTATCTGAAATTGAACTCCTTTGGTGCCTGGAAAGTACGAGACGAGATCGACAGAATAATCCTTCGTATATCTATTATATAGCTTCCGATATTCAAATCAATCAATACGAAGAAATACTCAAAGAGGAGAACGCAAAACTTTCGAAGGATTTGGGTATCAAAAATGCCAGTGACGATCAGGGTACTCATAGTTGTTGCAAAACAAAATAATAAAATTTCATACACATTAACAGAAATTATGTAACGCTATATTCATGTCCCATATATTCTCAATCTTTTTTATTATAACGTACATTGATAAAAGTGTCTTCCTAGGAGAGCTTGCATTGACGCTTAAATGAATTGTTCTATTTTTTTTCTTCTTGAAAAATTAATAAAAACCAATCACAAGTCAACATCTTTGCAATCTTTAACACCGTTTTTATATTAAAACGGGCTTTCTGTATGTTTTTCTATATCACATAGCATAATAGATGTTTTGAATTTCAGAACTTTTCATTGAGGGATGTCTTATTTTTTACTCTCTTTTGCGTCGGTTTTTTTCGATTTAAGCGCCAATTACTCGTCATCCGTGACGTAGACACCTCCAGAAAATCAACCAGAATGTTCAAAACACTCAGACGCTACTTTTTCAATTAGTATAGGACTGTATAGAACAACTTTATAGTCATCCAGCCCGTAAGAGTTATCTTCACATGATTAAATCACTGGCACTGCGCCGGTTATTTACAGTCTGATCACAACTATTTATGTGCACGTCTTACGCAAACAACATGCGCAATGCAGTGCATTAAGCGTGCACCACTGTAGAATATAGAAAAAGATTGCGTCATGATAATCACTGGTTAAACATATTCATAGTGCACTAAGCTGTTCTCACTGTAATTTACAGGCTTGAGGCTGTTTTGACGATCCACTGAATTGTTTTAATGAAAAATATGTTTTTCAAGGAAAATTTGCGCGCAAACGCCAACTGCAATACCATTTAATTAATTTTCTTTTACGAAATCTATGACGGCTACAATCAGAGGAAACAGACTCGCTTTTCTTGAAACGATTTGATCAAAAATGTCATTTTATAATTTCCCTGTCAAAGTAAGGTCCCTGGATATTAAACTTTTACTTAGACAACCCTATACCCAAAATGCGTAGAAATATTAGGCGCATCTTTTGAGTTAATTTGGACAAAGATTCAACATGTAAAAAACAAACTTTGTCTAACAAAAACTTGTTTTTTAATTATGCGCGAAATGTAATTTTTCTAATAACAAAACTGCTCTAAAAACATAACCAGTGTAAAGAGCATTAAATTTGGGCTATAGTTATATAGAAACACTTTTCATTAAATCTACGGGAAGGGTATTCAAAAGGTTGACTTGATAAATTTGTGATTTTCCTCGAGGTATACCCTTTGTGTTTTGGCCAATTTTAGGTCTTTTGAAAAAAATCTTAAAATCAAAATATAATGATTCAATATGATGTTTTAGATAATTCTGAGAATTTTTTTGGCTTATAAGAACGTACGAAAATGACGGTTTACTATACAAAAAAATCAATTCAAAACAGTGTGTTAGGCGAAAAAAAGGGCCAAGAAAGATTAAAAGATCAATATTATTTATAGAATCTACTGGTTTTTTTAATGACCGTAACATGCAATTATATTAGCCGCATCTTTTTCATTATAATATAACATAGCCAAGGTTTTAAATCTGAGGTTTTCACCTTGGATGAACATAGTTCCCAGTAATTTGGTATTAATTGTAAACGCAATGCCGCTCTATAGAGGTGACTCGGGTTTTTCAGTGACTGCCTTGACACATTGGTAGATAAAGGAGTGCCCTTTTCTTTTTTTTTTTTTCTTTTTAATTGACAAACACAAACACAAAAATGGGTAAATGGACAGACAAATTATACATTACCCATTCCGAATGGAGTGGCGAAGTAGGTCAACATTCAGCTTCAGCAGGCATCACTGGCCAGCGTAAATCAGCAGGTTTTAAACGACTTCCTTTTTACTGTTGTTCATTATCACTTCAACCGTTTGAACATCCTGTCTGTACACCCGATGGCATTATTTTCGACTTGGTTTATATTATCCCATACATTAAGAAATACGGAACCAACCCTGTGACAGGTGAAAAGTTGCAGACAAAGGATTTAATCAAGCTTCATTTTTCTAAGAATGAAAAAGATGAGTTTTACTGTCCTGTGACCTTCAAAGTGTTCTCGGACCATACAGCGATTGCTGCCATCAAGACAACTGGAAATGTGTTTGCTTATGATACCATTGAAAAGTTGAATATCAAGGCCAAGCACATGCGCGATTTGATTACGGATGAGCCATTTACTAGAAAGGATATCATCATGATTCAGGATCCTCATAACTTAGAGAAACGTGACATGTCGAAATTCGATTATTTGAAAACCAACAAAAAGGTCGTTAATGTTGCTGAAGAATTAGAAAAAAGAAAACCTACGAATAATATCAATGTGGCAGGTATGGGTAACACCAAGAAAGTGTTTGACGCACTTGCCAAAAAGAATGAAGAAGAAGAAAAGGAAAAGATCCCTACTAGTTTTCATCAAAAGAAGGTATCTTTACCTTACAATGCTGCTCATTATACCACAGGTGATGCTGCTGCTTCTTTCACCTCTACTGCTTTGAACCCTTATCAGGAAAGTACTCGAGCTTTATTGGATGAAGATGAGTTTATGTATAAGCGAATTAAGTCAAAGACATATGCTCGTATTGTGACAAACTACGGTAATATCAATATTGAATTATTCAGTGACAGAGTAAGTACATTTATATACACACTTTTTATCGTTCTAGATATCTGACTCCTTCCTTCTTGTATATATAGGTACCACGAACATGTCACAATTTTGTTCAGCTGGCCAAAAGTGGATACTACAACAACGTCTTATTCCATCGCAACATCAAAAAATTCATGGTATGTTACTTCTCATCAGTAAAGGAAGAAAAGAATGTATATTAACCGAAATAATGGGCGGGTGGTATAGATTCAAGGTGGTGATCCTACAGGAACTGGAAAAGGTGGCGAATCTATTTGGAAACGAGATTTTCCTGATGAAATCAAGACAACGTTAACACATAATGCTCGTGGTATTCTTAGTATGGCTAATAAGGGTAAAGACACCAACAGTTCACAATTGTAAGTATCACATCATACACACACACGCGCACGCACACACTTTTTGTGTGGTATGACTCAACCTCCTTTTTTTTCTTCTCAAAAATAATAGTTTCATTACGTATGCACCAGCACCACAATTAGATGGTCAACATACAGTGTTTGGTAAAGTGGTAGGTGGTATGGATGTACTAAAAAAGCTGGAAGCGATTCCAGTGGATGAAAAAGATCGTCCTGAACGAGATATTCGAATGAAACAAGTTCAAGTATTTGTGGATCCTTTTGAAGAATACCAGACACGATTACAAAAGAAATTGGCGCATGTAGCTAATGCGGATGCTGAGGATGAAGAAGCCCGATTAAAACGAGAAAAGGAGGATCGCATGGGTTGGTTTGGTCCCAATGTGTCTAAAAAGAATGGAAATACGACAGAGACAACTATTGGTAAATACATGAATGATGAAAAGACAAAGCGAAAGGAGATTGAAGAAAAGGAAGAAATTGGTGTCTCGCAAAAGAAGCAAAAACAACAGGCTACATCTTATGGTAACTTTGATAACTTTTAGTATGTAAATAATATATATATAAAAAAAAAATGGGTGTGTCTAAAAAGTGTGTGTTTAATGTTGTGGTAATTGTTGTTGAGAAGGAGGAGGAGGAGGGGCTTGTTCACCATTTAAATGATTGTAAGCTTGCATTGGGGGCCAATTCATTGGCTGTTGATGCTCTGCGGGCAATGAAGGGCTTGTTCCTTCTTCAGGTAGTTTGCCGGCTTTTTCGAGCTCAGCCACTTCAGCTGCAGCTATGATAATTATGATAATGTGAGATTTTTTTTGTTTGGGCAAAACATTTTTATGATTCTTACTTAGGAATCTTCCACCTGGACCGCGTGGGCGACGCATGGCATGTCTGTGACGACTTTCATGAAGGTATGGTTTTCTAGCTTTAGCCACTCGGTTTAGTTCTTCAAGTCTTGCTCTTGCAGCTCTTCGTTTAAGAATTCGATGGTATTGTTTTGCGTTTACATAGAGTGGTTCTTCTACAACTTGTTCAACAGTTGCAGTAGCAGTAGTTGTAGTGCTAGGGGTAGGAGCTGTTTCTGCAGGTCGATTGGTATAAGCGACTTGTGGAGAAGTAGGAGGTAAAACAACACCTGGAGGTTGCTAAGGGAGCATTAAATCAGATATACATAATTTTTTTTAGATAATTATACTGAAAGGTTACATACCATGGGATACGGATGTGAGTATTGCTGTCTCCCAGTCTCGTATGGAGGAGAAGATTGTTGTTGTTGTTGTTGTTGTTGTTGTTGTTGTTGGGGAGTTGGGGTGGTATGAACTGGGGTCGATTTATAAGTGGTGGAAGTATTACTTACGACGGAATTTGCACTAGGATATGGATCATTTGTGTGCAAGATATGTTGAGAAGATGTATCTGTCATGATTGAGCCAATAAGAATTTAACCTTGTCTGTTAGCAAGTAAAAAAAAAAAGAAAAAAAAAAGAGAGAGGGGAGCAGGGAGCCAATAAAGTCTTTTTTCTTTTTCTGTGTTAAATTATCAAAAAGATAAATAGCAGTCATGATACACGAGAATAAAAATACACAGAATAGGTTTTAACCGTTGTCCATTGGTGAAATGGCAAAAAGAAAAATAATATAAAAAGTGTTTTCGGAGGAGCTGTAATTACTTCTGTACCCACTCTAGATATAAGGTCAACCAAAAACCGTCTAAACATTGTCCAAGACGTTAATTAAAGGTACTTCGACTGTTGTTCTTTGAGGAGACTGTCTTGAAATAAGACAAGGTTGAGAGAGTACTCTTAGTATTGCTTTTCATACTAGTGTGAATTGTACGGCATTGATTGTATCTCATAATAACGATGGTTCCAGAAGACGTCTAGTTGTATAAGCGATAATATGGAATATGTGCATGGACCATGTACACAGGTATGTGTCACAAGCCAGAACAATACTTCTCAGGCTTGTTCTGTTTTCGAATCAGCATACCATCCCAAGGAAAACCACTAGTAGCCAGAGTAACGAATAAGCGATATCTTGAGATAAGATATATCTGTCTTGACTACAACATTGACGTGGATAGCTTAACTTTTATTTTAGCAAACATTTCCTGCTTTCAGTCAATATCACACTGACTTTTATCATATTACTGCATTCTTCTTGAGAGAACGATAGGGCAGTGATCCGAAAAGTATGACTTAATGTGGCCACTGATCTTTATGGAAGATTTATTAGAAATTATATTTTTTAGGTTGTACATATTATTGTAGTTGGTATATATTATTTACTACTGGTGTCATTCAACCAATTGGTTGTAGATAATCGATCATCATAGGAAGCAGACATGGATATCCTATCATCTCTTGAAAGTGCTCTATGATGGTGATGACTTGTGCCACTTTCAGAGGAGTCTGAATCATTACCACCATTCTTCTTATTGCGAGTAGGCAGAGAAGCTGAAGACTGTAAAGGTTTTTGTAACTCTTTATAATTCTGATGTAAATGTTTCTTTTCTCTACGTTTCTTCTGTCGTTCAGGTGAAGATGTGCTATCATTCTCGTCATCCAACGTGGTAATGGAAGTGGCAGCGGATGCTTGTTGTTCTTGTTGCTGCTGCTGGTACATGAATGGCATAGATTTCACCATAGGTTGCTGCATCTCTCCTAACGTCTTTTCGAGATTTTGCAGTTTTGTCCGTTCATAACGGATACTTAGGTTGACATAATCCTTGATGGATTTTTGTAAATCTTTACTCTTTTGGGTTTCAAACAGTTGAATCTCTTTCTTGACTTTTTCCTGGCATGCATCAAATGCACCTTTACTGTCCTCTAATAAGCCTGTAGCCTAATTTAATGATGAGTATTGGCTATATTTTCCATCGGCACATGTATATATAATAAACATACTTACCACAATCTCTTCGTCAATGACTTCCTTTACTTCAGGATGATTCATGCCTAATCTCAGTTTTAGCTTGTCTGCTCGATCTCTCTTTTTGTTTCGATATTTCAACTGTTCGACATACTCCATTAGTTTAACTGTTCTAGCGTTAAATACGACTTTTAAGGGATCCAAGGAATTCTTATATTCAATCATGACATCACCAAACTTCATGTTTTCTTCTTTGCCTTGTCTGGTGAATACAAAGCCTAATTCGTCCATCAATAAGCCCAGCATTTGCATTTTCCGATCCAAGTTACGTTGAGCATCTCTGGCGTCAAATTTGAGACCAAGGCCCAGTCGGTATTTACTCTGAGTAGTTTCAATAACGAGATCACCCATATGAGCCATGCTATCTCCAAGGCCTTCGCGAATAGTGATTAAATCGTTGAGTGATTCTGCAATAAAACCGTAATAGGATTCTTGTAGTAAAATGTAAATTTGATGCTTATGAAACGTATCTTGATCATTCTTTTCATATAAAAAAAAAAAGGTCAGGTTTAAGCATGTTATTAGTGATGTTTTTTTATAATTTTACTCCTTCAATAATCTCGGAAGCCTTGTATGATTTAAATCCTCGGTCTGTATTGGGTTTGATGACTCTATTGAATTTTAGAAAGGCCAAGACACTTGTACTTGATCGACCTACTTGTGTAGGAGACTTATTTTTAAGCGTTAGAATATAACAAAAAAAATAAGGTTGTGCATTGTTTGTTTTGGGGGCGTGTGTAAGAGAGATGATGTGGGTGCGCACCTTACCATATCACTTGACAAAAAATGTATAAAATCCGCATGGTGGGTCAATTCTTGCCTTCCCATAATTTTTTCAAAAAATCTCGAGACTTGCAATCTTTTTCGCTCAACGTAATCTTGGTCATCAATGTGAGCGGACATGGGTTGTTCAGGTAAAGGGGGTAGGACCACAGCGGGAAAAGCTTTTTTTAACTTGGCATGAAGCCAGCTGATTTGTTGAAAGGTACGAAAACAAGTGGGCAACACCTTTTCTGTCTCCTCACCCTGAATCTGTAATAGTTTAGAAAGAGGGTTACTTTTTTTAAATATCTAGAGAATAACGCTTTTATTATTTACAATGCCATCCAAGACCAGCTTGAACTGTATTGTGTCGGGTGTAGCAGCGGCTTCTGGAACACTGATTATCAAACTCATGGTATAATGTAGAAAAAAGAAAAAATAAAATAAAAATATAAACACACACACGTTGAGAACGAGGATTGGCTCAGTGACTAGTTATTTTACTCACCCGCATATTTCTGTTTAGTTTCATGTTTTTCTCGCCCCTCTCTCCCTCTCATTGATCGGTTTACATTAAATCTCAAGCAGATCTTTATATTGGATGATAAAACAAGATGCATTTCACAAAAGAAAGAAAAAAAAAAGATTAGTGCTCCATATGCTACACCAATTGCGTGTCAGTTGTATGTATTCCATTCACCCTCAATAGCGCGGCACTGGCCTATTTGTCCTGGTAAAGAAAAGGGAGTTTAAAAATCAGCATTGGTGTCACAGAGCTTTTCATCCATCAACAAAAGAGTGTCTACGTGGAATTGCATGAACCGCAATTGTATTTTATCTAGTCATGTCACCTTGCTGATTATAGATGCAAGACAGAAATGAAAATAGTTTTATTTATTGTAAATTTAAAATTTTCTTTGTGTGAATCTCATAATTCATTATTGCCCTCAACAAGTGCCACTTTATAAGCTATGCTATGCCTATAAACAACATACCGCGGTTATTAAAATGCTGCATTTAGAGCCCCATTTTTAGGATGGCGAAAATAAAAATAAAAACGTAATCGTGACGGGGGGTCAAGGTTATTTAAAGTCGGTAGAACATGGAAAGCGGGTAAAACTATCTTTTATTTATTTAACATGTTGGAACCTGAATCACTTTCCAGAGGACACATTGGAAGACGCAATCCTCGTCCTTTGGGTGCCATGCCTGATCTAGACGTACCACCTCTTATTCCACGCTGGTAAAAACAAAATAGTCCTGCGCAGAAACAAACCTGTTCTAACCCCCTCTTTCTTTTTTAATAAGGTTTCACGCCATTGATAATCCTGTCATGGATCCAATCTCATTACGAAGAGCCAAGAGTTCCTCTACCCTAAATAAACCACCCAAGAGTCCTTCTACACCTAAACCTAAGCTTTCGTCCAAATGGGTGCCTTTCTCTCAACGTGACTCGTCTGCACTTGAAAAAGCATACCAGGTATAATTAATGATCATATTCTTTCTTTTCATGTAACAATACTTACACACATTCACGTATAGAACCATGATGTGAGAGCAAAAGTACCCGTAAACGAGGATCATTTATTTCAAGTGGATGTGACGCAACGTACCATTAGTCCAGTGTATTGGGAAGGTCCTAGTTATGAAGTACGACGAGCAACTTGGTTTATGCAAACAGACGGTTGGGTGCCATGTGAGGAAAACATTGCGGAACAAATCGAGCTTGGTTACTAGTAGGGCAATCGATTATTGTTGTGTTGCTATGCATACCCTCTAACATTTACCCTTTTTTTGCTTCAGCAAACATAAACCCTATGTCACCACTACACCGGAGGAAGACCCGTTAAAGGCAGCAGCAGCAGCAGCAGCAGCAACAGAAGAAACCACAGAAGAAAAAAAGCTAGAACTAACGTTATCAGGCGACAAGCAATGGAATTTATTGGGTCCTTATTTAGGACAATATATTGTTTATACTGGACCCAACCACGCTTGGTTATTATCGTATGTATTGTGTCAGATAGATATACGATTGAAGGACTAATGCTCAAAACCGATAACAGAAATAGCACCAGTAGTAAATTTGCTAAGAGTATCATTACACGTTTAACCAATAAACAAAATTTGGGAGGCACGAGATTGATCCGAGGTTATCCACAGGTGGAAGAATTGACATTAAAGCAAAAATCCGTACCAATAAAGAAACCCGCTGTAGAAGAAGTAGAACTGGATAGTGGCACTTGTTCATCGGATGAAGAAGTAAAGGAGGAATTAGAAAATATACAAATTGATGATTATGAAAATGAAGATAGTGAGGAAGAAGTGAGAAAAATAGATCATCTCATGTTTGTCATTCACGGGTAAGATTTACTACGCTTTACACTCAACCTATTTTAATCACTCTTCAATTTTTTTTTAAAAAAAAGTGTTGGTCAGAAAATGTCGGAAAGGACAGGCCAAACATTTGTACACGGTATAACACAAATAAGAAGGAAGGGAGACAAACAAACTTATTTATTTTTTTCTTAAAATAGACGTAAATGTAATGCGAAAAACCTTAAAATTAACTTTTCCTGCAGCTATTGCACCACATACAAGACACAACGGAATACAAGTTTTACCCATCATGTGGCGACAGGATGTAAAATTTGGCATGGCAGCAGATGGAGAAGAAGGTATTGAGGCAGATCTTGGCACGGTGGGTGTCGAAGATGGTTGCCCCACTTTGGATGAACTGACATTGGATGGCGTGCCGAACATTCGAACCGTTGTTTCGGATGTATTGATGGACAGTGAGTATGCTCCTTGAGTGAATATTCGAAATTTATCATGAGACTCAATCTCCTACTAGTTCCTTTGTATATGACCCCAAGATACCGTGAATTAATGACTCAAATTATTGCGAAAGAAATTAATCGCGTTTATCGTTTGTTTGGCAGCAAGAATCCCGAGTTTCTGGAAAAGGGCAAGGTGTCCATCTTTGGTCACTCACTAGGGGTAAGCATTATATACATTCTAAAAAACATCAATTTTAAATAAATCCCACACAATTTTAGTCATTGTTAGCATTTGATATGTTGACATTACAACCCACCACACCTCCTCCACCACCTCCATCACCTTCCGCTACAGAAGAACATCCTATACCCGACACCAACAGTCGAAAACTGCCGCCACTTTTATTCCCTGTTCAAAACTTTTTTGCAGCAGGATCTCCCTTGGGGGTTATCTTGTTATTACGAGGCTTTAAAATCGCATCACGTAAATCCCTTGGACAATCTGCACATACCGCTCTTTCTGACGTCAAGTCTCCTTCACCCACCTCCATCAATTTTTGCTACCCAGCTGTAGAAAACCTGTACAATATATTTCATAAAGTAATACAAATGGCAGGGGTGCATACAGAATGTATTTTGACACTGACTTTTTTTAAAACAAATGTAGTCTGATCCCGTTGCCTATAGACTAGAACCATTAATCGCACGCCATTATACTTCCAAACTCAAACCGGAACCAATTCCTTACATGAAGGGAGGCTTAAAAGGCGTCATTGATGCAAGTTTTAACGTCGGTTCTGGTATTGCTAATCGCGCGGGTGCCATGTATGAATCCTTTAAAATGGGCTTGACCACAACTTTGTTTATGCGTGGACTAGGACTTTCACGTCAACAAATCTATCAAGATGCACATCCAGATGAAGAACCAGAAGAAGAGGTGGATATTGATTCTTCGTTAGCTGCCATGGATGATCACAACCGATTGACTCGTATGAGGTCCAACAGTGATCCTGCACGTGCATTCTCTTCTGACTTTAGATACAAGAATAATAATCAACAATCGAGTATCAAGGGTAAATCATCTGTAAGAAAGTCACCACCGATACCGTTACCTACCGCCAATGGGACACCATATTCACAGGGAGCGCAGAAATTGAAGATGTTGAATGTGACGGGAAGAGTGGATTACAGTATACAGGAAGGGCTATTAGAGAATCCCTATTTGAGTGCATTTAGTGCCCATATGCAATACTGGCAGGTAAGTGTGAGATGAAGTAGAAATGAACCCATTTTTACTGATATTAAATGTTAGGATCTGGATGTAGCTGCATTTTTAATCAAACAAATTTATCGTGAAACTACAGCATAAGCTTCATTTTATTTATTATATATACATATAAAAATAAAAACTATCCAAGAACGGGAGTAATAAGCAAAGTTTGACTTTGACCAGCACGAAGCACAATACTATACTTGTCTTCATAAACACCTAATTGTTCGGATGTCCAGACATCCTTTAGTTGTGCCTTTTTTAATCCAATATCTGCCAAATTCAATGTGACTTCATGACTCAAACCAAGCATAAAGATATAGGTATGAGCATTGATCAAACAAACATAGATGCGACCATCTTTCAGCTTTTTCCACCAGACTTGCTTTCTATTTTGCCACACATTGCCTGACCCAATGGGCCTTGCCATGACACCACTCTGATGAATTTCCTGAATTTCGGCATGGTTGTACCACGCCAGGTATTTATCGGGAATGGCGCGTGGATCGGAACCCAAACAAAAGACGGATGACACAATGGCCCAAAAACTTAGACAGGTCTGTCGTACATCGTCATTATCCAGACCATCCACACATTTACCATTCACTGTCATGCCCACCAGAACCGCATCTAGGTCAATATAGAACCCATAATCACTTCCTACTACACAGGTGTTAGCCCATGCTTCACATGGTGTGATACGCTGCATAATTCGATGCGAAGAAGTCATAGTCTTGGTAGAGTAAGACTCGATATCTACATAGATACGTGCTCCATTACATATTTGAGCCCATTCATCTGCATAGGTTGGATCTATGTACCATGAAATTTCAACCCACATGTTGTAAGGTTGAAATGCTTTGTGTAGCATGACTGTACACGCTCGATTATCAGGCGCTGTAAAAGGATAATATTCACTACCTCCACCGGGACCAACTGCATCCAATTTGATAAAGGAAACACCCCATTCATGAAAAGCCTCGGCAATTGAGTCATAATACGCTTGGACCAAGGCACTGTGTTCATCAGGCATATATGTTGTCCCTTTAAACCCACAACCTTCATAACGAGAAGGGACTAATTCATCACAGGTATGTGTGGTACCCTTGATGATTCGTTTGGTATCCACAGCATCACGACGTATACCGGGTAAAATGTAAATACCCAACTTGTGACCATTCTTGGCTAAATGCTGCGAGACGGGTTTTAACCCGTTTGGAAATAAGTCAGTGCGAACTGCCCATCTTCCAAACTCATCACATTCGTTACACCTAAATCGGTTCGGCTAGGTTAGTTATTTTTTAATTCTCCCTTTTTTTGTTTTACACGTTTTTACCAGCCGGAATCCAGGTTAATATATTCGTAATTGGGTAATTTCTCCTTCATGGCGTCTGACAATTCCTTGATCGTTGTTTCATTGAACCTGTTGACCTTTGTCAGTTACAAATTATATTAAAATAAAAAGGAAAATGTCAAAGGCGTTATAGTTACCAAGGTGTTACATGTTTACCACCATAACCTGGCGCATCGTCCAAGAGTTGTGTCGACCAAGTGGAGAAACCTAAAATTGGCTTTCTTGCAAACTCTGGTATACTTTGTTTTTTGTTTTTTTATGCATGAGAATGTTGCTTTTTATTTTCTCTCTCTCATTTTTTTCTCACCTCTTAATGCTGGAATGTAAACTAGAGCCAAGTGTAATAGATCTATCGTCTTCTGACATGAGCGGTTAAATTGTGGAATGATAAAGAAAAAGAAAAGAAATAGAGAAGGAAATGGATATTCTTTATAAACGAATTATCGGTGGTTTAATCTACTATTTTTTATTTTCTAACTCTCTTGTTTAATTCAGCTCTGAAGGCAGTAATTCGTTGCATGGAATAATAAAAGTAATCAAAATCAATTTGACTTTGAGATGCTTGTACTAAACCCCATAGAGCCCAGAAGAGATGACAGGCCATTTTCCAGTCATCTACTTCTTTCAAAAGGGTATCGACATGATCCAAACTATAGGAAGTCAGGAATGAAATTTGTTGTCTTTGAGTTGGATATGCGTCGTAATGCATTGTGGCGGGATTTTTACTTGAATGGTAATCATACATCCATTCACAAAAATGGTTTACTAAATCGAATCCGCGAGGGTTATAGCCCGCATATTCAAAATCAATCACGACTAATTCATTTGTATCATTCATTTTCAGGATATTGCCATATTGGGTCTAACACACACACATGTATAATTGAAATAAAAATTTAGACTCCTTTCTTCCTCCACGTCGTCATAGTGATCAACTTACATCATTGTGAGCAAAAACAGTTGGGCTCGGATTCTTGGACAACAAAATCTTACACAAGTCGATTTCATTACGTAATTGGACTAGACATAAATCTTTATCAATCTGTTCTTTCCAGGCTGGATTATTTTTTAAATTGTGTATTAATTCTGTGGATAAGGCATAGTACCACTGATCGATATTCTGCCACACTTGTAACTTATCGCTACTTAAATTGGGTGGGTACAGATCCACAATCGAGTGTAACTGAAATAACCGGGTTGCAATCTGTTTAGAAACCGCAGGTTCCCGTAAATCATCTTTGGTTAATGTGGTCGAAGGTAAATATTCTTCAAATCGACCGTTTCCAAAGATACCCAGCATCTTGGGGCCGATATTTAAATGAGAGAGTCGGGATAACCAATTCAGCTCGTTTTGGCGGTCAAGGATTTGATCGCAACCTACGCCATAAACACGTAATAGCATGCGTTGCTTGCCTACCGTCACAAAGAAAACGGCGTTGGTCAAAGCGCCACTGACTCGATCGATGCACAAGTCATTTGCCAAGGATGTGGGACTAACCCAGTCAATGAATAAATTTCGAATCAATGCTTGGATAGCTTGTTTCAACTCGCTTTCTCCCTCGAGCAATCTATAAAAAAAACAACCAGATTAGATAACTAGAGATAGATCACGAAAAGATACTTGCGATAGATCAATAATATGTTGACAGTGGGGTATAGGTGCCTTCACACTGGGCTTGACGATTGTATCCATCAATGCAGGACTACTCTTACTACGCACAGCCATCTTTCGAACCTTGCCGATATTGTTCTTGACCAAATTAGATCGTGCGGTTGTTTCGGTTTTAGCAGACATGTTTATTTTTATTTTGGTTTTTTAGAAATAGAAAAAAGGGGAGGGGTGTGTGAGAGGTGAAATAATCTTTATATATACTTTTTTTAAATCCCAGAAGGGGTTGGGGTGGCACGTGAGTTTAAAGGAACCCAATCATTTTTGTAAAGCAATTGAGATTATGCATTGTGAGTTTGTTTTTAATGTCACTTGATACCAACTGACCTTTATTCAATCGAAATGTTTGATGGTTTCCAAATAACAAAATGGACCTCACGTTTTCTTCTTTGTATTCCATATTCTATGAACCTATTTCATCTGACAGTGTCAAGTAGTTTTTAAAATCATATGACAAAACAATAAGCCGAAGTTTTATATCTCTCGGTAAACTACGTGTCTAAAATTTCATCATAAAATATCCATAAAACGTTAGTATATGTTTATTATGCACACGTCGTTGTATCGTCTTTTAATGTTTCTGATAATGATGAGGAGAAGAGTTGATTGATAAAAAAAATTGCGCGTGATATAGAAACGCCGTATATGCAATGCAGCATGTGAAATATACGCTTTGTAATCAATGAACTTGATGGGAATCTCCGGCCAAGCTAAAATGATGTTGATAGAAAACACGTTGATGGTTTTCTGTACCAGACAGAGCACAATGAACACCCATTTCTAAAACTTTGCAGTTTTGACTGGATAATAAAACAAATTACAGTTGTAAGAGAGGCCATAGTTTGATGTAAAATACAGACAACCCCCCCCCCCTCAGATGCAATGCGTGGTCAGAGTAAGGTAACGGCCTTTAAACTGTATCATCCGTCCAAAAGGGTCAATTTCCCATTTGGTGAATGTTGTGCTACCCTTCAGTGAGGCTTTGTATGACCAAAAAATGCGTTTTCAACCGGAGGGTAAATGATAATTTATGTTTGCAGTCTGCCATTCATAAGAGAGGAAATAACTGCTTTATGCGGACCAACTGAGCTTTAATTATTTATTATGTTTTTCAGAGAAAAGATTTTACAAGTGCACTTTTGCTTTTACACATGATAGAAAATAGCAATACTACTATATGGCTATCAGGAGCGTTAGCAGTGACAGCCTGCTCGAGCGCGTTTATACTGTCGCTTCAACGTACTTGGCTACATAAAACTCAACAACGAGATCCAGCTCCACTTCGATTTGACGATAAGCGAGATCTCACTCAACCATGGGCCGACGACTCGTCTCGATTAACAAGACTTTCATTTGGGACTTGGACATTAACTGCTTTATCCGCTTTGAATTTATACAATGTGATTTCACACCATCAACAACGAGAAGATTGGGCACTAACCGCTTCTTATTGTGCTCAATTTGTTTCTTGGCTTTATGCTGCGGTCTTGGTGCTCGTTTCCCGTCGACACAAGTTTCCTAGTGAATGGGGATGGATCCTTAATGTTCATTTATGTATCTTTTATGTCTTGGCCTGGTGTCTCGCCTTGTATGATATTTATGAAGCGTTTGTATTGGACCCGAATGACAGTTGGCTTCATATGCTTCCTACCATCTTGAAACTCTTGCTTGGTTCCGACCTTGTGTACACAACCGCCACCGTATCTCGGGGACAACCATTTTTAGACGAAAATGGAAAGCCTGTGGCCAGTATCAATGTGGCTTCCATTTTTTCGTTTCTTTATTTTGAATGGGTTACACCTCTTGTTCATTTGGCTTTCAAGAACCAGAAATTGACAGATGATGATTTACCTAGTTTACCACCATTGTATCGGGGCTATAACCTTTACTACCTCTTTGGTGCTACTCGAAATGGAGGAAATTCGTTGATAAAACGTATTTATCTTACAAATAAACCAGCTATTATAATCCAGGTTGTGCTTGCTGTGGTTACCTCGCTGTGTTACTATGTCCCCGCTTACTTTGTGAATCAACTCTTGATCTTGATTCAATCCATGAATGGCGAAGAAGATGATGTTTCTATCCGAAAAGGTTTTGTGATCGTGGCAAGTCTTGCTGCTTCTATATTGATTTTAGGAATTTTTGTGGGTCAATTGTGGTACTATGGTAAAAAAAAAATTCTGAGGATTAGTTGATGCTTTTGACTAAAAACTTCGATTCTAGCTTCATCTTCTGTACAAGTACGTGTCAAGGCCATGTTGAATATCGAGATATATCGCAAGACTTTACGTCGTCGAGATCTTGCTGTGGAAGCACCCAAGATTGACGATGAGGAAAAAGATGGACAAGAGACAGAGAGCACCAAGAAAGATGACCCAAAGAAGGGAGATACCGCATCTTCTACCGGTACCATTGTCAATTTAATGAGCACAGATTCAAACCGTATTTCCGAATTCAGTGTCTGGTGGTTTTCCGTCTTATCTGCACCTATTGAATTAGCTGTAGGTATCTACTTTTTATACACATTATTAGGAAAATCTTGTTTTTTGGGCCTCTTGGTCATGGTTATTGTCTTGCCTTTAAATCATTACAATGCCAAAATGTTTGCTCGTACACAAGATCAATTGATGGATGCACGTGATAAGCGTGTTAACTTGATGAACGAGGTATTGCAAGGCATTCGACAAATCAAGTTCTTTGCTTGGGAATCCAACTGGGAAAAGCGTATCATGGAAGCGCGCGATGTCGAATTACATCATTTGGGTATTACCTATCTCTCCGGTGTGTTGTTTACCTTTTTATGGCAAGGATCTCCTATTCTTGTCACCCTCATTACTTTTTGGTCCTTTACTAAATTGGAGGGACAGGAATTAACCGCTCCCATTGCGTTCACGGCCATTACTGTTTTTAATGAACTAAGATTTGCTTTGAATATTCTTCCCGAAGTCTTTATTGAATGGTTGCAAGCTTTAATCAGTGTGAGACGTATTCAAACTTATCTTGATGAGGCTGAAATAGATGCTCCCAATGATCAAGTTACGCAACTTCAAGATAGCAACCAGGTTGTTTCCATTGGTTTTGACAATGCTACCGTGGGTTGGAGTCAGCAAAACTATACGGATGAAGTCTCTGATGCACAAAATAATATCACCACCAATGCCAGTAGTACAAGTTTTATTCTCAAAGATTTGAACCTCAAGTTCCCCAACAATGAACTTAGTTTGATCAGTGGCTCTACCGGCTCCGGAAAGACTTTGTTGATGTTGAGTTTGTTGGGAGAAGCTATTGTCTTAAAGGGATCTGCGCATTGTCCTCGACAAGCAGTAGCAGATACTGTTTCTGTAGATTTTGTAGTAAATCACGAGATTGATCCCAAGGATTGGTTATTACCTTATGCGCTTGCCTATGCATCACAAAACGCTTGGTTGCAAAATGCTTCGATTCGTGATAATATCTTGTTTGGTTTGCCACTCGTAGATTCTAGATACCGTGATACATTGACTGCCTGTGCTTTGGATAAGGATCTCGAGTTTTTGGAAGACGGAGATCAAACCGAGATTGGAGAAAAGGGAATTACACTGTCGGGCGGACAAAAAGCACGTGTGTCTCTTGCAAGAGCAGTTTACTCTCGTGCTCAAAATGTCTTGATGGATGATGTCCTTAGTGCTGTGGATGGTAATTTTTTTTTCACCTTTACAAATGTTTTTTTCTGCATTGATTTCTGACATATCTTACTGATTTACAGCTCATACCGCCAAACATCTTTATGAAAAATGTTTACTGGGTCCTTTGATGAAGGGTCGTACACGTATTTTGATCACACACCATGTCAAGCTTTGTCTCAAGGGAAGTGCATATATTGCTCATATTGAAGGAGGTCGAGCCAATTTATATGGTACACCCAACGAGTTACGTGAATCTGGTAAACTTGCTACAATCATTGAAAGCGAGGAGGAAATTGTACACATTGAGGAGGACGCGGAAGAGGAAAAAGCCATTGAGGATACATTGCCTCCTGCTATTGAAACTGGTATCAAAGATTCCAAGAAGCCTCGTGCTCTGGTGGAAGAAGAAACTCGGGCCACAGGTATGGTCAAGTTTAGACTTTACAAGTTGTATATACAGATGGTTGGAAGTCCTTTGTTCTGGTTTGTAATGATTGTGTTGGTCCTTGGATCGCGTGGATTGGATATCGCAGAGAATTGGTGGATCAAGCAGTGGTCACATTCATATGAAAGTTCAAGTAATAATGAAACATCTACCGTGTTCCAGCATCAAAGCGTTATTTCTCAATCCAAACCCTTGTATGCGTACCAACCCTTTTCCATGTTCACCACCATTCAGGATGAACCACTTGTGCGTACAACAGATGCTAAGGATGACTCTTTAAATTACTACTTGGGTATATATTGTTTGATCACCATGGTCAATGTTATAGTAAGCACTGCCCGTTTTGGTGTCCTCTATTGGGGTGTACTTGGTGCCAATAAGCGTCTCTATGCCGAGCTTTTACATCGTGTCTTCCGAGCTCCTCTTCGATTCTTTGATACCACGCCCATTGGCCGTATCCTTAATCGATTCTCCAAAGATTTTGAAACGATTGATTCCAATATTCCCAACGACTTGATGAATTTTATCATCCAATGGGTAATTGTTATCTCCAGCATGATGACGGTCTCTACGGTATTACCTATTTTTTTGATCCCCATGTTATTGGTAGCCGGTGTCAATATTTATTTGGGTGCCATGTTTGTATCTACCTCACGCGAGTTGAAGCGTATGGATTCAGTTTCTCGGTCACCCTTATTTAGTAACTTTACCGAAACTATTGTGGGTGTAGCTACAGTGCGTGCGTTTGGTGCAACACGACAATTCTTGCAAGATATGCTGGGTTTGATCGATACCAATGCACGTCCTTATTATTACACTTGGACCGTCAATCGATTCATTAGTGTTCGATTTGCTTTTACCGGTGCTGTCATTAATTTGTTTACAGGTGTCATTATTCTCTTGAGTGTTGAAAGTATGAATGCTTCATTGGCAGGTTTCTGTCTTAGTTTTGTACTGTTATTCACAGATCAGGTAAGTAACATGTACGAGCTGATCCCATCATTCCGGAATTAACCTTTTTTTAGATGTTTTGGGGAATTCGTAGATATACTAGTTTGGAAATGAGCTTTAATGCGGTGGAACGTGTGGTTGAATTTATGGAAATGGACCAAGAGGCACCAGCAATTACTCAATTGAGAGCACCTGCTGAGGTAAACAAAAAAGAAGGGTTTCGAGATGCGATATAATGAACAACGTATTCACTATCATAAATTTAGTGGCCAACCAAAGGTAAAATTGAAGTGAGGGATCTCGAGATCAAATACTCTGTAGAACTTGACCCTGTTTTGAAGGGACTTTCATTTTCTATCAAGCCCAAAGAAAAGATTGGTGTAGTAGGTAGAACAGGCAGTGGCAAATCCACACTCGCGTTGTCCTTTTTCCGTTTTGTGGAGGCTTCCAGAGGTTCAATTGTGATTGATAATTTAGATATTAAGGACCTTGGTACGGAAGACCTCCGATCTAAGTTAACCATTATTCCTCAAGACCCTACACTCTTTTCTGGTTCGCTTCGATCTAATATGGATCCCTTTGATCAGTTTAAGGATGAAGATATATTTACTGCTTTACGTCGTGTTCATCTTTTACCGAGCAAAGATGCTTCAAGTACAGCCACCATTGCTTCCTCGTCTGACTCGACAGTGGATGTAGTGAACTCCAATGTCTTTAAAGATCTCGAGACCACGGTAACAGAAGGAGGTAAAAACTTTTCGCAAGGTCAAAGACAACTATTATGTTTAGCACGCGCTTTATTGAAAAGCAGTCGTGTTGTATTGATGGACGAAGCCACGGCCAGTGTGGATTTCGAAACAGATAAGGCGATTCAAAAGACAATTTCAACAGAATTTGCGGATGCGACTATTTTATGTATTGCGCATCGTTTACACACGGTGATCGAATACGATCGTATTTTGGTGTTGGATGCAGGACAAATTGTTGAATTCGATAACCCCTTGACGTTGATCCAACAATCTGAATCGGCGTTTTATAAAATGTGTCGTAATTCTGGTGAATTTGACAGCTTGCTAGCTTTAGCCAAGTCAAAACATGAGTTGGTCAATGTCGATGCCTAAGTTTTTTAAATTAAAAATAAAATAGAGAGAATTATAATTCCATAGTCCTTCATTGTTAGTGATTCTTACACTTAAAACCGACAGAATCTATTACTTTTGAAATACATATAACTCAGCATTTTAATCGGTATGCGTATCGTAAGCTTTGGTACAAGTCATTTAAAATTTTACTATCAAGAGGCCCCGGAGTCAATTTTAATGTACATATAAAAAAAGTTTGTAGGTTAAAAAACTCTGCTGCGTGTAAATAACAGTACCCTGCGTCAACTATTTAGACTGAGTGACAGAAGTAACCATTTCTTTCTTTCTTTTTTTCTTTGTATAAAGTCTTATTTTATTTAACACATCGGAGTGAGAGGTATGCAGTAATAAAAGAATTATAAATAACTAAGGATGTAATTAAATAGGCATGTTATTTTTGTTTAAAAAAAGAAATTAATAATAAAATGAACTAAATGAGGAGGTATACTATTGTCTATGGGAGTTGTACGTAGATGCTCGCTATTAACTCGAGCATATCCTTTCATAAAACCTAACAAAAGAGCAACAGTTTCATTGCATCGAGCATAGTCAATTGTATTTTAGGATAATACCGCTATCGTCTATAAAGCGACCACGTATAAAGACAGTTTGGTGCAGGTTAATAACATGATCAGTTGTAAATATTATACGAGAATTGGTGATTTGAGTAGAACATTTGGCAACTCGCGGCGCAAATAGTCAATGAAATTGGCCGCCAGTTTTGTCATAGTGAAAGATCCCCTGTTTTAGGAAGAAGTCATACCAAAATGAATGAAAGAGTGGCTCGCTATATTATTTGTTGATCAAAGGTTTGTATAGTAGAAGTCGAAAAATGATTAAAACTATTCCATAACATAACCATCCGGTCCAGGGCTTCTGGGATTATGTGATCGACCACCTTGTTCTATGATATTATCAAAAAATGTCGGTGCAAAATGAAGTTCTTGATGTGCAGGATTCAATTTGTGTGTGTTTGGAATAATGTCAAGGAAAGATTGAATTTTATCCAATTCAATTGGATCCGTTATATACGTTGAACTATAGAACTCTTTAATAGCTTCGAGTTTTTTCATATTATCCGTGTAGTACCAGTACTGGAATCAGTAATTGTATCAATATGGCGAACTTTTTGTTTATCTTCGATTGCTTGTTTCAGATATCCAACTGAGACCTCCCCTTATTTTCTCTACCGAAGACCAGATCGTAATTTAGCTATATCTAAAGTTACCTGTTGTACTTGAATAATCTCATTCTGAATGCGCGGTAATAACACTTCCAATCTTTAAAGGAAGGATCGTCACTAAAAATGACATCACGTTGACTATAGAAGTCATTTAGATGATTCGATCGGCATGAGATACATTGACAGCTAAATTCTCTCAATGCCCGATTGATAAAACCCGATTTATTTTGTTTACTTCCATATTGTTGTACTGATAATTTAGAAACAAAGGTGGTTGAACATACTCAGTTGGCCATTGTGACTTTAGTTGGAGACACGTCTAAAATCAGTAGGGTGTTCAGTAAACTCAAATTAATTATATTGTTGCACATGTAAAATTTTGAAGTTGAAGTAGCTTTCTGTCAATTGTCTCATTGAGAGAAATAAGCCAGACTTATTTAAATCAGACATTTGAATTTTCTTCGAGCCGCACATAACTTATGAACAAACAGATTTATGTCATATTTTGGGTTGCGGACTCGAAGTCAACCTTACAACTATCTCTTTATTACGACATTAGTCCAGAAAGTGTAAATTACTAGCCAATATTACGGTGAAATTTATTTTTGCTTTCTTTGACGGTATAAATTTTAGTAAGAAGTTATCACAATAGCATGAAAGTCAGAGTTTGTGAGCTTTTAACGTGATGGGGAAAATTGAAATGTTATAAATAAAATTAAATACGGTTAGATGGAGATGAAAGTTAAGACATTGTAACAATCAAACAAATGCATTAGTTCATATAAACATTTAATAGATTAGTACGTACACACATACTAAATCGAAGATGTGGTAGCACGATTGTGCGCACAAGAATTCTCCTATTTTTTTATCATCATCTAGTTTCCGTACACATTAACATGATCGAAAGAAATATTTCACCTTCTAGAGCGAGCCAATAAGACATCAGACAACTTCTGAAACTGTTAAAATGTTGGCTCTGGGCTTGTTCGCGCTTACTCGCAGCCGCTTGTGTATGGTTTCACGAGATCTTCAATTGTGGGAAGAAAATAAAGGTCAAACACTTATATTTAATTTGACGATTTAATACGAATTAGCGTGTAGTATGCTCTCGTCCGAAACGTGCCTTTTTATAAACAAAAACACGAAACACGCAAACAAAGAGAAGATGCGTATCGTGTGCGACGTTCTTTATACTAGAAAAACGAATGTAAATGGTATCGCCTATAAATTGCGTTGTCTATCGCTTCTTAAATTAACCTAGGTAACAAAGAATAAAACGAAACGCCTTGTCCACAAATAAATGTGCACAAGATAAGGTTGTTCAATGAACAAAAAGCCATTATGAGGTTACAAAACATAAACTTTTTTTAAAGTTCATACATTCGGGATACAATATCCGCTTTCTCTTTTTGTATGATGAATGATCAGGAATGAAGCCCGAGTAAAAATTAAGGGGTTAGGGGGGGAGCGATATCGACATGACTATTGACAAAACAAATACTGTGCTGCTCTTCTCAATTTAGTCAAATGATTGAAATTAACATGCCCAGAATTTTGAGAATAATTTTGGACAGCTTCTGGTGAATTAAAAGATTTCTATTCAATAACATAGCAAATACATTGATCGATTTTCGGAAGAAATTTTTAAGGTTTTAAAGGAGCAACTCGCAATGTACCTACGATACATAGTTCTATTGTTAACTAGTTGATATCTTATGATACAGCCGGATTTTTGTGTCCGTGATCAAGAGTATTTAGTAAAAATGCTTGTTACTTTTACTTCTTGAACCTTTAAATAGCCAATCTACAGGAGAATTAGAAGCTGAAGGTTTTAAATTATTATAACAATAGAGTGTAGCAATTTCAACAATAAAGACAGCTTCTAATACAGCATGTATGTCAAGCATAACAATATGTGTAATCATGTTTGGTATAAGTGACATTTGACCCAGACACTTAAATAGCTTGACGTTAGATTTACTGATTATTACCCAACGCTTTAAAGATCGAAAGACATTACATCAATTTTTTAATACTAGACGAGGTACTTTAAATAGAATTATGACTGTCGTCGACGTCGATGCGAATATCAACCGTAACCTCATTTAAAAATGAGATGTACTAATGAATGAAGCAAAGACAAGTGGTAATAATGAACGTATATGTCTTCGTTTATCATTTGTGTCGAAATTCGAGAGATGAGTATTGCCAACAGTTCTGAGCCAGTGATTAAGCACACTACATGAATGAAAAGACCTAACCAACGGGAGGAGATACTTCGATGACCTAACACCAATTATAGCGATTTAGTCCTGATGTAGGGAGATTCACATCAAATAGATAATGTTAGTTTGAGTATAGTATTTTCTTCGGTAGATAATGAAGGGAGTGACGCTCCTCTAGAATTACATACATATTTATCATAGTGAATAGGCGAACATCCGAGAGTTATGCTGGATCGGTCTGTGTTCGAACAACTTCAAATTTTTATATTGCACTCGCGAGTATACAAATGTACATATACGTCTACTATCTCTTTCACACAAATTTTCGAAGTATCTCTTACAATGCTTGATTACGAAAAAATGTCGATATACGTAATTTTCGTTCATTTGCTTGACCAAGATTGTGATAGCAATTATTCAAACTATATTAATCTCAGCATGAAATTGAGAACCTAACCGAAGAGATCCCCACCGTATAACAATGAAAAACAGCAGCGCTGATTTCCCCCATATCCCGCAAAAGCTGGAGCCCTCCTTTTTCGTTTACACAAAAAGCAAAAGATATCATTATCTAAACTTTTCATGATTCGGTATATTCTCTGTGATTAAATTAATTTTTTACATAAAAAAGGAAGAAAAGCGTGAATAAATTTTATAGCTAGTTCTTGTCAGGATGAGATAACTGATTATTTTATCATTCATTATGTTCGAGCCTTTGCTTTTAATATACATATCTCCAAACAGCCACTTACAGACACCAATGGATTCAAATACAAATTATATTCATCAGGCTTCTATTGAAGAATTCCTGAGCCTAGTTTATCAGAAATTCAACAGTAACATGCAACAATAGAGTGAGGCAGATTTTATGAAAAAAAAAGTCGAACATTATGTGGCTTGAAAAGATAACGTATGTGTAAACACGAATTAACAGAAAACAAATTTACCATAAGTTATAACGTGAATAGATAGACGCAAACTTTAGACGTAGGTATGTGCAAATGTAACCTTTATTTTTATGTGTTTTTAAAATCACGCGATGTCGCCTTTCATTTTTGATCCGGTTTGAGATAATAAAATGGATGCCCTCAGACTGAGACGTTCTTAAAATGGATTACTAAAATGGTGGGTGTTCCATTAGGTATAAAATATTCCCATGTAATTTTTTTATTACTGTTCCTTTACCTTTTATTCTATGCATAAGGACCAACACAAACATCGCAAATGTTTAAAATCATTTTTCATCAAAATGTAAAAAAAACCAGGTTGGAAAAAATTGTAACCTTTCACAAACTTTTTTTAATAAACATTACACTATTATCCAAAAACGTATTTGACCATAAAGAATTTAAAGTATTATGTTCAATGTGAACAGCCTTAAACCTCACATGTGCTCAAAAGAATTGAAATTGGGTGGAAGCACAGTACCCCCAAACAAAAAAAACAAAAAAAAACTTGTCAGTTTTGCCATTTCAATCTAATAACAAACACCTACAGTTACACTCCCTTACATATAAATACAGGAATAGACCAGATGACGCACAAAAACAGATATATCGGAAGAGGGGAAGTGTTGTGTATGCATCGCCCATTCCCTTTCTTTTCTCTCTCTTCTCTTTTTCTTATTTTTTTAAACAAAAAGAAAAAAACATGGCAACTACGAATACACCTATCTTACAGCAATTGATCCATTATTCACGAAATGCATTTGTCAAGATAGTCAACAACAACGCCCGACGATTACCTTTCTCAACCTCGCATCTTATTGAACAAGCTGAGAACTATTTATTTGGAAGAGAGGGATATTCTAAAAACTGTAAATTATCCGTGGAACTATTAAAAAAAGCTGCATATACCAACAAAAGTGCTTTTGCGATCCTTGGTTTTTGTTACGAGTTTGGATTCGGAGTGTCGAATGATTTTAAAACGGCGGAGAAATGCTATATATCTGCCATCCATCAAGATCATGACGAAAGAACCTTATTTGCTATATCAAGACTAGCCTTCTTGAGAAAATATGGGAGACCAGGAGTTGCTATTGATAGAATTGAGGCACAAAAATTAGAATCTCTTGTCGTAAAAGGTGGTTTGAAATCAATTGCTTGGATTCAACGTGCTGCAACTCAAGATCACTGTTCAGCCAGCCAATACTGTTTAGGTGTATTTTATCATGATGGCCTTATTTTCAAAAAAGATGAAAATGTTGCCTTTTGTTGGTATAAAAAGAGCGCGGAACAGGGCAATTGCCGAGGTCAGGGTATCCTTGGCTACTGCTATGGCGAGGGGTTTGGTGTAGAAAAGAATGAGGCTGAAGCTATGCGTTGGTATCGTTTGGCTGCAGCTCAGGGGGAGACTGTTGCTATTTATAATATTGGTTACTGTTATGAGGATGGGATTGGGGTGGTGAAAAATGTTTATGAAGCTGTAAAGTGGTACACCATTGCTGCCGAACAAGGCAACGCTTTTGCCCAAAACAGTCTTGGGTACTGTTACGAGGATGGAATTGGTGTCGAAGAGAATCATATTATGGCATCCAAATGGTATAAGTTGTCTGCAAATCAAGGATATCCCTGGGCACAATGGTAAGTTTTGTTCTTGACAACTATTTTTATAAAAAATTACAACTGATAATTGCATTAAAATAGCAATCTTGGTTATTGTCATCAAAATGGCATTGGTGTAACAAAAGATGCAGCAGCCAGTGTAGAATGGTATAAAAAAGCTGCGATTCAAGGCCACGCACGCGCACAACATAACCTCGGTTTTTGCTATCAAAATGGCATCGGCATAAAAAAAAATGAAGTAGAGGCCATGAAATGGTTTCAGAAAAGTTGCGAATTGGGAAATATTTTTGCTTTCCATTCACTCGGCTATTGTTTCCAAAATGGTGTCGGCGTTCAAGTCAATGAACGAGAGGCTGTTTATTGGTATATGCTGAGTGCTGAGCATCACCATGCTCCGGCCGAGTTATCTCTCGGCTACTGTTATCGAAACGGAATTGGCGTTGAAAAAAATGAACGTGAGGCCAGCAAATGGTTTAGGCGTAGTGCTGAACAAGGAAATGCGGTGGCTCAAAATTCCTTAGGTTTCTGTTACGAAGAAGGAATTGGTGTCACTAAAAGTTCTAAAAAGGCCGCATATTGGTATATGCAAGCAGCACGTCAAAATAATGCCTGGGCACAGTAAATATTTTATAATTGTTATTTTGACTATCCTCCTTTATATGCTCAATTAATCCTTTTCTTATTTTCAGAACAAATCTAGGCTTCTGTTATGCAAACGGTTTAGGTGTAAAGCAAAATCCTGTCAAAGCCGTGTATTGGTATAGAAAAGCAAGTCAGCAAAACCATGCTCGTGCACAAGACAAGATGGCCATTCATTTACAGAATGGGATTGGTGTCAGACAGAATCTTGAGCTGGCTTTTGATTTATTTGAACGTGCAGCCGAAAATAATCATGTCGCAGCACAGTTCCATTTAGCCAATTGTTTCGAAAAAGGGTTGGGATGCCCCGTCGATCTCGGAAAAGCAACCATTTGGTTTGAGCGTGCAGCAATGGGTAAAACTAGAAAAAAAAAAACGAATAGTTCTTTGATTACATCGACTTACATACATTTCCATTTTAGCTGGTTGCAGAAGTTCACATGAGAGACTGAGAAGGCTGCTTGTCAGAGCATGTTTATTATCACCAGACTCGTTGCCTTCAATCACAGCGATGAGTGAGCAAGATTTACTTTCAAATGGATTTATTGTGGGACACAGTGCTGCAGCTGCATAACAGCTTGGATAAATACCAAATAGCTAAATCACAAAACAATTTTGTTTAAAATTTTAATAGACTTTGAATAGACTTTGAATAGACTTTTAATAGATCTTACTCAAGTATACATAATAAAACTAATTTCTGAAAAATAACAAAGAGATCGTGCTACTAGATTTGTCCATGTTATTAAATTGTACATCTAAGCTACTCAATGTATGTTGTCTGTATAGTATAGGACTGAATCACAAATACTAAAACAAAAAATCAAATTAAACTATAATTGTTAGACATGACCCAAATAATAATTTGCGAATCGATGTGAATTCCAGAGTAAACAAGGCTAAAGCTAATTGAAAACCTATTTTCTCTTTCCACTATCAGACTCTTCAATTAGACAGCTACTATCTAAATGTAGTGATTTATTATGCAAATAATACACAGTGGTAGGCATTTATTATTTTTTACTCCTCCGATAACCCATGCTCTCCTAAGTGAAGACAAGATCACTAAGAGAGATATATATCAATGTGGTATATATACTGTTACCACTGGTAAAATATAACACAGTTTTATTGTAATATACAGACAGTAAAGTCGGTATTTTGTTTGTCCACCAATGCATACCAAAAAATGACTTAGAAAAAGCTGTTACCTTTTCCCGCATAGATACATTTCTTTTCAAACTGTTTGTAAATATTCACACAAGAGATCGAAAGCTTTCCTCAATCTTAAAAATAACTTTTGATAGTAAACCTTTACCACTTACGTACATCGGAAAACTTCAAATGTTTAGCGGAATTTTCGAATTTTATAGGCTTCAAAAGACACGAAAGGAAACGAATGTCTAGACATTCAAGAAATTCTTCCAAATCGCAAAACCAATGATAATTAAAACTTATTGCCCTCAGGTGTTTTATTGTAATCAAAAATAGAGACCTTTTCATATTGAAGATGATTTCCCTATTCAAATGTAAAAAATGAGTCTGAAATCCCTTTTTTTATTTCGTCCGGCGCATACCAGTACGGGCCAATCATAGACAGTAATTTTTCAAAAAATTCAAGTTCCTCTTTTGCCGGGATGCAATTCCACTTCGGTAAAAGCAATTGAGAGTTGGGCAAGCCGAGATTCCTTCCTTTATTTTTCACGTATGTATTATTTTCAAACATAGAGAAGGTGTGAAGACATGAAAGATACAATGGTGATAGCCATACAACAACGAACCTAATGGATGGATGGCAATGATAGGATCATCAATTGATTGATGTATCTATCAATCAATTTTTATTGTGATTAGGTTACATTGAACGTCATTTTTACATGAAAGGATACATCCATCATCCGCATCCATCAATACCATTTAACATCCATCTATCTCAAAATACGTAGATGTGGCATCATTGTTGTATCAACCATGTCCTTGGGGGAGCGAAAGACGCGAAAATATGAAAACAAATTTACTAATTAAAACTTAACTTTTTTTATACATTCAATTCCAATTTAACAATCTACATTCGCAATAATTCTCACCAATACCAATATATTTCTCTTGATTCAAACTTATTTTCAACCTCATAATTCAACTTTCTTCAACTCGCCATTTCATTTCAATGTAAACAGTCTAAGATGGCTTCCAACAAGATTGTTAAGCAAGCTGGTGCCCCAGCTGCTGATGAGTTCGAACTCTCTGTCGCCCAGGCTCTCACTGATTTAGAGACCAGCGTTCCCGACTTGAAGTCCATCCGTGGTCTCTACATCACTAGTGCCAAGGAGGTAATTGTTGTGAATCAGGGAAAAAAATCTTGTTTTATTAACTTTCGGTTCTACTTTTTAGGTTGAGCTCGGTGCCGGTAAGAAGGCTATCGTTATCTTCGTACCTGTTCCTTTGGCCAAGAGCTTCAACAAGGTTCAACAAAGGTAAATTTGACAGTAGGATTTCTTTTTTTTTTGGGATAAGGTCGCTAATAAAATTCAAATAGACTCACTCGTGAACTCGAAAAGAAGTTCTCTGACCGTCACGTTGTCTTCGTTGCTCAACGTCGTATCTTGGCTGTTCCTACCCGTCGTAACACTGGTAAGCAACCCCGTCCCAGATCTCGTACCTTGACTGCTGTCCATGATGCTATCTTGGATGACCTCGTCTTCCCCACCGAAATTGTCGGTAAGAGACTCCGTCAAAAGGTTGATGGTTCCAAGACCCTCAAGGTCTTCCTCGATGCCAAGGATGCCACCTCTCTTGAATATAAGGTTGATTCTTTCTCCGCTATTTACAAGAAGCTTACCGGCAAGGACGTCATCTTCGAATTCCCTGCTGCTGTTGAGTTCTAAATAACTTTACTTTTATTAAACATACAATAAAATCATATCGAAAGGATTTTCTTTTGAAATTCTAAGGATTGTGTTTTTTTTTATTCTTTGTCACTATTTGTGTGGGATCACTGACTGGCCTGATTTAACCTAGTACCCTTAAAGATATGAGCAAACCTCGTTTTCGTATCAATTGCGGTTTTATGATAGCTTCCATATAACGACTTTTTTTTGCTCCTGAAGGAATACACGATCTTTACTGCCGCTATATTGACCTGTTGAGGGTTGGCTCCGCAGCTTTGAATTAACTTTCCTGTATATCTTCACAAATTATTTGTATAGCCTATGAGGTAATTGCTTTGTTTTTATCGACCGATCGGAGGAAGGATTTAACGAATTTGTAAATGTATTTTGTCTGATACATAAAGTGTAAATTTAAATTTGTTAGGTCATAATTATTGATATACATGAAATTGTTCCTTGCCATCGAATCGTGATAGGACTACTTTTTTACATGCTGTACGGCAACTTTGCCAATAAAAATATATGCCTGCTATTGCATGCCCAAGTCAATTTCCTAAATTAATCGTTTCTGATATAACGTGACTTCACTCATTTGTATGTATTAAGTCTCAAGGGCTCCCGTCCCACTATTACTGAGTGTTGATCCATATAATCACATCGCTTGTGAGACCTGTGATTACTTCAGAGATTCTACTCATAAGGTTCCTACAGAGGGCTTTAAGGTTTGTTGCTGGTCGGATGTCAGATTTTTCATTATCACTTATAGTTTTCTTAACAAAGGTACCTGGTTTCGCATTGTAATCATTTTGTTGAGAGACGACAGGATCGACTCGACAAAGGCTTGTGTAGTTGTATTATTTTAGATTTCACAACTACAAGCAAATTGAGTCTAGTAATTGATATCTCTTATCTCTTTAGCGATATCTAACAACTTACATAACCCTCATTTTACTTACAAGTTAAATAGCAGTAAAGAGCTGATTCATCATTGAACGTTTCATTTATTTTTAAGCTACTGTCATTCATTTCGATATACAAAGCGCGTTAAAACGGAACCCTACCAATAAGTCGATGATTTGCCAGGCATCGGGATTGAAATTAGTACCTTAATTAACCAAATGGGGTCAAAGCCATTCGGATAAACGTTAAGTATTGCTCCATTTGTCTAAGGAGAAAGAGAGTGAGTCTTCCTTTATAGAATAAAGTTCTTGTACGTAGACTATCACAAAAGCTTGGAACCCGAGATAGTTTTATATAATTTACACCAGTAAACCGGGAATTACTAAAGCAAATGTGTCACATATTAGTACAATACAATTTTGGTCATCTATATAACTATCTACAGAAGCAAAACACGATATTCTGAAGGTCTGAAAACAAATGTGAACGGTTTGTCGCTACACAGAGTTTTGGTATATAATAATACCGACCCTTGTTTTTAGAAGGTTTCTAGAATTAGCTTTTTTCTCCATTGTAGACTTTTGGAGCTAGTGACATAATGTTACACTTGGACTAAGTAATTTTATTGAAGATTCTAGACACAGTGAATAGGTCTTTTATTCTTGTGAATGATGGAAAACTCTTTCTTTATTAATGGAATAATATTACATGCAAATAATAAAGATGGCGTTTTAAAATAATAAAATAATGGGATATATAGTAAGGGAAAAAGTGATATAAAAATATATGTAAAAAAAAAAGCAAATCTAGTTGGGTACAAAAGAGTAAAAAAAAAAAAAGCTTAAGCTTCTTTTCTGGGCTTACTACTATGATTGAACGAGGAAGATCGGTTTAACCAGGAACCGATTTTGCCTGTCAATTTGGTAACGGATCCTCTACGGCGGTGTTGAAATTGGGAGGTGTTGGGTGTAGCAAAAGATGCCGATCTGGAAACGTTTGGACTTGGTTGCAATAAGAAACTACTGTCCTTGGGCATGGATGGTGGATCCTCGTATTTAGCCATTTTGGCCGCGATAGGTGTTGGGATTGAGTTAGGTTGAGCATTATGACTGTGCCTGTTTTGATTATTGATGGTGCTGATATCAATAGTATGTGCAGTTTGGCGAGATGTGACAGTAGCAATTGACATACCAGGGGGTAATAGTTGTGATTGTCTTACCGCTTTTGTATTAGATGTCATGCTAGACATACGAGGAGGAGGAATTGAATTAACCAAATAAGCAGCATCTTTAGGTGGTACGGGTGGGGGCGTGTCTTCTTTTGGTGTCTCATTTACATTTGACACGTGTGGATCCATGATGGCAACCGAGGTTACTTCTTCTTCGCTAGCGTTCTGGTCACTAACTGTATTGGTATTGCTCAAATTGCTTGACTTTTTGTTTAAGCTCTTCGACGAATTCTTACGGAGAAACGCTTGAGATAATTTACGAAACAAAGATTTGCTTCCGCCAGCGGGAACTATGTTGTTTGTTGAAGTAGCAGATAAGTTTTGTTTGTTATCCTCTGAATTTGGTAGCTCTGCTGTTGTGCTATGAAAGCTATCGTTGGGAGAAGATGAGACGGTATGGCATCTGTCGTCAGTAGAATGAGACGGTGTAGGAAGTCTATTAGACGATTCTGCAGGCGTGACGAATAATAAATCAACTTCAGCGTGTTTAGAATCTTCAACATGTTGAGGAGGAGAAGGGGGCGCTGTAATATGACCACTATTATCTGACGCAAGATGATGTTGTGATAAAGAGGAGCGAAGCCAGCGCTGAATTCTACTAAGATAATTCGTTGACCCGATAGCGGCGGGTTGTGAGACGTAACCAAGAAGACTACCGTCATTTTGCAATTTGGCACCAGAAGCATTATGAGGTTGAGGGATAACTGGTGTATGGCTTATAGGAACTTCAGTTAACAATCTTGGTATATTGGAAGGTTCTTCATCGGCACCAACCAGTGACGCTTGGCTACTTCTAGCAGAAGAATTTCCACCCAATGACTCCAAAGATGCCTTTCTTGATAAACTTGACTTTGCAGCAACACGATAGTGGTGGGATTCATGTTCCATGGCAATTTGTCTCTCTTGAGAAAGATAGTACAGTGATAAGAATGGGTGATATGCTGCGGGGACGGATTGAGGGTCATCATATATAATGCTCGAATGACCTTCGTTGTAAGAGTGGGAAGGGGATGGAGATCTTCTAGCATGACAGTCTGAAATATGCTGACATGCATCATGGTAAACTGGAGATTGGATGATCAAGGTGAGTCTTTTTTCTATTTCATCAGTCGTACCCAAATTAAAGCCTTGGGCCATTCTTTCAATAACTTTTGGATTGAGAGGCAAAGTTAAAGGCTTTCTTGATGGCATATAGTTATTGATTGAAGCAGACTCCTTGTTCAACCATGGGTGGTGTAAAATGTCGGTCATGATGATTCTTTGTTTAGGATCAGTAATAAAGATGTGAGATAATAAATCTTTGCATTCATCACTTAAGTGAGCAGGGTAATTTACGTGCCCCTTTTTGATTTTATCATGCAGACCTGGCATTGATTTATCATCGAAAGGCACAGAACCGGTGGCCATAACATAAATAACGACACCGAGACTCCAAACGTCAACTTCAGGACCGCTATACGGAGTTGCCTTTAATAATTCTGGAGCAGCGAAATAGAGGGAGCCACAATAGGTTGTTAATTGACGTTCTGGACAAAATAAGTTTGAGAGACCAAAATCAATGATTTTAATATTTCTTCCGGATTTATCAATCATGATATTTTCAATTTTTAAATCTCTATGGACAATTGAGTTTCTATGTAAATAATCCAATGCACTGACAATCTGCCTAGAAAACTGTCTTGTCCTTCTGTCGGATAGACGCTGTCGTTTTACAATGTAATGAAGTAATTGACCACCATTCACATAATCCATCAAAATGTAAAAATATGGACCTTGCATCACCAAGTCCTTCATTCCAACAATATTGGGATGTTTCAATAACATCATGATGTGTGCTTCACGGATAGTACGCACTTCTCGGTTTTCTTCTCTGGCTTTTTCCTTGGCAATTTGTTGAATTGACTTTCCAGTTGTATGTGATGGCTGATTTAGTAACTGTAAATTAGCTCTGGGAACAATTTTAACAGCAATCTAGAAATTTAGTTTATTTTTAGACTTTTTTAATATCAAGATTAATTGTATTATTTTACCTTCTCGCCTGTAACGTTATGGACACCCAATTTTACTTTACCCATACTTCCTTTACCAATGCTTTGCTGTAATGAGTAGTTTCCAATCGTTTTTAAAGGAATCGACCGATGTGGATCTCTAGATCTGGTAGAGTCATTTCTAGTTATTGGTGATGTAGCAGTGTCTTGCTGTTGTAGAAAGTCAGCAACCATATTAATTGGGTGTAGAGGTTTTGGCTGGTAAATTCGGTGACAAGTGAGAGAAAGAGAAGAGGAAGAAACAGGAGTTAATATTTGTTTACTAAAGGCCGAATATCTTTTCTGAATTGAGGTAATAATCGCGTGACAAAACGTTTGAGGTGGTGGTTCCTTATTAGTCTTACTGGCGCCATTTAAATTGAAATAAACGCACATCTTTTTACACTTTCTTTGCTCGGTATTCATAAATAATGTTTATACACACACTCATGATAGAAAAAGTACCGCAACTTATACTATCAAAGATGATCCATTAAGCTTTGTATATTGTCCTAGGAGAAACACAATTTTTTTTTTAATATTCTGTGTAACACTAGCTCCGCCATTGCTGTATTTTAATAAATTATCAACAACCAGAACGTGGGCAACACCAGTTTTAATGTTCCTTCCTTTCAGTAAATTATATTTTTGATAATTATAGATGCGATAAATCGATTGACGTGTTGTGCATCGTAGTATCAAAATTACCTTTTATGTACCATTATCATCATCACATTGCCTCCCGGGTGTTCAAATTCTTGATGCCCCTCACTATTTAGACTCAGGACTCCCTTAATTATCAAGGAAAACTGCTTTTTTTGCCCTTCATTTAGAACGTGGATGACATCAATTATGACAGTTACTAAGCACTTTTTTTTTTCGTCATTATTACATTCTGTCAACATTTTCTTTTGTCGCCTCGGTTGTAACGTTCACCTCGTAAACATGAATAGTTTAATATCTCTGGTTTTCTTTACAAGAAAATATTAAGGGGCGTTTAAGCACATAATTTTACACGCATGATCTTGTAATTGAAACTTTTGAGATCGTACCTATCCTTATAGCATAATGGGTATAATATAAACAAAATAAGAATAGCACGACTTGTTTGTATAGCTGTGGTGATTCTACCTCATGCGCTGTCCTTCATCCTTTGGTAAAAATCACTAGTGCCACACTTGACGATCTAACCTGTTTTTTTTAGTAGGGAATATCCCTTGCGCGCATTCACTAGTCTTGCACACTTACATATTAAAAAGCCAATGTAAGTTCAGACTTCCTTATTCTAATTATAGAGTTCAATTAGAAAAAAAATCAGAATTACTGCTACTACATACAGATACCAAAGCGGAGTTTTATCGAAAGTAGATGTCAACCAAAATAAGACTAGATTGCATTACTGCTGGATAAAAAAAAAAAGGTTAAAATCTAAATTAAATGTTGTTTGTCATTGTATGTATCTTTCAAAAGGCTTCTGATGCATGTGATTACAGTAATCATTGAGAGTTAGAGGTAAGCTATTGTTGCTATGTCTAAAATTAACAATTTCCTGGACTCAATATGACTTTGGCTACTTTGATACAAAATTCATACAGCGTTAGTAATTTTCGGACGATTTAAAATTCATTTCCAAATAAAGGCTTACTTTTTTTTTACAGATCTGTTTTTTGTACCTTTAGATAACCTTAGACCGTCGTCTGGGGAAGCATGGCAACCACATCGAAGATAGCTATTTTTCCTGTAAAGATATCCCAGATAGGCTCATAAATGGCGAACATATTTGTTGTATTTTTTTTTTTTTTTTTTTTTGCAGGAATTTAGAGTCTGTAACATTTTGATGTATTTGTAAGATTTTAGGTGTTCCATATTCTAAGAGGATGGTGCAACCTGTCAAATAAGTTGTTACCTGACTTGGTGGACAAACACTCATTCGATCAGGTGATTTGACTACCAGCTCGCTGAAAGCTCTGATTTGAATCCTATTTAAAATATTTGTAGCCCTAAAAGCTTTATCAGTGATAAGGAGCCTGGATTAAAAATGTTGATGGGTTGAAGATATTTTCGGAAGAAGCCTGGAACAAGATCAGCATTGATGTATGTGTGTTTACTCTGAGATATTGATTTTGCCTATTGATAATTTTACCCGACCTTTTCATTTCAGTTCTTTTGAACTCAAGGCAACAACACTTAAATTTAACTATATAAATATTTGAAATACGGATATTTCTACTTTTAAAAATATTGTTTTTATGGAGTTTGAGTATATAGTATGGACATCATATGGCCCATACTTCACTGTTTGTAAAGGTAAACACAATGCTGCGGAAGCCGTATACTTTTAATCATTCTGACCTTGTCCTGACATAACCCGTCTCTTCTTTCCATTTTTTATTTTTGTTTTGTTTTTATGCATAACACCATCCTCTTATAAGAAAGTAACAAATATTGTGGAAAGGTTAGTTAGCAATGACTTCTGCTTTTTTTCAAGAAGCGCTAAAATACCACTATCTCTTTTTTTTTTAAAAAAAAAAAAAAAAAAAAAAATCAAAAAGATATATTTTAATTTTAGCAATAGTATAGCCAAGTATAGTCTTCGCTATACAACGAAGACCTCTTCGTTGCCGTTTATAGACATTGTAAGACTCTATCTTATAATCTTAACCATGATAGGGCATAAAATTGAGAGTACCATCGTTAGGACAAGGCCATGTGATCCGCTAATGATATTCAAATATGTAAAAACAAGGAAAAAAGGATTGAGTGGTTCCTAAAAACACGTAGTTATAAACACTGTTAAGGATAATTCTAAAACTTATATGAATAATATCGATGTTTCGCCAGATGTCGATCTATGTTATACAAATGATAGCCAAATTACTGATTTCATTAACTACATTTATCGACCTGCGGATGAACATCTGTTTGACTCACGGTATAAGCTGTCCATAATATATGATATGGACTCATATTATCTTTTTTATGGAAATTTACTGCTCTCATTTAGTCAATGGCCGAACAGAAATAACATTAATTTGACTAATACTGAGCCAGGGATGAAGATTGCTAAGACCAGCACGCAGACCCGAATCCAAATCAGAGAGATAAATGTATTGCTGGATATTAGCTACTGCAAGCTTAAAAATAAGAACTAAGAATCAAAAGGTACTGATTCCTGTTATATTATAGATTCTGTAACAAAGGAAATCGTAACAGTATCACCAAGACACCACGCATACATCAATGCTCTGAAGGAAGATAGATTCCAAGTAGTACAATACTGTCAGTGCGTCGAATTTCTTCTATCACAGCCATGTCTTGTGTTAGATTCAACCACAACACAGCCCATCATGTAAAGTATGTTTTTTTTCAGCGGGAAACTAGTTGCTGCGAAAAAAAAAACGAGTTGCTTGTTTACAAAGAATGCAATAAAGACTTTAAGGATTTTCGTCGAAGCAAAGGTCCACATCTTCAATTTTAGGTGCGATTTTAACTGATGGTGTAACTGATGTATTTTTACGAAAGCCTACCTCAACAACGAGTAGTAAACAGAGAGTATGAACAATAGACATGAGACTGTTGTAGATAGTAGAGTGGACACAAAGGTCATCTCATTTCCTGAGCTATCTTGTTAGCATGATGGATTGTTCAAATAGAAATGGATTGTATTTGGTTATTATCTCGCACCCTCCACAAACCGATTGCCATCAAAGCTTTAATCGAAGACTAATTATATTGGAGAGTTTTGACCGAAGGTTAAGTGTGGTATTAAGCGTGAAATTAGATATGAAAGGACGAATCAACTGCTGATGAGGAATAAAAAGTTAAATTTACAACAAAAGCATTTAAAAAAATTTGATTGCCCTGGTTCAAATCCTTTGTCTACCGAGTTACCATCCAATTATTTACTGTTTTACTACTGTATCAGATCAAATCCACTGAAATCAATTATTTTTCGGTTGTCACTGCCTACTGCCGAAGTAAATATTTTTTACAGCCGATTTAGGATTGTGCCAGGTACACTACTATGTCGATCATCCCTTTTTTTTATAAAAAAAGAAAAAGAAAGCCAAGCTTTCTCGTTCCTAACAAAGGGTTGGTACGAGTTACCAGTTGGTCGTATACAGGATCTTTCTTTCCTCTTGATAATGTGACCCTATTTTACACCGCTGAGAATTATTGCGCCTTTTTGACACAAAAAATGTGACGCGCATCTTTAAAAGAAAAGGATCCCGGCCAATAACATGTAACCAATTTTTTCAATTCAAAGATACACAAACAATTACCCACCGTCAGGATCACCAGAACATTACTGATCGTGACACACATTGCTTGTTTGCTTGAATGACTCATTTCCCACGATTTGTAATAAATATGCAGCTCATATCTACTCATATAACATGCATTCATATATATGTACACACACATGAAAAGAGAGAAAAAAAAAACGGACTTTTAATGATACGCCTATAAAATTAATCATTTGGAAGATGGGAAATCCCCCCTTCATCTCTTTTTCTTTAATTTGATATGACAACTGACTTTGGTAAAAAGTTCCGCAAAGACTTTTCTTTTGAAGCCGATTACGTGCCTATTAATCATGGATCGTATGGCACTTATCCTAATGTCATCAAGCCTGTGATGAGAGAATTCCAAGATAAAGCCGAGCAACATCCTGATCGCTGGAACAGATTTGAATCGAAAGAAATTATCAAGTCCAATCTTAAGCGATTGTCCAAACTTGTACATTGTGATGATTCTGACCTTATTTTTGTGCCTAATGCTTCCAGTGGTGTCAACACTGTTCTCAGAAGCTTCCCTTTCAAGAAAGGCGACAAAATCCTTCATGTAAGTATTTGAACAATAACAAGAATCGACATAGTTGACTCATCTAGATTTTTAGTATCAAACTGTCTACGCTTCTGTCGACAAAACTTTGGCCTTTTTGAAAGATCACTATCAAGTAGAATTGGTTCGAATCCATCTTAATTATCCTCTCGAAGATGCTGAAATTATTCAGCTGACAAAAGAAGCAATTGACCAGGAACACGCTAAGGGCAATGGCAAAATTCGTATGGCTGTTTTTGATGCTTTATCTTCTCTTCCTGGTGTTCGCTTTCCTTTCGAGGCCATCAATAGCGTTGTTCAAGAAAATGGCATTTTAAGTTTAATTGATGGTGCCCATGCTATTGGACAAGTGAGCTTAAATTTGACAGAATTAAACCCTGATTATTTTATTACGAATTGTCATAAATGGTTGTATTCCCCCCGTGGATGTGCTATCTTGTATGCACCCAAGCGTAACCAAGGTTTCATTCATCCTACAACTATTAATGCTGCTTACAAGTTCCATGCCGATAGTACTGAGTATTCTAGCTTTGCTCAAGAGAATGTTCCCAACACCATCGATACTGCACCCTATTTATGTATTGATGCAGGTACGCTCAAAAGAGAAAGAGAGAGAAAGTGCAACGTCAACTAAATCATTTATAGCTTTAAACTATCGCGAATCTATCGGAGGAGAAGAAGCTATTTGTAAATATACCCATGATATCGCTGTGAAGGGCGGTGCGCTTGTTGCTAAATTATTGGGCACACAGGTGATGGAAAATTCTACAAAGACTTTGACAGCCAACATGGTCAATATTGAATTACCCGCCTTCAAAACTTCCAAAACGGATCCTGAAATTATGGCGTTCTTCTTGAACAAGTCCATCTATGAGAAGCACACTATGCTTTCCATCTACAAGAATAACAGTAAATGGTGGGTTAGATTATGTGGACAAATCTATGTTGATTTAGATGATTTCCAAAAGGCTGGAGAAGCTGTCTTAGCTATTATCAAAGAAATCGATGAGCAATAAATATAAAAAATGATGAATACATAGTATATTTATTTGACTTTTTTTTTTTCCTTCTTTTTCTCTTTGTTTAATCAATCAATCTCTTTCTCTTGAAGAAACGACGTAAATACAAAATTTGCCAAGTACCGAGACCAAAGAGAGTGAACAAGGAAATAGTACTAAACCACTTGACACGCTCATTTGTAGATTCTATCGAGAAGTAAAAAAATATTGAGTTTCTTGGTTTATCGTAACATGACTAAAATTACCGTTAGTGTCTCTTAATTTAGCTTCACGAGCCTTCAAGTAATTCATCTCATCCACAATCTCTTTCACTACAGTTTCCAACTTGCGAAGCTCGGCCTCGAGAGGATTGAGATTCTCGGCATTAATAACCTTTTGGTAATCGGCAGCTTCAGCGCCTACACTGAATTGTAAGGCAACGGAGCGCTTATATTGATTACCTTCTTGGAAACCTATAAGAACAGCAATTTTAACCCATCTGTCACATGCACACACTTTTTTTTTTGTATACAAAGTTTACCTGAATCGAGAACATTAGTGAAGCAAACCATAACTTCACCATCGTTGTGAGTAGTGAAAGCGTTACGAAGTTCGCCATTGACATTAGCCTTTTTGGTGTAGGTATTACGTGCTTCAGTTTCATCTAAAATCTGGTTGCAAGATATGAATAACTGACAGTTTCCAAAACATTAGTCGCTTATTTGTTACCTCGAGATCAACGCGTTGGTTATAACCTTCACCGACGTTAACGGTAACAAGCACTAAAGTGTCTTTGGGGACATATTGGGAAAGACATTTAGTTCCATCGAACACATGGTCTGGAGTAACAGCAAGCAAGTCAAACTTAATTGCAGTTGCTACTGCTAAAATACTCGAGAGAACGAGCAAAGTAAAGAATGATGGCCGCATGTTCATTAATCTCTTATAAGATGCTAATAAGAAAGAAAAAAAAAAAGGAGAAAATAAAAAAGTAATCGCGTGCGGCCTTCTCATTGATTGATTTGTCGGAGTTGATCTCAGCAAGGTCTCGTAATATCCATACAGCCAACGCTGCAGGGCCATAATCAAGGCAGACATCATAGCGTGTCTTGAAATTACTACAAGAGTTTTTTTTTTTTTTGCATAGAAAAAAAAAAGTATAAAAGAGAATCGCTTTCTTATTTTGTGTTTTCTACATGTCACTATTCATTACTGTTGGGTCAACAGGTTTCGACAATCTCATTAGCCAAGTTACATCACAGGAATTTCTGACCTCATTAGTGAGGTTTGGCATAACAAAAGTACGCGTTCAATATGGCACCTCCAACGATATATACGTAAAAAATATACAGGCATATGATGGACCAAGAATCGATATAACTGGTTACAGATATAAGGCTTCGGTTACTGAGGATATGGAAGAGGCTGATATTATTATAAGTCACGCAGGTATATTTATCCTAAGCCCTGACCACAACAACAACTGCTAAATCATACAATCAGGATCAGGAACAATATTGCAAGCGCTTCGGTTGAATAAAAAATTAATTGTGGTTGTAAATAAGGCATTAATGGATAACCATCAAAATCAGATTGCCCAAGCCATGGAATCCAGAAATTATGCCGTGTGCAGTGACATAGGGTAGGCAGTGTGTGTAATATCGTCTTATTAAGCTAACCCGTCTCTTTTAGTGATTTATTGAGTACGGTCCAAAGAGTTCAAAAGACCTCCTTCGAGCTTTTTCCAGTTGCCAAACCCGAGATATTTGCGGCCATAGTTGATGAGCAGATGGGATTCTAAATAAATTATTTTTATCCCACAAAATAAACAATTTATGGTTCAGCCTCTTTCACTCTTTTTTTTTTCATTAGACTATTTAAGAAAAGAAAACAGAAAGACCATTGAAGAATGACCTTGAAATGTTTATATGTGCTAGTAGCTATTATTTACTATACAAGTCTAGTTATTGCTCAGTCCACCACAACATTACTCAAGGATAATCAGATCTTGTCAAATTCGGTTGCAGCAGGTTCATACAATTACTATTATTTTTCAATTCCTGCAACAGGTCATGTCTTTGGTAAAAGAGCCTTTTCCAACATATTTTTATCTTCAAGTACCTGTAGCCAACCAATACCACCAAGCACTTTCAAAGATGCCATACCCTCTGTCGACATGTATATATCCCTCTCAAAAGATAACCCTTTACCAGGTCCTGACAACGGCATTACTGTAACTGATGGCCTTCATGGACTATCGACTTGGACAAGCCCTGATTCTATTTCAGAGATCTGGGTTGCAGTTGGGGCAACAGCTTTACCAAATACCTGGACAGGCAACTGGACATACGAAATTGGTGTTTCAACTAGCCGTAAGAAGCTCACACATTTTAACATCAAATTTTGTTTAACTTAAAAAAGTAATATCCTATAGAAATAATGCACCCAGTATTTATAAATGAGAAAAGGAACATGTCAACACCTTTTTTGATTATGGAAGATACTGATAGAACAAATGCCTTGTTTACATCAAACCCGTTTACGGGATCTCCACCCAACTCTACGATTTTGATTACAGCAAACATGCCAAAGGAGTTGCAATACTCACTTTGTGCAGCCAAGTTACACGATCTTCCGAATTATACTGTCAACACATCAATTACTGCACGTGGGCCCTGGAATCTTCCTAGACATCAATTTATGGTCTCCAATCTGACACAAGATACATTATACTCTGCTTATCTTGTACAAAGTGTTGGAACAACATTAGGATTAACGACTCCAGTTTCTCTAAGCACAAAAATAGATGCCAATTGCCGAATTATTTATGATTTACCATTTTGTAACCAGGTGGCCTATAGTGTGCCTACCAACCCTGACACCTTTTCCACAGGAAACATATGGGACATTGCCACTCAATATGACACACAGGCATTAGAAAAATTTCAGCCTTTTGGAACTGCACTCTCCCAATTCAATTGCGACACAACTCAATACTCTCTTGTTCGTAATTGTACTGATTGCTATCGGGATTATAAGACTTGGTTATGTGCTGTGACAATTCCCAGATGTACGGATTCCACTACAAGTGGCGATTTGAGTCAAAATACAGATGACCTGCCAACGTCTCCTGCTCTTCGTGATATATCTGTGGGTGCCTCTAGAAATCCCTGGGTAGATGAAATAATGAAGCCGGGCGAATGGACCGAGCTTTTGCCCTGTATTGATTTGTGCTATCATGTAGTTCAAAGTTGTCCCCCTTTCTTGCAGTTTTACTGTCCTGGAGGTGATTTGGCAACAGTGCAATATGGATACTGGCAAAATGGATCTGCTTTGGCCAATGGCACGTTGTATCATTTCGATGTAAATAACCCCACTTGTAATCGTATGGGTGTAAACACATCCTTGTTGACCATAAGTGGCTCTTCACACTTACATGTGCATGCTGGATTTATAATACTTTCGGTCATTACCGTTATTGTTCTCAATGTTTAATAAAGGCGGATTTACATGTTCATTTTATTTATAAATTAATATGGGTGGGTATTGCTCAAAGTAATATTTAGCGAAGAATGTGCATTGATTGTAGGCTGAGTGCGCACAATAGGAGGAATATCTGACATTGCTGCTTTGAATCACTCTTGAAGCAGGTGTTTCTGCCTACTTTCTAGAGCACATTGACCGGAACGTACTTCAAGGAATCTAGAACCGTCTATTGATTTATCGTTTATTCGATACCGCAAAAACAGCAACAACAGGATAAACCAAGGCATTATCCACATCAGGTATTGCTATATACCAGATTTTAGGTTATAATACCTTTCACCCTTTCTGGCGGCACGAAGCTAACCAAGAAGTTTGCAAAGTCGTCTTGATATACGGTTTGTCTGTCAAAGATGTCCTCGAAATTGTCGGTGGATTTTATAAACGACAATATACTATCGGTTAACCATCAGTGCTCACTTAAAGGATTATGAGGACAAGAAGGGATGTTCAAAGACCGAAAAGAAAGGATCTTGGGCCAAAACGATTGTAGAAATCATGAAGCTCTTTTTTTTTTTTTTTTTTGTAAATTGTCTTCCGCCGATTACTGTAACCAAACTCGTGTTTCTCTTATCTTCAGGGACGTTAAGCTAAAAGCAAAAAGCCGTCTAAGTCAATCAATACCTCTTTGACGATCAAAAGATAATTTGCGGGACCTCATTGTTAAAGATAAGAAATATGATGTTGAAATCATGATTGTAGAAGTTTCCTGACCACCAAGCAAAATTTCACAAACACATTTTCTTGAAAATTGCAAAATTTGAAAACTTGAAGGCCATGTTCAAGTACATCGTTTCATTAATGGAAGTATTGTCAATCACGCTCGTTAAGAAATTAAGGTTTTTTGGACTCCAATTTTATGATGATCAAGTATCCATTTAGAAAACAGATTGCTTTTCCTGAACTGATTTGATTAAAAAAAAAGGGGGGGGGGAAGTCCTCTCCACATAACACCGAGTGGTTTTGTCAGTGATCCGCAAAACATATCAGTTGCAACAGTAGTTGTGAAAAGACAAATTAAGAAGTATATAACTTCAGAATCCACTTCGACGTAGTCAATGTCTTTCCATTAAGTTTAAGTATATATTAAAAAAAAAGTTACAACAAATTAATTGTGTTGGTCAAAAATTGAAAGTATAGATTTATTAAAAACTATTGTTCTAAATTTCGAGGGTGGGAAAGATGTCAAATTTAACGGGTCTTGAAGTCTAAAAAAAAAAAGGGGGGTTAATTGGATCCGTGAAATTAAAGGTTATTAAGTACTTACAATCCAAGAGGACGTTCATGGCCTCGGACTCCTCTCCGAAGTCAGTGACAGCAACACAAGAACAACCGACAACCTTACGGGCGTTACCCTCACGATCGATCTTACAGAGACCGGCCCATTCACCGAGCTTCTTAGCATCAGAGACCTTGATCAAGTTGATGTTGTGTTCGGCACAGAGAGCTTCAACGAGCTTGATGTATTCAGACTCGGTACAAGACTCAACGAGAACAGCCAAATGAGCTTGACGTCTATTTGGTAAAACAGGTACACAGTTAATTAAACTGCCTTCATTTTTTTTTAAAAAAAAGCCCGTTATTTTACCTGTCCAAAGCCTTAACGGCTTCCTTCAAACCACGAGCAAGACCATCGTGGACCAAAGCACGACGGAGGACTTCTTGGAGAGCATCCTCGACGGACATTTGACCAGCAGGGGCCTCAACGGCAACCTCAACTTCTTGGTTCTCAATGGAGACTTGTTGTTCTTCGGCAGACATACTAATAAAAAAAAATGGCGATTGTGTCAGCGAATTGCAATTATCAATGCTATCCATCCATCCAAATCCATTTCGCTCATTGATGCTACTGAAGTTCGGATGACATATGCTGAATTATACATACTTTGGTATTTGAAAAAAAGAGGAAGATCTGTATTGTCAGATGCTTCCATTGCCTTTGTGTACAAGCATCAGGCGGAGTATAGACCTATCGAGCTTCCTGCTCGGGATAGGCCCGGGCCGGATAATCAGAGCTGGGTAAAAATGGCGTTTGTTACTTGCATTTCGTGATCCGTGCACTGTTTACTGGTGTTGTATCTGGAGACCTTCCCAAAGGCGCTCAAACGTAAAGCCAATAAACTATAGCTTAAGTTACTTACAACACGGATTCTATTTTGCATAATCAGCAATAATTACGGTCCCACTTGAACTAGAGCTTACGCATATACTGAATGGTTTTTTGTTACTGCGATATTCTAATTGATATCAAAGACCCAATATAACTTAAATTTGTAAAATTACAAATCTATCATTAACATGCACCAAACCTTAATCCATATTTGATTTTTTAAAATTCAGAAACAGCTGCAAACAAAAACTTTTATTCAAGGATAAAGACAAAAAAAAAGTGTGCTTCTCTTAGTTCCCAACAAGAAGTTGGTTAACAGGTCAGACCACGAGAAGGTGAAAGCACATCCTGACCCAAAAGGTCTTTACTCTTATTATTCTTGTGTTACTCTCGAAATACCCGCTTCCTCCTAGATTTACAGGTGACTCTAATATCTTCCAATACTGCCTACCCACAATGCACAGCAAAGAAAGTATAAAAGACCCAACTGCCACCGACGCCATGTTGGGGTGACGTTTTTGCCAACGCGTTCACAGCACGATGATATCGCATATTGGACCAACAGTTGGTTTAGGGCTAGATACCCCGTACCCACAGGAAATAGTGACAAGGGTGGCGAACGAATACACACTATAGGGGGACACCACTATCTCTAGCGTAATAAAAAAAAGAATGGAACCCCAGCGTGATTTACAAGGTTTGAAATGAATGCCTCTTACCTAAAGACAATGAGGCTTTTCCCAGCACCTACAATCGTGCTAAAGTACTGGTACGCTCACCTCAGCGCTTGAACCACCTTACAAGAAGATGTAACTAGACCGCGGTAAGAGTAATGGGTCGAAGGAAGTACCATAAATGCTACAATTATAACCATGACAGAAAACCTGGGTCATTTAAGATTCATTCCAAGTCATAACTTTTAAAGAACCGGACTCCTTTAAAAGAGCTACACCAACAAACAGCCTGTCTTCCTGACCTTCACGAATTTTGGAATATTGGCCGATCACCATACTAGAAGATAAGAGTAAAGAAAGAATGAAGAACACGAAAACTGCGCAGCCATCTCCCTTTTGTACTGTGAGTTGTTTGTTTGTTTGCTTATTCATAACGCCATACTGATATATGCGTGTGAACATGGCCTTCAATTCACCACTTTGTCACTGAAGGTTAACACCATCAGATTCCTTGTCAAGTTCTGATTTCAAGCATGATGTCGTGTAGAGCATTTTGGGCCGTAAAAAGAGTCTTGAAGAATTGTATCTTTTCGTTTGTTTGTTTACACTGTGTAACCATTTGAAACGAAACCTCCAAAACAAGTTCTAGATGCATTTAGATTAATCACTTGCGTGCTAGTAGGATGAATTCACTTCACCCACACCCTTTTTTTTTTTCTGCCTGGTCAAAAAATGATATGTATTGCTTCATTTCATGTTTAGAAGTGTATTTGACATGGCCGGACGATCCCCTCAAGATTCTAACGGCCCATATGTCCTCAAAAACAGCTGTGTTTTGCTGACAAATGGAGTTATGGATCGGTCAAGTTATACAGTTAAAAGAACAAAGTTTATTTGAGTTATTTTAAAAAGATAAAAGTCACGTAATAAACGAGGGTGTTGGTTCCATAATTTAGGTCAAAGCGTGTGGCGATGAAAGGCCATTTTTAGTGTTGAATGGGATGCAAATCTATCAAATAGACCTTTCTCCATTCCCTTGTCATAACAAGATGGCCATTTCATTTTTCCTTGGTTTTGTTTCATGAACTCCTTTACAAATGTAAGGTCCTTGGATTCAGTGGTTTGAACAGGTGTTACACATACGGACTCTTCTTACAGGAGAGCTTCATCGATATCACCACAGATAGGTGCACCAACACCGAGAGCTTCACCACCAGCACCGAGAGCTTCACCGCCAACGCCGAGAGATCCCCTATACAACGTCGCTTAAAGTTTTCCGGAAAGCTGATAACATCCTCTGCGTATTTTTCAATACGTTTCCGTGAGATTTCATCGCTTAGGGTGTTAGTATGAATAACTTTTTTTATTTAAGATGCAACAGCTTCACAAAAGGATTCAATCTCGACATCCCGAATTACTTTGCTGTCCGATTCGCAGGTAAAGGCCGGTTTCAACGCGCACCAGTTCAGAAGTAAAGCCTGGTCCGTCAAGGGAACGCCTGCCATCGTTTCCGTTCCAACTCAAAAGGGCGTTAACTTGAGCATTATTGGGTGCATATCGCCTTTTGGAACCATCAATTTTTCCAAGGTAGTTTGATAAGCTATTCTGTAAATTTTTTGGGGCGCTAAATCCATGTATTCACCCAAGGCAACGATATGTTTTTCTTGCTGTGTTAAAAAGCAATTATTTTTGGCATTGGTACTTGTATTAACGATGCGATCGAATCAGCATTGTAAATATGAACTCGTTTTGCCCAAAGCGAACTGGAAAGTATAGTATGGGTCATTATGGTGTTTGTTAAAGTTTTTAACGCTAAAACGTTTGCTTGAGAACCCATAAATATTGGTGACTAATACAATTGGGAGAATCTTGGTTTGATCAAGTACATTCAACGAATAACGCATTATTCGTGCAATAAACTCATGTGTCACTTTCTTCTGAATCTCTACTATGACAGACGCAAGAATCCTGGTTTTATCTTGAGGATAGTATGTTATGTCAGCCCTTTTGTTGTCGTTTTGTTCAGTTGGTCCGTTATAATATACAGAGCCCCAAATACCACCGCCAACAACGGAATAAATTATATAATATCCTTTATATAATCTGTACGGAGCAATGCTTTACTGCAAGAATTGCTTCCTGGTATAAATGGTAAGGACAAAGCATACAACTCTTCGGTTTCAAGATCATTGCATAATGCAATGTCACGCGTAAAGGCTGTCATTGCTGTAAGTGTGAAAGGAGAGAACGTCTACACCTACGTATTTTTGTTAATTTTTCTACGTATGTTTTAAATTCACGTGATTCATTCTTTTCTTACATATTTTCAAACCATCAGCGGATACCTAAAGACGGCTTACTACTCTATATTCTGACCCACCGTGACTGGTAATGTAAGATACAGGCTTACAATGCCTACAACGGGTAATGGGAAAATCTTCATTATGTAGAGAAGTTTAGCCTTAGCCGTGATAATAAAAAATGGGAGTCTATTCTTTTTTTAAAAAAAAGGTAAGATTTTAGTGTTTTTATAGAAAACAGGAATTGTTATTAACTAACCTTTTCCCAATATTTAATATTTCTCTTTAAAAGATGGTGTTATACAACATGACAATAAAAAAGAAAAGAATGAAGAGAAAAAGGGAAGGGAAAAATGTTTGAATGGTTTTTATTTGTAGACTGATAAAATAGCCTTCGTATACATCAGGATGATTCAATTGTCTATTTAATCAGAAGTGAGTTTTATTTATAAACTGACAAACAAGAGCTGGCTTAAGTCAGGATGATTTAATTGTATATTTAATCACCCATATGTTTGAGCCTTCAAATACTAGAAAACAGGCGCATAAAAAAGTACGTAGAAAAAAAAAGAATGTAGGTGTAGACAGTCTCCTTTCGTTACTTTCGTTACTTTCGTTACTTTCGTTACTTTCGCTGACTATTGAGTGAGTGTCGGGCAATATTACGAAGAACTCCTCTGCTTTTGCATCACAATAGATGCTGTGTTTTTTAAAAGAATACGATGTACAATACGAATCCAAAACAGGTATTAACGCGTTGTATGTATTTATTTCTACCTGTGAAATTTGTGGCAGTAAAATCATGTTTGTAGGACGTGTGGTAATGGCCATTTTGAAATTTTTTACGGTCTGAGCTACATCTTGGATGTCTTCTCCTTTTGACTAAAACCCTTTTCTTTTTAAGCTTTTAACCCCAAAATCATCGAAGATCTTATTTCCCAATGACTTCCCTTTGTTATATGGTACTTTTGTCCGGGCCGGAGTGTACATAAAACATGAAGGACGAATACCAGCAGTGTGTTCCCTTTACTGGTAAAGTAATTGAAGAGTACATGTGCTCGTAGGTGGTAACAGTTACACTGTGTTTTACTCAATACAGTATAAATTAGGTAAAAAGATAAAATTAATAAAACGAGCCTTTTACACCCCAAAGTTGAAGAATGACAACTACCCTCTTAAAGTTTGAGTTTTCCTCCTAATGAGGATTTATTTTTTAACAGCACCCCCCCTTCCCAAATCCACATATTCGTATCCAAACATTGCCCGATTAATGGGATCTTGATACAGTATTTTAATAAACTTCTAATGTTAAGACTTAAAGTTTGGGTTTTGTTATTACTATAGTCAAGAAGAGGGTTTGTCGGTTTAGTTTATTAAGTCAAAAGGTAATTTGAATCCAGACACCACATCTTGAATGCATATATATGATTGTATGGATTATAAAAATATTTTATTTTCGTTTATTTCGTTCAATTATTATTAATTTGAAAGATTTTCCTTTTTGCTCTGCACGAATAATTTAAGAAAATAGTGTATAACGATACACTAAGCAAAAGGTGTAATTTCAATCCCCGTTTATATGTCGATGAAAAAAAAAATGATACAGCAAGATAGAATCTCTGTATCTCTCACATAACTAAGATGAGCCCCATTGGTGTACGTATTAATATCCATCCATCCGTTCTGTAAACAAACCTAAAACTCACGATTTTTGATGAAAATAGACTATTAAATCTTACCCCAACAACCCTCGTGTTGCCAAGGCCCAAATTGCTGTAAGTAAATTAGAACAAGAAAAGTAGTTAATTCGAGATTACTCACGAATTTGTGTAATGTAGGCTGCCTATAACGGTTTGGAATTCGATGTTCAAGCCTTCGATCTCTCCAAGGATAGATCTCCTGAATTCTTGGCCAAGTTCCCTTTGGGTAAGGTCCCCGTTTTCGAGTCTGCTGAAGTTAACCTTGCCGAATCCTCTGCTATTGGTTACTACGCCGCTGCTCTCAAGGAAGACTCTGCTCTTTTGGGTAAGACTGCTGTTGACCAAGCTTTGATTATGCAATGGGTTCTCTTCTCCGAGACCGAGATCAACACTCATTCCTCCGCATGGCTTCTTCCCCTCCGTGGTATCTGGCCTTACTTAAAGCCTAATGTTGATGCTGCCGCTACCAACTACAAGCGTGCCTTGGGTGCCTTGAACACTGTTTTGTTGACCAAGACCTACCTTGTTGGTCATGAAATCACCTATGCTGATATCGCCATTGTCACCTCTCTTATTCCCGCTTTTACTCTCGTCCTCGATAAGGCTGCTCGTGCTGAATTCAAGAACGTTACCCGTTATTTCACCACTGTCACAGCCAAGCCTTTGTTCCAGAAGTACCTCGGTAAGATCACTCTCTGTGAGACCCCCTTAAAGTTTGTTCCCGCTAAGAAGGAAACCAAGAAGAAGGAAGCTGCTCCCAAGAAGGAAGCTGCCCCCAAGAAGGAAGCTGCCCCTAAGGCTGCTGCTGATGAGGAAGAGGCCAAGCCTGCTCCTAAGCCCAAGTCCAAGTTGGATTTATTACCCCCCTCTCCCTTCATCATGGATGCCTGGAAGCGTGAATACTCTAACAATGATACCAAGGATGCCATCAAGTGGTTCTGGGAACACTTTGACCCCGAGGGTTACTCTATTTGGAAGGTTGATTACAAGTATAACGATGAACTCACTTTAACCTTCATGTCCAACAACTTGATCGGTGGTTTCTACGCTCGTCTTGAACGTGCCCACAAGTACGCTTTCGGTTCCATGATTGTCCGTGGTGAGAACAACAACAACACCATCTCTGGTTACTTTGTTGTCCGTGGTCAAGAAGTTCCTTATGAAATCTATGATGCTGCTGATTTCGGCTCTTACAACTTCCAAAAGATTGAACCTTCTCAATACGAAGAGAAGAAGGATGAGATCTTCAAGTACTTTGCTTGGGACTTTGAGGATTGTGTTGACGGTAAGGTCTTCAAGTAAATCATTCTAACCACAAAAAGGAGAGAGACTATACAAATAAAACACTGCACTTTCTCTTTGTTTTAATATTTGTTTGGCTCTTTTTTTTTTTTTTTTTTTTTTTTATTCGATTCATATGTGTGTGTGTGGGGGGGTGTTCTTTGTGGATGTGGGTGAGGGGGTGAGGGTGGGTGACTTTCATACGGTATCCCGGCCAAGGATGATTACTCATAGTTGTAATTGTCTTGCCTGCCGAGAGGTAAAACAATTGTTTGGAACCAAGATTAAAAAAAAAATAGGATCTCATATAGACTCTATGTTTACAAGTTGACATAGAGACAGATACGTGATGTACATTAGAACCCTGTCATGCATTGATTCGGGCTGTTTTCTTTTCGGTATTATTCAAAGCCAGTGTGCTCTTTTTAAATAAAAACTAGTTTCATTTACCCTGGTTAAGAACACATACATCTTTTTTTTTTTTTTTTTTTTCTTTACTGTTTTATTATGGCTGGTCCGACCGAGAGCAACTTTAATTTTTTGCCTTTATTAGGGTTGGATAGAAATCAAGGTCGCATTATCCATGTCACTCACCAAATCCCATTTAAAGTTACTCACGATATTAAAGAAGAGGAACGCTTGCACTGGTCATTCTCATCTCGACATGGTCATGCAGCCATGTATGCCGGGATGCATTCACTGATCGATGAATGGGAAACATTGTGCATTGGTTGGAGTGGACAAATGTATGAGAATTCAAAAAGCAGCTCGGAAGACGTCTATCGACATGAGATTGACATGACAACTTTAACGAGTCAAGAAAAACAAGCCATGACAAGTCAACTTCAACAGGAACATAATTGCATACCTTTGTTTTTAGACAATGACAGTGTTGCTGGGCATTATTATGGATACTGTAAAACTTGTAAGTGCGATACATCAATGCATTGAAGCGTAATATACTGATATCTTGTAGTGTTATGGCCTTTATTCAATTATATCGTTTGGAATGATGCAACAGATGGACGTATTGAAAAAGCACAATGGAATTTCTATGAAGCTGTCAATCAAAAGTATGCAGATTTGGTGGTTGAGCAATATCAAACAGGAGACGTTATTTGGATTCATGATTATCATTTATTATTAGTGCCTAATATGGTAAGAGCTAAATTACCAAAGGCTCGTATTGGTTTATTCGTGCACTCTCCCTTTCCCAGTTCCGAGATATTTCGATGTTTACCAAGTAAAATATATATACATATAATTATAACAATAAGCAATGCATGTGTTTCTCAGTCATTTATGCTAATTCTATTTTTATTCTTTATTTTAATCTTTTTTTTTTTTTTTCTATTAAGAGCGTCAAGAGATCTTAAAAGGAATGCTCGGTGCAAATCTCGTTGGTTTTCAGGTAGGCTGATTAGTCATTAAAATTAGACTTATTGGATCTAAAGCCAATTATCTTTTGATAGACATATGCAAATTCAAGACATTTTATTTCCACATCCACTCGTGTGCTCGGTTACGAATCATCACCTGATGGTGTCGAATGTAATGGACATTTTTGCCACGTTGGTACGTTTCCTATAGGAATTGATGTAGACGCAGTGGATTCTCTCAGACGTAGCTCGGATGTGGTACCAAAGATCAATGCAATCGCAGAAATGTATTCAGACAAAAAGATCTTGGTCGGTAGAGATAAGCTGGATTTGGTGCAAGGTGTATTACAAAAACTGGCTGCATTTGAAAAATTCTTGATGGATTATCCTCAATGGCAAAACAAGGTAGTACTGATTCAGGTTACGGATTCAACCACTTCAGATAGCGTCAAAAATGAACACAAAGTTTCAGAGATGGTGGCACATATCAACGGTACTTATGGCTCATTGGAGTTTACTCCTGTACATCATTATCATCAACAGATTCATATGGATGAATATTACGCCTTGCTTTCAACAGCCGATGCTGCACTTATCACAGCTGTTAGAGATGGTATGAATACAACGTGTTTGGAATATGTCATGTGCCAACAAGAAAAACATGGTTCGCTTATTGTCTCTGAGTTGACTGGAACAGCTGGCTCAATGAGCTCCGCTTTATTGGTGAATCCCTGGGATTATTCAGGTGTGGCAAAAGCCATTAACGATGCTTTATTGATGTCCGAAGACGAAAAATTGACAAGACATATGGTATGATTAATCTATTTATAATCGAATGTTTCCTCAAACTATTTTTAATAACATATATATATACATGCGTGTGTAGCAATTACTAGCTCATGTCAAATCAAATACAACTTCCTTCTGGGCTCACTCATTTATCAAAATGTTACTACATACCTGTCTTTTAACAGAGCAAGCCAAAAACACACCCAAATTAAAATTAGATTACCTCCGTGATCAATACAGATACTCAAAGAAAAGACTCTTATGCTTCGATTACGACGTAGGTTACGCAATACCCAAACATGAGCCTGTTTTTTAACTTTATTTTTGTTTATTTAGGGAACATTGACACCTATCAAAAAAACACCAATGGCCGCCACACCACCCAAAGACATGCTTGAATACTTGGAAAAACTCTGTCAGGATCCATCGAACGAAGTATGGGTTATTTCCGGCCGCGACGAAAATGCCTTAACGAACTGGTTAGGTCATATCGAAAACCTCGGTATGAGTGCTGAGCATGGATCATTTATGCGCTATCCAAAGAGCAAGAAATGGGTGAATCTTGCAGAACATTTGGATATGGGGTGGAAGAATGACGTTTTAGAAATATTTACATATTACACCGAAAGAACCACAGGCAGTTTTATCGAGCACAAACGATGTGCATTAACCTGGCATTATAGATTGGCTGATCCAGAGTATGGTGCATTTCAAGCAAAGGAGTGCCAAAATCATTTAGAACAAGCTATTCTGAGTAAATTGCCAGTAGAAGTACTAGTAGGCAAGAAGAATCTCGAGGTTCGTCCTACCTCCGTGAACAAGGGTGAAATTATGAAGAAACTGATTGCTTCCGCTATTATACCGTTTGATTTTGTTATGTGTTGTGGTGACGATCGTACGGATGAGGATATGTTTAAAATCTTGAAAAAGGCTGATATTTATGAGCACCAAAAGTTTTCCGTCATGGTAGGCCCTGAAGAGCAAAAGACACAAGCAGTTTGGCATTTACCAACTGTAGCAGATGTGATTGAAAGTATGAGAATTATGTCTCAACCCATCTAACTTATTTCACTTGAACTGTACTTACACTTTAAATTTACCAAATGTTTGAAAATACCACCCACTTTTTTTTTAAAAAAAAAAACTCTGCACGCCTGTGTAAAGTTAAATTGCACAAAAGATCAGACCAAATTGACCTGTTGTTTGTTTAGCATTTCTATAATAAACTTTTTACTTTTTAGACCAAATATCAAATGATTACAAAAGTTCTTTATTCGTTTAAACAAATCATTTATTGTATTCATTTTTTAAAGATAGAGATGCCATTGACTAAACGCATTTACGAATTTGACACTCATTAAAAAAGAAACACTTTTTTTTAGTCCCTTATTTTTCTTTTGTGGGGAGGCATGTGGACTTGGATCTTTGTTAATTTCCTCAAGTACACATTGAATCATACCGACAGCTTCGAGCATTTTATCAAGAACAGCTTGAGTGATATCAATGCAAAATGATTTTAGTTTAAACTCAAATAGAGTTAAGAAAATACGCAAATTGGCCAATGATATTTACACAAATTGATATTTACAAGTGCAAATTGGTACAGTGAGCACTGCACAAAAATATAGAGCTTTTACTAGTGGTTCTTACAATTAACTACAAATCCGCGGGTCTTGCATAATTCCACGAATGTAGTCATTTTTGTCACTTGACTATAATACGTACACCCTATGTATCATAACTACCGTATTAGCGAATGTATTCCCATTGGTTCGACATAGTACCAGCTTATATTTCTATATTATATTTCATAATCTTACCTGGTTGGTCGAGTAGTCTAAATAAATTTATTGAGTTATCAATTAATAAGACCTATATTATAAACAAATTCTCCAACTGGATAATAAAAATATAAAAAGTCTCATTTCTTTACCTGTTTATTTTAATATTTATTCTACTTCTCTTCTATACACCAACGAGTACCGGTCAGGAAAATTCTAATCTAAAGTTGTGTAACTAGCTAAGCAAATAACTTTTTAAACTATCTAGTGATACGTGTTTTGAAGAATTAAGCCAGAAATATGTTACAAGTTGCGCCTCTAAATTCAATCACGCGTTATCCAAAACAAATGGGTGAATACTTACCTTGATATACTATCTATGGCTTAACAATTTATTATAAAAAACATTTACACGTATTTTGACATCATAGTATCTGTAATTTTTTGAAATAAACGTAGTTCAAAATACTTGAGGAGGTTATAACCTTGTTCTTAGTCAATTTTGCTACCATCTTCTGTGTTTATACTCTTTATTTTCCGTCTATAGGTCTAGTATAGCCAACGGATCTGTCGTAGCCAAATAATAACAGCCTTTTGATAAAAAGTTATGAAATGGGGATCATTAAACAAATTATTTGATATTATACACTGCTTCCATCATCAATTGGGCACTTTTGTGAGAATGTTGAAATTACTGTAAATCTATTAAAGTTCCCAAATTGTAACCCCACTCATTCTCCGGTAACTCCATTAACAATATGATTCCTGGCAGATAACGTGGAATACTTACAATGTAACCCGAATTGATGTAACATGACACAAGTACTGTCGGAACTCATTTAATAATAAAGTCCCAAACTTATTATTTACCAAAACCTTCCTGACATGTTCTAAAAAAATGCAATTAGTTATACAGCGAAATGATCAACTGGTGTATACCACATTGTAATACCTTTTCTATATCATTAGGGCGAATCAATTTAGGCAGAAACCTTCTATTTGTATCCTCATTTTTTATAATAATTGTGTGCGCACGCACTTATTCATGTTGTTGTGTAAATTAATTCACTATACTTTTTTAAAAATTTAAGTATATAAAAACCACTCAAGCAAATTCTTAGTATTGAATGGGTACTTTTTTATTCTCCAGTGATAATCCTCATACAAACGAGCTAGAGAAATCATAACAGAGAAGGGTAATAGTTTATGAATTTGCCTGGACAACTAAAAATAAAAGATACCCATCAACAATTACACAGATACATCTGAGCGTGTCGTCTGTCGTGTGTCGCATTAATACGTATATTCTTCTGTTATACTAATTAGGTAATTTTACCTGTATCTTCTATTATTTGTTACATGCTTTGTTTGGACATTAAAGGCTAATCAAGAACGTCTCAGACGTACATGCAGTAATCCAGATCATTGGCCGTTTGTAATAGACAGTAGTTTTAATGTTTAAGAGCTTTACAGATATTTTCAACGTGTGTATGGATCACCCCAGGCCAAGCATCCGGCGTTTGTATTTCTGATTTATTTTTTTCAATGATGTGATAGTTGACCACAAGAGTTTGATTTGTTAAGTCATTGTTTTTTATTTTTTATTTTTTGTCTTTGCTTCTTGATCACAGGCTTGGTGTTTCGTAAGTAATCAGTTTTAGAAAAAATATCTGGAATTGGTCAACTTATAAAAAAAGCAATAAATTCAATATACAATGTAACTAAGCTTTTTTTATAAAAAGGACATAAACTTTCGTTCAATAAAGTATTATCTTCTTTTCAATCTACATTAAAATGCTTAAGGGAACTATTATCTTGGTCTTGGCTTACGCCGCTACTGTCTACTGTGCTTCCACTCATAATGCCGATATCCAACTTACGACTACTGATCCATGTGCTGCTTTACCTAATCACCCCAGTAGATGTTAAAATATCATCAAATGTGATTGTGGGTCATAAAACATTATTTGCGTGTCATTTCATAAGAGTGGCATCGATATTTAACTACTAATTTTTACACTATCTATTTTTTGTTGAAAAAGTATCAATAAAATAATGTTTTTTACCTTGTATGAATTAAAGATTCTCGTAATTGATTAAACCGTTGGTTGTTCTGACTATCACTTTCCCAAAAAAAAATAATAATAAAATAGATAACTAAATACTTATTTCTGATTCTTCGCTTGAACGTTCTCATTTTCTCTATACCAAAATATTATACTACATTTACATTATCGGAATATCCGTAGATAGAGTATTGAGGACTTACTTAGCAATAATACACATTTAATTTCATTGCTCAAATCATTATTATACTCACTATCAACGGTTCTAATTGTAACTAATAAATGTTCATCATAAAATGCTTCCATCTTAGAGACGTTTTTCAATAATCTTGAAAATTTAAAGCTCTTCGCCAAGTAATGAACAATATTCTCAGCTTCTCGGATATTGTACAAAAGTTCATATGAGTTTTTAGTTAGAATGTATTCAATTCAAACAGCTAGTCATGCTTTTTCAAATATCTATGTTCTCAAAAAAAATTTACTAAATTGCATCGACTTTGGTGATTTGGATATACTTTGAATTGGCCAATCATGTTGACAATTTTATACAAAACCCTGAGGGGGACTTACCTAACCAAATAAAAACATCATTGGATTAGAATCAAATGTCTACCAACTTCAGAATTAGAATAAGACAACAAAGGAAAATTGAGGGGAGTGCACTTATTGACCATGGTATAATATCAGCACATGCAAGATGGTTGACAATAAACACATGATCTTGATATTCATACAATTGTTGTTTTTGATTCTTTCTTTTGAAAACTGGTCAAACGAAGTCTCATGCTCGCATTTTGTTAGTTGATTAAGCAACTTATGATTGTTTATTTAGTTACTTTATAACTAAGAAAAACTTTGCCTTTTTTTTTTCATGCAGTAAATACGGTCTCGTCGACAGACACCTGTCACTTCCCAATAAATAGGACACAGGACATGAGGAGCCATATGTACAATGAGACATGGACTTAGTGTAACAATGCTGTCAAAGTAAAGATGTATTTTAAATAATCCTAATCAATGATTGCCTGCGATATTGACTAATGAAACAAGTGCCTCATAACGTCAGAGATCCAAGGAAAATAATCGACGTCTAGTTGTACATTGTCGTATCATTGTCGATGGCGATGGTGATGATGTCAAGGTTGTAGGGTAATCTACTCTCTGTCCACTGTCTCCTTCTAAGCGATTACCATTCATTTTTAACGATAATGTATTATAAATGATACAAAAGGGTTGCTTTATTCGTAAAAAAATAAAGAAGGGTGATTTCACTTCATAGCTTGAAAGAAAAAAAAATGTACAGAAAAACTGCGGGAAATACCGTTTAATGCTGTAAAGTGAATTGTCTAGTTCTTGGTAGGCTTCTTGGCTAAAATAGAGAAAAAAGGGTTAATGGAGGCTGTGCTCAACTCTTTCATGGCAATTACTTACTTCCGTATTTGGATCTACTGGTTGTTCTGGTAGCAACACCTTGAAGATCTAAAGCACCACGCACAAGATGGTAACGCACACCAGGAAGATCAGGAACACGACCACCACGAACCAACACAACGGAATGCTCTTGTAAATTATGACCCTCACCAGGAATATAGGCAGTAACCACCTTACCGTTAGTCAACTTTACTCTTGCAACCTTTCTGACAGCTGAATTAGGCTTCTTGGGTTTGGTGGTGTATACTTTGTTACAAACACCTTTACGTTGATAACAACCTTCAAGTGCTGGTGCCTTGCTCATTTTTACTTTTGTTTTACGACACTTTTTAATCACTTGATTCAAAGTAGCCATACCTTGTTGTTGTTGTTGGAATACTGAGCTCAGGGGCTTTAATTGACTGAGAATGCTACGAGGTTGAGTCATCAAGGTACGTGTAGCCAACACATTACTGGTGGGCTTCCAGGCTGTCTTTAATAATGAGCGGAAAGCTTGCATTTTATGTGATTAAAAAGAAAAAGATTTTTTTTTTTTTTTTTTGCGGAGGGGGCCTAGTGTTTTGGAGGGGCAGCCAAATTGAATCCCAGTCTCGACTGCTGTCAAGCTGAAGCTTATAGCGTTATTGGTGAATATGGTTACCAATAGTTTCTCATTTGAAGATGTAATCTTTAAAAGCATCCCCCTTAAACAAAAGAAGAAAGGAATCTGTATTCGTTTATAGACTCTGATTTTCGTCTCGCTACTGCCTCCGCTTCTTTGTTTTTCTGCTACTTAATCCAAACGCGCTCTCTTACTGTAATTAACTTCCAGTCGCAGAGAATCTTTCACCCTTAATCAAATCATTGTAACCGAGAGTATCTTCTAGGAACGCTTTGCCCAGTGATAGACGTATTACACGTCGTTCTAATTCATTCTTAATAACTCAGTTAATACCATGTCGGTTGAATGATTTAAATAGTTGCAAATTGTTGTATGAACCATTATTCCTTTTAATGGACATTATGGCAAAGACCTGTATTTAAAGATAGTGACTTTCGGACATTGGTCAGACTTGGTGTTGTTGATTTATATCTTTTACTCGTAAGCTCTTTTCTGAGAAAACAGGTTCCAACTGTTTCGTTAATTTGCCTTTTCTCGTAACACGATACTACTACCGACAGCTGTGGATAGTCATTCACAATAGTCTTGAAGCATGAGAAAATACAATGCAAGAAATTAGTAATGAGTGTTAAAAAACAAGGGAAAAAATCGACCTTATTTAAAACAAAAATGTTTAGCCAATCAGATAGATCTTTTTGCTTTTCCGAGAGGCTGTGGCCTAAATCAATCATGTTTACTATTCTCAAGGCGCATTGACATATATTCTCGATCTATAGTTGATAGACACATTACAAATGTGTGTAGAGAAGGGGATTTGTTTTTTATGCTTCTTTACAGTAAAGAGATCATTTTATTTTAATTTTATTCGGCTAAGACACCTACTCAATAATGAGTGAATAGTTTAGATGAAACCAATCTAAAGATAGTTGAATGTTAAAAATGATATTCAATAGACGTTTTAATTCGATTGATTTTTACCTTGTTGGCAACATCCAAAGCATCAACATCAGCGGTTAAACGAACGAAAGCCTTCTTGTAACCATCGGGTCTATTATACAGAAAAGAGAGTTAACACTACTGTTTCCCTTAAACTTCGAATATAACAAAAACTAAATATTACCTGATGAGGGTGTTAACTTGGGCAGCTTCGACATCATAGAGTCTCTTGACGGCATCCTTGATTTGGTTCTTGTTGGCCTTGACATCGACGAGGAAGGTCAAGGTGTTGTGTTCCTCAATCTTCTTCATGGCAGTCTCGGTGTTAAGAGGCTGACGGATGACACGGTATTGATCCATACGGGGAGCATGGGCAATAGACTTACGAGCATACTTGGGGGCACGGTTCAAAACCAAGGTCTTGGGGATGTGGAAGTGAGTGGAGGTACGAATCTTACGGACAGCCTTACCATGGACACCCTTGAGGGCGGCCTTCTTGGCAGCGAGAGCCTTGTTCTGAGAAGCTAATGTTGATATTAATATTTTTTTTTGGGATTCTTTATAATGTTGGACATTTTATAAAAAAAAAAGTTAAATCGTATCCCTTCTCCCCTTCTCTCCAAATAATTATGTATCCATCCATCTATTCAAAATTTTGATGTAATCCACTCCATATAAAAAACGATTGAAGGGGAGTCGGGTCGATCACTTTTTTTGTTGATGTTCATCTATCGAATATTTACCAGCCATTGTATGTTCAGAAGGAAAAAGAGACCGTATACACGTTTGCCAAATTCTGCTCACTGTAAGTATTGGCCCCCGGCCGGGCCAAAAATCTAACTCCTACCCTCCCCCCCCCCCTCACTCATCCTCCCCCCATTTTATGGCTCTCTATTTTGCGGCCCGGATTTGGTTATTTAAACTCCGCTGTAAAAGGTGTGCTCAAGCTTCCTGCTATGTCTACTTCCTCCAAGTTTGTGCCCGGAATAATTTATCGTTGGAAGAGTACAAAAGCTGGAATAATATAAAAAGGCACTTAAGTTTTTGGTTTTATATGCAAATCTTTATTGAGGAAAAAAAAAAACTAAAGCTGGAAGTTATTTTTTTTAGCGTCGCTATTGAACTGAGGGTTTGGCCTTCTTGGCTAAACGGTCTTCTAGCTTTGTTAACCATTGTTTAATACGTTGTTCCTTTGTTTCATCGTTACAAGAGGTTGCTAAACATGCTGCGTAAAATAAACCTGCCTCTTTGCCACTTCTTGCTAATGTATTGATAGCATTTCCCATAGAACCCTCGAGTTTCGACGCGATATAGCTACAAGTATATCCTTTAGTTGTATGTTCATATGATTATTTTTCTTTTTATAAAAGAGAGGTTTGGACATTTCAAATTTCCATAATTTGTGGAAATACACACACATAACCTCATTTTCTTTGTGACCAGAATTAACAAGTCATTTGTTGTAAACGCGGATTTTCTGTGCTGTTCAGTCCAGATCGTCCTATTTTAGCACATTGCATATATGGCAGGTTCGGAATAAGTGTAAACTACACTATGTTTGGAATCCCGGATGTGAAAAGAAAAATGCCCAAACCTCTCTAAATTCAATATTTACCAGGAAGCTGCTAATGAATCGGAGTCTCCTTTTTGTAATTCATTTGCCCATTCACCAAAAAGCCTATTAATAATGGGGTCATTGGGGGGCAATCTGAGCTTTGCTAAGGCAACAGCCTCTCTAAAAAAAAAGGCATTATATTAATCTGGTTTTGTTTTTACATTACCTTGTTATACACTTACCGAAACATGTGGTTCTTTTGATACATTTCAATCGCCTCGTAATTATGCGTGCAGGCTATATAACATGCCGCAGATAAATTAAATTGTCGTAACGATTCGAGCTTTTTGGCTTGTTCGAGCATTAATGATAACCAAGTTGCCTTTCCGACTGTATACATAAACCATTTAGTATTTTTTTTTTCATTGTAAAAAGGTGAATTTTTACCCATTGGACTTAGCGCAAGGATAATCCAATCACTCATAGCGCTATTTGTGTTGGCATCAAAGTGATCCTTGCTAAACATTTTATACTGACATTGCATAATATCCATGGCCAACTTAATGTCCAGATTATTTCGAACATCATTGTGTGCTGAATAACTAGATTCTGAGGACACTGTCATGTCTTTTTTACTGAGTGCTTTGGCTTATAAAAATTATGGATTTTAGAATATGCATTACTTTTTTTTGATGAAGTACGTCTTCAACCAACCTTCGATCTCAACCAAGTGATAAATATCCTCTTTATCCCCGAAAAAGAGGTTGTGGATATTTTGATGCTGCGATGCTTGTGGTTGATCTTCCTTTGTAAATTTGATATATCTTGACAAAGTATTATCAAGTTTTTGATCATCATTTAGGTATTTTTCCACGATCTCAGTCATCGTTTTCATCACAGCCCCGTCTGTCAATTTATCAGCTAATAGCATACACTGTTGATCCTTCTTCAACCGGCTTGTTGATTTTTCTGATTCTTGCGAGACTGGCATAACACTGGATACTCTGGCTGTGTCTGTGGGCTCTGGGTACAGGCTGGATTCTTTCTTTGGCTTTTTTTGCAATGAAAAGGTAGTAGTTGGTTTAGGACTATCCATTGTTTCAGAAACAGACTCTAGCTTTCTTTTATTATTGTTGTCGCGATTCCAACTATTTTTTTCTTTGTCATAAAGAGTCATACACGCTATGAATTTTGTTAGTATAAACATGTAGGCATTGTTTCCATCACCAAAAAAAAAAAAATTACATTTAATTGAACCTGTCAAAGAGAAATCTTTATGGTTCCATTCGTATATAAATCGATCTTCACTTCCGCTGAATAAGACGTCAGGATCAGATGCTTTCCAGGAAAGCGATAGAACTCTACTTCGGTGTCTATCAAATAATGATACATTTTCTCCTGTGATTGCATCCCAAACCACTACAAAATTGTCAGATGAGGAGGAAGCTACTCTTGCAATGTCTGTATGTGAGCTCCATTTGATGTCAGTAATACTCTTTGTGTGTGCCTTTAAGAAGTGTAATGGTTTAGGCTGTGGAATAGGTATCTCTGTAAAAAAAAAAAAAAAAGTGTGTATTAGCTCCTATGTCCTTTTTCTAATATACATAATCATCAATTACGGTTCACTTACCATGAGTATTTTCCATATCGACTGTACTGATAACATGAATAGCAATATCGCCAGTATCATCCCCAGAAGCAAGGAATGTTTTATCATCAAAATCTAATATACGGTGTCAATTTAAAGGAAAGGAAGTTGTAAAAAAAAACACAGGGCTTACATTTCCAATCCAATGCTTTGATAACTTGTCTTTGGCAATTTGACACAAATACTAATTTGAGCGTATCTAGTCTATATACCTCAACTAATCCATCCGTATGTCCAAATGCAATCAGTCTTGCCTTCTCGTCAACTTTTAGGACATGTCGGTGAGATGATTTTGCATTTAAACTCGTCATCCATGATGTATTATTTTCTTTTAACCTTTCGTTGAGATTGATGGGCGGAGCTTGTGGATGGTTGATATCATATACATGAATCACGCCGTCATCGCCGCAAGAGATTGCTGTATCTTTCATATCAGTATCTTCTAAAGCTAGACACATATCCGACCCCCAATCGATTGAAGGAGCGCCTTGAACTTTATGATATGTCCTGAATGGTATATGACGCAAGTTAAAGATATCGTATATTCCAACATGACCATATTCGTTTGAATAGGCCAAGTAACCTTCTCGTGTTGGATGACATCTAATCTATAGATACCAAAAACATGTTAGCCTAGCTGATAAGAAAAAAAACTTTTTAAATGTTTATGAATAACCTTTTCTATTTTTCCCTGTAACCCTTTCCACAAAACACTGGCGTCGTAATAATCATGATATTTATTAGCCTTCTTCATGACAGAGCCAGCGTTAGAATAATTCCAAAGTTTGATGGAATTATCTCCCATACCAATTGCCAATTGACCTTCATTCCAGTTGCATTTATCCATGGAATAAGGGTAGGCCGCTTGGGTTTTGAGGTTTTGTAAACACGATTTTCTCTTAACGTCCCATTTAATAATTTGTTTGTCGAGGGATGTTGTGATACAATTTCTCCCGCCATTAAACCAATTGATTGTGAATACACTTCTGCTGTGTCTTTCTAATCGTTCATTGTTGCATATCTTTGATGATTTGTTGATAATATCGAAGCATACGATGGCTCCAATGTAAGAAGAAAGGTACAGTTTGTTTTTATGCAACGGAGACCAGGCTAATTCAATATATACACTCGATTTCTGTTGCTCTGTTGCTTGTGCTGGAGGGTTAGGTAATCGGACGGTTGTTACTACGGACTGGGATGGAAATGCCCATACAAATATATTTCTCTTTCTCTTTGTGCTGGATGCTAGTAAGGGCCATGCGCTATCCCCTGCTTCCTGTTTCTGCCAATCAAGAGATTGAATGGTATCATTATCATTGGCTATCTGGAACTTTGTTGTCAACACCAAGTCAGGGCCAATGTGTTCAATAAAGATCATGCCATTGGTATAGCCCACAGCTACATAATCCTGTCCATCATGTGTTGTTGTCGCCAAACAAGTGATTTCGGATTTCACTTTTGTAGCACTATGTCTCATTTTTCCAAATGGCTGTACCACGACAAGTTTTCCTTGTTTATCAGCTGAGACCAATACTTGTCCCTGACGCGCTAATTTTAAAGATGTGATTTCTGCCTGTATGACGGAGAAGAGAAAGACCTGTCAAAATGCATGATAATAACAATAATAAGTCAACTCACTTCATGCTCGGTGTGACTAGTGATCAAGGAGCCCAACAAGATATTCCAGCCTCGAACGACTTTATCCACACCGGCTGTAAAGCAAAAGGTTTCATATGCAGCTATTGCTAATACTTTATCGTTCGACACGGCGAATGAGTTGAAATATTTTAGGTTTTGTAAACCCAAAACCACAACAAGGTTTCGAGTTGCATATAGGAATAAATGAGGATCCACAATGGCTGTAATGTTGGAAGAGTACCAATTAGGTACTGGAGGGTATGCTTGATACTTTGGGAATCTACTTTGTAGGTCCATCACTTGTTTGAAAGGTAAAGAAAGAAACAACAAAAAAAAAAAAGAAGGGAAAAGGCAGTCCGATATAACAATCATAATCCACAAAAAAAAAATTTCTTTTTCTCTCTCTTTTAGTTTAAGAAAGAATATATAATGGAAGTCGATCAACGTATTGTATTGCCCGGCGATGCCATCGATGTAGATACCGAATCCACAGTTGTTTTAGGCCCTGGTTTAAGACAAGAAGGTGAAGATGTGGTTGCTACAAAGGCTGGTATTTTACGTCATTTAGAAGCCGGTAATCGATGGTGGATTGAGAGCAATCAAAAGAGAGTAAAGTCTAATACGAAAATAATCACTACGAACAGACCCCAACTAAACACAGTTACTATCTGTTTATTTAGTACATTGCAGCTACTGGAGAATCAGTTATCGGTACTGTCACAGCGAAAATGGCAGAATACTTTCGCGTTGATATTGGAACAGCACATTCTGCTGTTTTACCTTTATTGTCCTTTGAAGGTGCCACAAAACGTAATAGACCCAATTTGCCTTTGCATGCGCTTGTGTATTGTAGAGTAGCCATGGCAAATCCCGACATGGAAGCGGAACTTGAGTGTGTTAATCCCAAAACTAGTAAAGCTGATGGTTTCGGTGAACTTGTAGGTGGATATGTGTTTAAATGTTCCCTTGGACTTTGTAGAAGGTAAAAACTAAAGGGGGAATGCGAGAGTATTGTGTGTCACTAACCACTGTTTTTATAGATTATTGAACCCCAATACACCTATTTTAGCATTGTTAGGTCAACACTTTCCTTTCGAAACAGCAGTTGGCATGAATGGTCGTGTTTGGGTTAACTCAGAAGAAGTTAAAAATACAATTTTGATTTCGAATGCTATCCAAAACTCTGAATATCTTAGCGCTGATGAGTGTAAGCAAATGGTTGAAGGTCTTATTAACAAGTTATAAAAGGTTTTATATATCCCCCCTCCGGTTATTTGTTTAAATCTTCTCTTGTAATGTATATATATTTTTTTTTAAAAAAAAAGCTGTCATTTTTCAATTTTGGAGCCCAATGACAAATCTTCACTCAATTTGATTGATTGGTGGAGTGTCAATTATCGCTGATGAGATGAATCTGTTATTAATGCGAAATCTATTTTATTTTTGTTTTTGCTTTTTTTGTTAGTTTCTTAAATTTTTATTCATATTTATGCCTGCTTTGCCAGAACCTCCTACCCGTGTTGGAGCTGCTATTCCAGCCCATACACCTCATGCTATCTCTGTCATGTTCCCAACATGGCAAGATAATATCCTTTACGAAGAAGGCAACCCCATAGTCACTTCTAAAATGGAATGTGGTTACCCGCGATTCTTTATTCACCCATTCATTCAAAAAGTATAATGTCAAACAGCTTCATATACTATCTTTTATTTTTTTTCTAACTTGTAATAGTTATGTGCACGCCTTATTGCTAAATTCGGTAAAGAAAATGATTCCGGCATGCTTTTTCCTTCTCACAAGGTTGCTGAACAGTGTAGATCCTTCATGAAGCGCTACTATAAGGAACCCACTGGCACTGTTCGTATCGCCGAATTCGAAATTGTTCCCAATAGCTCCTCCAGTGAGCTCCAACGAGTGCCTATTCACATTGTCTTGTTTCCTCAAGATGCTTTCCCTATCGCTAAACAATTTTGGCAACATGCAGGTGACATTATCTCCTCTCGAATGGCCGAATATTGTTTACGTATATTGGACGAGAACAGCCAAAAATCTGCAAATAATGCCGAAAAGTCTGATAAGACGGATTTGTACAAGCCCAAACAAACAATGGGAAGCCGCAACAGAAGCCATTATAGCAGTAAACCTGCAAAGAAGATTGAACAAAAGGACGAGGAAGCTGTCGAGCAGACTACCTATCTTGAAGAGCGATATGGACGTAATTTGCCTGTCAAGTTTGCCAATGATGCAAGAGTTGCTTTAAGACGCAGAATTGCCGGTGTTTTAATTGGGGAAGAGGAGGTAAATGTTTCGGACCTTGTCAACAAGATTTCTTCCATTGATCTGGAAGAACAACGTCAGGTGAAGGGTGAACGTGGTATCAAGGGTTTATCCGAAGACGATGTATATTTATATCCCTGTGGTATGAGTGCCATTTATCATGCTCATCAAATATCCATGATTTTAGGCGACCAATCACTTCAGAGTGTCTGCTTTGGGTAAAAAAAAAAAAAAGACTATTCTGCATGGTATGGCAAGAAATACTAAAACCTTAAATTTTTATAGTTTTCCTTACACAGATACTTTAAAGATTTTGCAAAAGTGGGGACCAGGTTGCATCTTCCTTGGACTGGGCGAGGAAGAGAGCATAGACGAATTAGAAGAGCTCTTAAAATCTGGCCAACGCTTCTTGAGTTTGTTTTGTGAATTGCCCTCCAATCCATTATTGAAGTCTCCCAACATTAAACGTCTTCGTCGCTTAGCAGATGAGTATGGATTTTTTATTGTGGTGGATGAAACCATTGGAAACTTTTGTAATGTCGGTGTTCTCGAATGGGCAGATTTGGTGGTAAGTAGTTTAACCAAGATTTTCTCTGGTGATTCCAATGTCATGGGTGGAAGGTACGAAAGAGGTTATGTATAATGATGATGAGAAAATACTCAACTATTTTTCATAATAGTATGATTTTAAATCCAAATGGAAAATATTATGATGGTTTTAAAGCTGCTTTAAAGGTGGACTATGAAGACTTACTTTGGTCAGAAGATGTTCTCTTTTTAGAGCGTAACTCTCGAAACTTCAAGGAGCGATCTCGTATCATCAACAAAAATGCTGAGGAATTATGTGATTACTTAATCACTCATGAAAAAGGTAAAATAGTACACACTCATTATCTATATTTTAGCTAAATTATTGTATTTACAGTTGCAAAGGTATATTATCCCAAGTATACAAGCAGAGAAAACTATGACTCTGTAAAGCATGATACTAAGGATGCTGGTTACGGTGGTTTGTTCTCTATCGTATTGAAAGATGAAAAGTGTGCTGCTTCATTTTATGATAACTTACACTGTGCTAAAGGACCATCGCTTGGTACAAACTTTACCTTGTGTAGCCCTTATACCATCCTTGCTCATTTTACAGAGTTGGATTGGGCAGCACAGTTTGGTGTGTGTCCTTACTTGGTCCGTGTGAGTGTTGGGTTAGAAGATAGAGAAAAATTATTATCCATGTTTAAGCACGCTTTAGATGCTGTTAATTAAATAAAATCCCTTTGTTTCAGTTCAAATTTCGAAAGATGCCTGGGGTTCATTCATTTATCATGCTGATTCAGAGGTTTCGTTTTTTTTTTTTTTTTTTTTTAAGAAAGCGCTAAAATTTATTGTGACTTGACATTATCACGTCTCAATGCGCGATAAAATTTATACGCCACTAAAAACAACCTAAAAACAGGCGAAAACTGAATCCTGCAGAATAATTTAGAACAGTTGATGAATGCAGCAGACAATTGTAAACCCGTAAACTATAATAATAATCAAATATCGCGACATAACCTCATTTTTGGTTTTGTTATTTTTTTTTTTCAACACATGTTCTGCATTTATTTTTATAGCGACCAATGAAATATTATTGTAACAGTACAATTATGTATGCATTATTTTATTTAAATATTTATATTAGGGTACAAAGTCATCTTAATAAAAGAATCTGAATTGATCCTATTAATAAAGAAAATAAAGGGTTAGCATACTCTGTAAGATGCTGCATATCATATAATGGACAGTAAACTTACAGTTTCATGAGGGTTCTTGTCTCGGCGACAATTTTCGCGGTATAATAGATATCCTGTTGCGGTAGAGATGAGAGCGGATACAACTGCAGTGACCAGATTAAATACAACGGCAAATACTATATAAACAGATAAATATTAGTTCTTCTGTGCTTGTTTGATACTTTAAGTTATCGTTATGTATACCATATCTAGGTGCATCAGTTGAACGGAAAAGATATGCAGCAATTATACTGCCAATATTTCCTATCATGAGAACTACAGCTACAGCAATAGCCCTTACTGTAAGGTCAGGATAGTTTATTGCGGACCAGCCTATTGCAGCAGCAGCTAAAATGATGGGGGAAGTGTTAATATATTTTAAAAGAACGTTCCATCCAAGACTTTTTATTTTTTATTTTTACCTTGCATTCCCATACCAGCAGGGATGATAAATAACGCGCTGTAAAGAGCTACAATTTCTATGCGTCAGTGTCCCATGAAAAAAAAAATTACACAATTTTTGTTGTATCTTACCCCATTTATCATAAAGTACTAAAAGACAAAGGTATCCTATAGCAATAATAAAAGAACCTACCACGAGTAATGGAGATCTGCGATTATATCGACCTGCTAAATATCCACCAGCTAAAACACCAATAGTGGCTACAGCACAAGGAGGTGCTGTTAGAAGCTGTGACGTTAATGGCGAGAATCCAAATCCTGATATAGCATTAAAAAAAAAAAGATTTGTATGCGTGCATGTGTATTATAAAGATCGAGACAAATACATTACCTCCGATTAAAGTGGGCGCAAACACGGTTATGCTTGTAACATTGATTGAGTTTAGCAAAAATACCATGGAAAATGCCCATGTCTTCCAATCAAACATGGCTTCTTTAAAAGTATCCAAGTTGATGGGTGCTTCATTAGAGTCAGAATTTTGATGGCTCATTCTGTTTGCTTGCATTACTTTTTGCTCGAGAGTTAACCATTTCACATCTTGAACATCATCGAATAAGTAGAAATAGGAAACAATCGATAGAATGATTGTGGGTACACCTTCGAATATAAACAAATACTGCCAGTCGTGAAATCCATTCATTCCATCAAAGTATGAAACAGCATAGGTCAAGGGGCCTGATAATAACCCAGAAAGCGTGGCCATGGTCAATAAGATACTGACTCGGAAACTAAATTCATGTGGTTTGTACACTTTTGACAACAAAAATAGAATTCCAGGGATGTATCCGCTTTCTGCAGCACTATATAAAAGAGGGAGTGGTAGGGATGCAATGAGACACGGTCAACATGGTGATATTTGATGAATGATAATTTACCCTAATATAAGTCTTGCCGCTACTAGTCCAGCAAAATTATTGACAAAGGCTGTCAATAAAGTAGCAACACCCCAAACAAACATAATAAATGAAAGCCATTTTGCTGCGTTTGTCTTTTTTAACACCACATTTGAAGGTACTTCAAAGATAATCTAATGTAGGTGTTAGTAAGGCTCCGTAATAAAGCGCGGGATAATGTAATTTACATATGTTATAAAAAATGCAGAAATAGATGTACTTAATTCAGTTGAAGTCATCTAAGAGAAAAACAGTATTAGTCTGTTTGTCATTGTGTACTTTAATTTGTATAATGACAAACCCCAAGATCATCTTGTAAACCTGCCAAACTAAGTAATACATGTCAGTAACAATTTTTTTTTTTTGATATTTAAAATAGTATAACTTACGTTGCATTTCCAATATTGGCGCGGTCAAGAAAATCAGCAAAGTAAAATAGACAGAATAATGGTAAAATATGCCAATCGAGTTTCTTTACTAGTGCTTTTTCTAATTTTTCGTCGATATAAAATACTTCGTTGTTTGCATCTTTTAGAGACACGCAAGAGAAGCCAGAGTCGAGATCTATATTCTGATTGTTGGTGTCAAGGCTAGTCAGACTTTGATCAAACGTGTTTTTTTCGTCTGTGATTGATTTTTTTATTGTTTCCATTGAATATGATTATTTTATTTTATTTTATTTTTTGAAAAAAAGAGGTGTATATATATATATATACTCATGTATTTGATTATGACTCCTTTAAATCAAAAGGATACCTACAGACAGACTTATTAAGTTTGTTCTGCATTACCTCCCCAAACACAAATGTTATTCTAACCTCTGGCTTTTGTCCCTTAAATTTTGTTCTTTCACTCTTTTTTATTTAATATTATTATATGATGGTTTACAATATATTAAATAACACTTTTATCACGACAACTTAATATAAAAAAGTTGACAAATGCAGTATTCTTATGTTTGATTATTCAACTCCTTGGTCCTAAGGTCAACGAATAAAAGTGATCTCAAGACCCGGAATATCAATTGTGCCGAGTTAAATTTTAATTTACCCAAGGAAATTTAAGTTTTTTTTTGGGTGACATCAACTTGGTTGTCATGGGACGGTTATGGATACAGCTAATAACACGACCGATTAAAAGAAATCGTCCAACGAACACGTAATAATAATAAAAAAAAATTGGGCATTTCATTATACCAGAATACATGCACAAAAAGGGTGATGATCTTAATATAATGATTACAAAAGAGGTTTTTTTTTTTTATGGCACGAGAGTGAAAAACATTCATCAGTTGAAAGAAAACAAGTTGAATAAGAAATGCTTTTTTATTTTTATTTTTTCATTTTCATTATAAATTATCAGGGGAGCAAGCGGCGAACCACCCACTCCCCCTAAACAAAAATTATGGCCTCGAGACATCCGAAGATGTTCGCAGCAAAGCTAATCGTCGCTGTGCAATGACAATCGGCCTCGCTGTACATTTGGGATTCTTGATACCAGATGCACGACCCAGGTAAGTATGAGTTGCAATCATTTGCAAAAACCTCGACCTTTTATACTTTTTTGAAATTTGAAAATCTGCATTCGTGTTACTTCAGATTGAGTGACGTGAATAAGATGGCGTAAGACTTTTTTTGAAAAAAAAATTAACGACTGCTTTATCGAAAAAAAAAAAAAAAAAAAAAAGCTGACTGCGTTAATACAAGGACCGCGGTGACGGTGAAGAAAATTTTTTTTTCTCAAAATAAAAAAAGTATATAAGAGATAGAATTATCAGCCTTCCTCTTGTTTTATTATCAACTCTTATACAAAAGGCAAGTATTAACTCATTAATTACATTGGAAAAAAGGGATCCCATTGCGGAGAAGAGAACATCATGATCCCGAATGATTCGTGTGGAAACAAACGATAATGGAATTCCTCGTATCTGAGCATTCATTTTTCCTTTTTTCCTATTGTAAACTTTTATTACTTTATGACATTTATTAACAATTATTTGTTTAACAGAATTCTCTTATGTTGTCTCTGTTTGAAAATCTGATCCAAAAGTCTGCTGGTTTTATTTATTAAAATGTAAGTTTCCCTTTCTCAATTTTAATCTTGCGGATTGAATAAGAGAAGATGACGAAGCTCATCCAAATCTCTGAAAAAAATGATCGATTGGATAAAAAACATGCACCACCATCTGATTCTCTTTTATTCAATTTTCAATCTTATACATTATATCTTATCATGTATACTTATACTTTATTTATTTAGTATACCTATAAAATCTCTTGATTTTTGTGATCTCTTTTTTTCTCATTGATATTCATATCATGTTGGTCACTTTATCTGTTTAAGGTAATTACTCTCTTCTGTTGGTCTAAGTATGAAAAATAGTTTTTTCTTTGTTAAAGTATACGGAAATGATGAAACCTAATGTACAAACGTCAGTTCTGCTTCTGAGATGCTGTGACGACAATGACTTATCGCTTACTGATGTATACTTTACAAAGAATAAATATTTTTTATATTTATTCTAGCCGATAATTTTGTATTTTTAAAAAGCAGATTATTAATCATACAATTTTTTCTTTTATAGTTTTTTTGTCTCTTCCATTCGTGGTTGAGTATTTCAAAATCTCTTTTCCGGTGAGTTCCCTTTATTTTAGTTCAGTTTTTTATTGAGGTATTATAAGTGTTCTTAAAGGATGAGACCAAGTTATATCCATTCTATGATCAGAGGCCCACATCTTGAAGCACCAGTTTTTGAAAGGGCGCTTTTACTTGAGTTTTTCGAGTAATTGAAGATCTTCTTAATCTACCGCCGATATTTGGGGATTTTTTCTCGAAATTACATATACTTAGTGATTGCACACCGAGTGGACGTTTTCTAGAGTTCTTATCTTTCCGTGGTTTCTAGGATTTTAATAAACTTGCTGATTTTTCACTTATAATACTTCTTTAAACCTTTATTCTTTTGCTTAATAAATGTAATTTTTTTAAAAAAAACTGTTATTTCTTTTCTTTTTGACACTTTAATTGATGTCTTGTTATTTGTTGGCTATCAAGTAATTGTTTTTGATGTTCCCTGTATTTGTTGTAGTTTGATTAATGAATTAAAAGATTTAAAGTATGTATTACTGTTTGCTGTCCAAAAATTGTTATGCATTTTACGAAGCAAAAATATTTTTTTATAAGTTTGGTTTTCCTTTTTTTAAAAGAATAAGAAATGAAATAAGGAGAGTGCGGTAATCGATATAAACGTTAAGCTTAGTAAATCCAGACTACAATAAGAAAAGTTAAATTACATAGATTGAACCGTTCATATTTCATTAATGTATGTTACGCTCGCATCATCTGCAGACATATTTTAAGCAACTACAAACAGAATATAGATCAAAATTATTGAGACATTCATAGTCACTATTCCTCACGTGTTGTTTAATGCACACTTTAAAAGCCTACAATGTTTACTTCTTTATACACTAGTAATTGAGCATTTTGTTGCATTACTTCTAATGTTATATCGAAACTTGACTTATCATTTAGAAGATACTTCTGTATTTACTCAAATTATTATAACTCGGCATCCAAAATGAACTAGCAAAATGTCTAAACTGTATTTTTGAACTTGTGTATTTTCCATTCTTGATTCGTCAGACATCTCGAAAACTAATTTTGATTCGTCCAAAACAATACTAAGATCGTCTGAATTCCAAGTATAAAAACAGTATTTAAATGAGAAAGATGGGAATATTATTATCGAATGTTATGAAGTTTGTGCTGAGTTTTGGGGTAATGAACTTGAACTAGTAGGTGACACGTCAGCTTGAACAGTTTGTCCAGATTCAATTTTAATATGGTCAACTGCTTCCATGACTGAATCAGAAGGCGGATCAACATGTTGTAAAGCCTTTAAGCGTCGAGTAAAATAGGCCGCGTCTCTCGCCAACCGGCTTTTGCCTCTTTCGGTTTTGACAGGAGTTTTGCTGATTTCTTCTGATAGCTGTGAAGTGAACGATTGAAATACTTTGGTCATGATAACCTGATAGAGAGATATATGTCAAATAAAGTATAGATGTCACGTATGGGTTATTTACCTTTAAATCATGAACAGGGAGGTACTTTGCAAGAACTTTATGTAACCGAACAGTTTCGGTGACCAAGGTTTCCATGTATACGTTGGCGTTCTTACCAGTCTGAGGCTCATCTTCGTCCCACTTTATCGATTGCATGGCCTTAACATGAGCGGCAAACCTTTCATTCATAATAGCAATAAGTTTGGCATGAATCTCACCTTGATGATTGGTGTAATCTTTTACAATTTTATCGAATTCGACAAGCAAGCTTGTTTGTTTGGTAGGCATCTGGCGAGCTATGCATTCTTTCAATTTCGGTATCAGTGCAATCATTACGCCTAATGATTGAGAGGCCAATGCTATTCGTAACGTTTACTTTTAAATATCAAATGGTTGTGTTTGAATGGGTAATTTTTATGTTTTACCCAAGTGCTTTGCGGTGATATTCTTCAAACCAGCAGAGCGCATCGCTCCAGCGCCTAGAATAACTTGACATACTCGAGAATTAAAAAGCTACAGATGTTTATGTTGGAAAGACATTTTCCCTTGTAAAATAACTGACCTACCTTTAGCAGCTCGACCAGCTTTTGCATGATTTCAGATGCCATGTTATCCAAGTTTAAAACGCACTTAAGGTAATCTTCAAACATCTTCAAAATCAATAGAGTACATCCAACCACGTAATAGCTCTGACCATCAATCACCAAGTGCTTGATAGACTTTTCACCGTCATATTGTTGTTGTTGTTGTTGAAGGGTGCCATCAACAAAGCAAGAAATCCGTCCATCACAAATTCTATCCACAATCAACTGGAAATCCGATGGTACCTCACTAGCAGCCCATTGTTCGTTTTCAATCAGTTGTGCTTCTTGTTTCACGCGTTCCATGTGAAAATGATCAACGAATGCTTTTTGCTGGGAAGTGACGGTACCACGTAAGCCAAAGCAAGTACGACCACAGAATACTTCGCATTGTAAGATGAATGTACGGACTACACTGGACAGTCTATAAAAATCCGTAGGGTTTAACAAAGCATTTTGATCGCTACGAAACCCAATTAATTTCCCACACCGAACATGAGCCAAATCTGCTGCAGAAAATACAATATCTGCGGATTCCTTGCCTAAATTTGTCAAAAATTCAGATTCGGGTTTTTGTGATTCGACAACGGCGATTAATAATTGGTGATAAACAGAGGCTCGTTGGATGGCTTCGATCAGCGTAGAAAACATATCGAGGAGCATTTGGAAAAATGCAGAGAATGGCATCGACTTTAGCTGTTTTGCAAGATTTCCGCTTTGATCTTCAGCAGAGGGTGTTGGTGGTGAGTTAGTTGTTGTGGTAGGATATCTTTTTCGGACAATATCTTTAATCTCTACCATCAGTCTCTCTCGGTATCCCTGAAGTGTTGTAGGTAGCATTGCAGTTCTTAATAGTCCTACAGTACATGGCGTCATTCTCTCTTGTAAATCCTTCTCTTTTTCCAAATCTATATTATCCCATCCATCATTTGTTGGTAAGCCGGCCTTCTTATCTTCTGTATCACTGTTGGTGCCCTCTGCCAATTTTAGTAACGCTTCTTTTGCTGCAGTAGAATCAAGACTTTCAAGCCTGTAGGATAGGTCGGATAACAAAATACTAAGAAAATCGTGTTGCATCATCACTCCCACAGACTTGTGCATTTCCTCCAATTGTGCCGAGAAATTTGCTAGAGCCTTTACAGAGCTTAAATCAAAAGGAGCTTCATGATGATCCTGTTCGCCATTCGTCAATTGGTGTCCCTTTTTACCATCCAGCACATCCCTCGTATCGTCTATTAAATCCAATGCAGCAAAATAGTCCCCTTGGCCGAGTAAGATCTGTATTGTGGGTTGTGCTGATCGAATGTCCTTTACAATCTCCGTGACTCTATGTAATTTTTCTAAATTTCTTTTTCGAACTTGGATTCGAATCACCTCTAAGCCATCCTTACACTCGGTTTCTTGAATTTGTTTCATTTTCTGACGAATCGTATGAATTTGTGTGACACAATCCAATGTTTGTTGATGGAGCGCTTGAAGATTACTGAGTGCTTCAAAAAAGGATGAGGATCTATTTTCAATTTCCCGCAATAAATGCACTTCCACAGTGTCTAAATAATAAGATAACTTTTCTTGCAAAATCGAATTAGTTGAGACGGGTGGATTGGGCCCACTGTTTCCAACTATATCAGCTCCTTCACAAACGGTATCAAATATTTGTGGATTTTCCAGGAAAAAGTCAGGCTCGAAAAAGACGGAAGGAACATTCTCTAACATGGGTAAATCACGTGGAGGTGTTTTGGTTGAATCTTCGTCTAATAAGCTTTCGCTTGATAATATATGCTGAGGTAAACTGTAAGGATTTCGACTCATACGTTTATTTAATTGTCCCGGTCTGCTATTGGGAGATCCTTCCTCCTCTATCGGCGATGGCTGCTCGTGGGTTGGCTCCTCATGTTCTTTATTGGCTTTATTCGCTTGGTATCTTTCAAAGGCTGGCCCGATATGCTTCAAGTAGAGTTCAAAGTCGCTAGTCTTTATACGAGGTATAGAGGCATGTGTCACTGGAGGTATGTCTGATTTATTAGGTTTACTGATATCTTGCGACCGTCTTGATGGATCGTTTAATACACCTAAGCAGAGAATAAATATCTCATCCTCATAGTCACACATATACTAAAGTATTACCTGAAATAGCATTGAACCCAATATCCCGAGTTGTCCATGGCAAAGCACTTTCACTCATGGTACTAAAGTTGGAATAGTTGGAGTGATGACGTGTATGATGACCAGGTATAAACCTATTCATTTGTCTTCCAAACGAAGTAGCAGAGCGTGTAGATGGAGGTCTACTATTTGGACTGGCTGTATTATGTTCTTCACGAGCAAAGGGTCTTTCACGAGCCAAGGATCTACTAATTGTATTATTGGAAGTAGCAAGTGTATTGCTATCAACTCCATTTACAGTTATGGTGGTGGTTGCTTGTTGCTGTGGTTGCTGTGGTTGCTGCTGCTGTGGTGAAAATTGAGGTTGTTGAGTAGATGCCAAATAAGCAAGTTTAACACCAGATGCTGTGCGGGTCATGCGTGTATTATCTATTGAGGCCCCAGATGGCGGTGTAGTGTTGGGCATACTGTCATGTATTAAAGTGTATGCAACTGTTTCCTTTTTCCTGAAAGAAAAGTTATGTTGGTCTTTTTTTACACCTCGCGAAAAAGTATCCGCCTATTTAACAGTTACACTTTAAGTTCAGACAATGTCAGGCGAATCAAAAAGTAATTTGAGACGTTAGCTTACCTTTTTTGGACATAAAACAAATTAATCTTCAGGAATTGAACTCGTTTCCCTCAGGTGAAGAGTAACTACGTTCGTTGGCGCTTTATGATGCAGCATTCTGCTGAGATTTTGAGAATACTGAACACTCACTACAACCACTCCAAACATCTTGTGAAATATGAAACACGTCGTTCTCGGCCGCCACTTCATTTATATTTCAAAACGAATCACAGTTGTTGCTAACTCATATCGAATATGAAAGACTTACGGTCCCTTGTTTTACATGAATTACAGACCTAGATAATCATGAATGTTAAATATAGACAATGATTCTTACAAAATAAATCTCATCTTGGACGTGTTATTGAACTTGTTCAAATGTAAAAGTACTAGAACCCATCAAGCCGTTGTTTAAAAAGAAGATGCTTGTGATAAGTCTTTCGGACACGCCGTGTTGTAGGCCTGAAGCAACTAGAAACATTTTTCTAGATTTAAATTCACATTTGTGGACATAAGTTTAATCACACAGAGAATTAGAAAATGATTAACACAAAAACATTCTTTTGAACTACCCATACTCAATAGGATTCCGTTGACTTTGAATACGACGTCCTCTTATTTGGACATTTTCTCTCTCTCGTTTATCCTTATTATGTTTCGTTAACCCGTGCATAAGGATGTTGGTTACAGCCCTCAAGATGTAGACATAATATCTGAATTGTAGCTGGGTCTTTTTAATAATTTACACCACAATGTAAATATCTTGAGAGACATGGTGACTCACCTTGACAATCATTTACTTTGACATCACGCTTGACTGCGATTATATCACATAACAAAAGCTTTTCTGTATAAAAGCCAGGTAAGAAACCCTCAATACCAGGACACGCTTTTCATATGTTTGAGCAGTAAAGTGAGGGCAAGCTTTATGGCCTTATACCCATAGGTGGGGACCGTTTCTGAAAAAACGATTTATTTTTGGGTGCCATGTGGCACCCAAATTTTTTACGAAAAGAGGTTTTAAGTATTGTTTTTATTATAAAAAGTGAAGAAAAAAAATGTTTGGTTGGTTAGTGGGGGTTTCACAGTTATTCTAGGGATTGTTGATATATGGACAGGGTATGCTTCTGTACCGTACAGGACAATTATCGATATTACATAGTCCACATTTATTTATGCATAGCTTGGGCTTTGATCGACCACTGCAAGAAACTGTGTCCATGCAAACAAAACAAGTTCTGCATGATCGCTTTATCTTTTTTAGCCGAGGGTTCACATCTGTTGGGTTAACATCGGTGGGAGGTCGATCGCGAGGCAGGAGAAGAGCAGATGTTGTATTGTTAATTGTCAAAGCTGATACTATTGGTGGTAAGATTGAAATAGGTGCGGGTGAGGGTATTAGTTGCCACTCATGACGTTGAGTTGTCAAAGAAGAGTGATCGTTTGGAAGTAGTCTTCTTTGATGACCAGAATAATGATCAATAGGTGCTGGAGCTTTCATGGATGCAACAGGGTTTGTTATTCTGTTAGACTGAATTAACGCATCTTTTACATTGTTACGAATATTCTCGTTCAGTAAGGTTGTAATATAGAACACACTAGCTTCTAATCGTTTGTTAAAGTAAAGTTTTAAATGCTCCGGTGTTTTGTAAAATATTTTGACACCATCAGCAAACGAGGACCATATCTTAGCGAAAGAATTAAAATCAGGGATGCTTCTGTTTATGTTGACATACAAATATTCTTTGTGAGTTGAAACAAGCTTGTCATACAACAGTATTTCTTCTTTGGTATGAACCGGTACCACCGCAAAGAGAGTACTTTGCTTGTTTGCTAAGCATCTGTATATGAAATTTTGAGATGAGCAGCCTTGATTTTGAAAATTAATAATGTGTAAAAAGCTTAATTGAAGCAATCTCTTCTCAACCATTTCATTGGAAAGGTGCTTATTAGCCTCGTTTTCTAATTGTAGTTTCATATCAAATGTTGTTAAAAAAGGCAGACTTAAAGCTGTTATACCGAACGTTTCTACTGATTGACCCGTAAAATCGACAGGAAGTTTTTCAATATGATGAACAATATAATTCTTCACAGTATTACGGCCTATATAGAGTCTCATCATGTTTATACATTGAGTGACCCAAGGACTAAAATGACTTCTGTGTGATATTCCTTTCCTATTTCTAGCACCAACCTATGAGTTATACTATGTTAATATCGAAGATAAATTTTGGCAAGCACAAACTAAAGTACCTCAATATTATGGTATAATCTATAATCAGCTAAAACTGAATCAGTAAGACGAGGACCAGCCTTAATTGGAGAAAATTTTCTTATAATAACTTGGTGGTATCCTTCGACCAAACTAGTACCTCTAGAACAACCATATTTCATAAGGTCATTCTTGTCTTTTCCTAACTCTGTCTATATAACGGTGGGCCATTTTCTATGTCAGAAACATGACCTAACTCAATTGATTTAAGGATTTTTTTAGTAATCTTTTTACATTCTTGGTCAAAGAGCGGAGATCCTGTTTTAGCGCATGGTAAAGGCCCATAGTGATCAAATAAAAGTTTAACAGCGGGCAGCAATTGGTTTGGAGGTGGTATTTTTCTTTTGACCCGCTTAAGAATAAAATCTGAATGACTTCCCATGTAATTATTGAAATTCGTGTTGATAGTCTTCAAATAATCTTCGACATTCTTTTTGTCTACTGGATTGTACACAAACAAAGCATTTCTGAAGCGCTGATAAAAAATCTCTATACATACTATTTGGCAGCTCAATGGGTACGCCGAATCTCCCAGAATGTATGCATCCTCAAAAAAGTACCTCTCTGGATTCAACATCTCCTTGGCAATATCGCTTTCGCTGAAAACGTGTGCGTCATGACACCTTCCACTTTCACCGGCATACACATAACTAAACTTGCAGTCAGAGGTGACAACATCTGTCAAATTTACGGAGAGATTCGACTTACGATCACGATAGCTATCGGACGTTTCCTTTGGTCTGTGAATGACAATTAACTTGCCATCAACAGCTCCAATGACATTTAGCAATCGTTTAATCGACAAATCATCCGGGTCAGGGAACTCGAAGCCGTGTTTTACTTTGCGAAATTCATCTTCGGTTGTTGGCCATGAAATTAAGTGGCCCAAATGGTCATTTACTGCCTCGAGGAACCTTTCTGTAAAATTAAAGAGGGAGCCTTGGCCGAATTCCAAAGTTGCTTCCATCATTCTGTACCCGAAATGACAATTAGCAAAGCGCCAGAGGACAACTGCCACTTGCATGTACGTGGGTGTACTGTTATGCGTTTTCAAATTGAAAGCGGAATATTGATCCAAAATTTCGATCAATTTATTAAATGTTGCTTTTTTCATTCGATAATGCGCTTTGTAGCTTTGAGTTCTGTCATCATCCCTCAAATTATCATGAGTATAGGACCAGTATCCTTTGGTTTTAATGAGTCTTAAGTGAATTGGACTGGATTGGAACACGTCTTCTTCGAACTGCGTAAACAATACTCTAGGAACAACGTTTATTGCTGTCAATAAAATTTGGTGGTATTTTTCCATGACGATCTTCACAAATTTACATGCCATGACATGTTCATCTTCAAGTTTCTGAAGCAGAAGTGTCGTATACTTTGTGATATAAAGTATCTTCTCTTTAGGAGACTTGGTTATTTCAGGATTGATTTTTGTATAAATTTTTGTAAAGAAGGTACGATTTTGTCTAGTAGTTTTAGTTTTTTAAAAAAATAATATGTTATTTTACGAAATAAGTAAGACTTATCCAAAGTCTACGCATACGTCTACAAAAAAGCCAACGATCACGTGCTGTAACGAAATTATCCAAAAAAGAAACCAAGCTTTGTGCCAGCTACGCATTCGCCATCACTGGTTCATTTTTATTTTTTTCATGGCACTATTGCTTTCTTGATCCGAACATACACGACCTACAGGAAACTGGTCTAGAGTCTTCGTCGCCAAAATCCATTTTCGACAACTACTAGCCTCTCAGCAGCGAATTTAGGGTAGCATGAATATCACAACATAAAGAGTGTGACATAGTCTTTAGACGCTGTATGGCCTCAGGAACTTCAGGGAATGAATCAAGGATCAAGCGAACTATCCCAACGCGAACTGGCCCGTAAAAAATCACTCTATACTCTTGGTTACGTAAATGTCCCGGATTTCCTAAATTTATTCTTAGCGGAGCACAAAATATGCCTCAGTAAGGTTTATGACATCGCGCTTCCCAGGTTTTTTTTTCTCTTTCACCTACAAAATTATAATGGATCAAGAAGCACAAAAAAGAAAAGAGCGTCTCGCTGCCATTCGAAAGAGAAAATTAGGGGGACAAGCTGAAAGATCAACCGAAGAAGCAGAAAAGTAAATCCCACCTAACTCTTTCGTTTTCTTCAAAACTGCTTACATATTTTTTCTATAGAGCCTTGAAATTTAGAAGTTATACACCCAACGACGATAAATTGAAAGAACATGTCGAGATAGCCACACCAAATGATATCGGAGACACCATCGAGTCCGAAACAAAAAACCTTACAAAAGAGGCATTAGCTCAAGCAGCAGAAAAACAAAAAGAAGAAGTTGTAGGTTGCTGTAGTTTTTTTTTATTGTTGACATTCTATATTAAAAACCCTCTCGTATTTAGGATCTCTTCAATTTAGCACCAAAGAAACCCAATTGGGACTTAAAGAGAGATGTAGAAAAGAAATTAGAAAAGTTAGATCGCAAAACACAACGTGCCATTTATGAGATTATTCGACAAAGACTCGAAGGAGATAAAGATGCCAACCTTGCTGAGGTAGTTGCCAACGCAGAAGCTCAAAGAAAGTTTGAAGCAGAAGAAGAAGACTGAGGAGCCCCCCTTTTTTATACACACAACAGAATAAACAAGGTTTTGTCTTTTTATTTATTTATTAACAGTTAGTTAAAACCATTGGATCAAGTGTTGAAATGATTTCTTTGACTGGGATACCGCGATAAATTAGCTCTGCTTTTCCATCATCAAATTTCACCTTGTTTTTCTTCCATTTGAAAAGACGAATCGAAAATCGTTGGGTATTCAAGTTTTTTGGATGGATGATTGATGCTTTCCCATACTCCAGTGACGATTTCGTTTTTAATTCAGTAACAGTCTCAGCCAAATCGATTTCCTCAAATTCATCTTCAAACATGGAAGGTGGGGATTGAAGTATAAGTTGTCGGAATTGAAGGCTTGTAGTTCGAGGTGGTGTTTGTATGTTATGCACAATAATCGATGCTGTACCTGACGAGTAAGAAGACCTACATGATGATGAATTGCTACTGAAAGACATTGTGAAGGGAGAAAAATAAAGAGAGAATCAATAGATCAGAACCTCACATTATTTCATCTTTTTCATTGTCTCCTTACTTAACCCCCCCCCCCCTTTTCTTATATATCTCGGATCTAGATTATTACGCCTAGTTTTCTGAAACACCAAGCCAATTCATGTGCATATGTCAATTAGATTGAATCATCAAGCTCGTGACTATGCATCAAAATTACTAGGACCTTACAGTGTCAATATATTCTATCCACATTTCACCCATAAATATGTTTATAAGCCATACTACTGATGTATTCTTCAGATGGAATTATATCCTAGTTTAGGTCGATAAAAAAAAAAGGGCGAGAGGGAGGTTATTCTATGGCTTGGGAAAGTTAAATCTAATAATTCTATAATGATCAATCACTTGAAACGATTTCATGTAATTCTATAATCAATTCTTTTATGAATGATCATCAGGGTCTACTACACTCCCTACGACTAACCTTTGATTTGTATAAAAGTCCGCAATTTTATATATTTACGTCGTTACGAACGTATCTGTAGCGTCTATAAAACTTGATCTCCAAAATAGTCTTCTACATATCGCTTAATGACACTTAAAAGTTACTCTATATAAGTCAGCTTCTATTATATCAACTGTATCGTGGCTGCATATCCCCTAAACAGATTTTCCAGATAAAATAGTCGGAAGCATCTATGGCTAATACGTGTATAAAATAAAATAAGACAGATAGAACTAGGACTTATGAGAGCAATTCTTACGCACTTTGATTGATATAAATGCCTTCCTGCCAGTTTATCTGTAGTAACAGACCACATTTCAAGCAGCTTTTTTTTTAGTTATTTAGTGTTTTGTATCATTCAATATATAACTCGATGATTTGTCATTACACCTTTTTAACTAAAATATACTGGTATAATAATACTGAAATAAAATAATCACACATTTTATCATAGTGCAGCTTTAGGTCTTTCATGTGTCTTTTAAAAACTTGCATCGACGGTCATGTTTACAAAATTAAGACAACACACGATCCACCTCGATTAAAGTAAGCCTTTTATGGAAGTCATCGATACTCTGGTTTTAAATCAAAAAATAATCTTTGCGTTTCCATAAAAACAAGCAAGCTTATTACAGTCACAATATTTGCACTGTACGTAAATAAACAATTATCTGTTCATTACGGATACCTTCGTAGACCCATGATCGCATAGTGAGGCTGGAAATAAAACGATTATTGAAGCTCATTAATTTGATGCACATCGGCCCGAAAAAAATAGTTTTGTTGTCTTCAAGTCGGTTGACGTATCTCTCTTTTGGACAAAAAATGACTAATGACGATTCATGCAGGTCCTAGATCTAGCCCTTGCTTTTTAATATTCACTGTAGATAGGTAAGGACAAAGCAATTAACATGTTCATATCCGATAGGCTCAAGAAGATGAGCTATTCTTTTTTTCCCTGCTTCTTCTGGCTGATAATGGAAATATTTATTGTCACATTTTACTGTATTGTCCGCCCATTGTACCGTAGTTTCAAGTATAATGTAGGCATTAATTATGTCATGTACTGCAGTACCAATATGAAAAATCAAACACGTAAGGGATATTAATCATCTGTAATGCAGGCAAGACAATTTTATTTTTCTTATTAAGCATGGGTATACATCAAAACATTGTCGATCAATTTATGTGATATCATTTTCACCGACCGAAAGCACACACACATATTGTTATGTAGCAGCGGAATGTCCAATGAATGTTTCAGTGTGCTATTACATATGAGAAGTTTTACAAGGAAAAAAATAATAAGTGGCCATGATAACAATCCCACTCTCAAGATTCCGCTTCTCTTATGCATGATTTATCCGGCCCAATAAAATTATGTACCTAAAGTCTGGAATTTGGGAATATCCCCATCCATACTAGCTATCTCTTTGCTAAGGATACAATGATTTGTACCGAAGGATCAGTCAACCGAAATGTTTTGTAAATAACATTTTTGATGTAGTAAAAGAAGAAATCTTGAGCTTATTGTTTCTGCATTCCACACCTGAAAATTTGTCAAACATACATAATTCGCCGATTGACAAATAGAAATTTTGTTTTCAAATTTATTAGAAAGAAAAGAAAAAAAAAAGAAAGAAAGAAAAAAAAAACAAAAGAAAAAGAAAAAAAAAAAAATAAGGGAAATCAATCTTGAGAAAAGGGAAGAGGGATAGAATGTATTCATAGTCAAAATAAATGTGATTCGTCATAAGTTAAAAAAAAAAAAAGAAGAAATAATCATAAGCATGGTCTTTTTTCTAATAATAATTATCAGAAAGAAAGGATTTTCATGTTAATAGGAGTACAAGAAAAAAGAAAAGAAAATCATAGTTGTGGTTCAGAGTTATGATGAGATAAAATACTAGAGCGGTTGTTTGTGCTGGGAACTTTGATTGCATTAGGGGAGTTGCCTTCTTGGTGCTGTTCTATCTTCATTGGTATAAATGCACTACTATTGTTGTGTTGATTAATTAAGTTTGCATTATCATTAGTATTATAGGAGTTCATCAAAGCATTATAATATGATGGAGGATGTTCGGAATAAGTAGAGTAATGCATATATTCTTGCCGACGGTAAGAAAATGGCAAATTGTTCGAATTAGGTGAAGTTTGAATTTGATAGTTAGGCCCTGTTTTCTGTGCTCCATCCGTCGACAACTTCATTTGCCTGGGTGGGTTATCGTAGTCTCCGCTTTCAAATAAGCCATTCTGTCCAAAGAAAGGTCTTTTGGTAGGCGATGAGCTGGTTGTTATGTAACTATTAGGTGATCTTTTATATGTATTATCCGTAGAAGGGGAAGTTGACATGTCGCTTTCTGCTTTAGAGGAAGGTGTGTAGAGTAAAGAAGGTGTCGAAACATTTACTGCAGCAGCAGCAGCAGCAGCAGCCATAGTAGCAGCGTCATAACAGTAAGATCCACTAGCGGATGGCGTATAGTCTACTCTAGGACTAGATGTCTTGGATGTATATGCGCTCAAAGTTTGGCTACCGTTTCGTCTACTGATACAAGTAGGGCATTGACGTACAAATCTTGCTACTAGCTCTTTGGGAATCCAAGAAAATTGGTTTCTTACCTACGTTTATAGCATTAGTTATGATGCAATGATGCATTGATCTTATTTAACTTACTATGGCAGATGTTTTGTCTCTACCGCCATGGTGTGCTTCTTTATGAGCATTAACGAGGATATCGTAGATCTGCTCTTTCATAGCAACGGGCTTATTATCATGGCATACAAGGTCATAGGAACCAGGTTGGAGTTGAAACATCTTTTTGACCCAGAAACGGAATTGAGCTGTTGAGATTAGAGTGTTTCTAGGGTTTTTCAATACATCTTGGATCAGACAGTAACGAGCATGGTCTACCAATGCTTTGTCTCTTTTCTTGGGACTCAAATTGCCTAAGTAATCATTAATAATACCTTGGAACTCTTCGAAGGTGGGTAAAGGGTCTTCTTCTTCAGTATTAGCCGCTTCCGAAATTAAATTATGAAGTTGCTGGCGTTGCTGTTGGTAATTATAGTCACAAGCAACATAAGGTAATTTGTTATTATGCATTGAACAAGTTAATTCAAAATAGAAGTAATAATAATAAGAATGGTAAAAAATGAAAATAAAATAAAATGAAAGAAAATAGAAAAATAAAGAAAAACCAAAAATACTAAAAATAAGGCATGCATGAAGGATGTTTATGTATACTTTTTTTTTTTTTTTTTTTTTTTTTTTTATGATGATGATGATGATGATTCCTTTGATATAAAATTATTCAGGAATGACATATTCGGAATAAAAGTAAGAGCTTATTAGATAAGACTAGATACACATTTATGCTTGAATCCACTTCGGAATTAGGCTTTAGGCGACATGTCTTTTTCATAACATAACCTCAAGGACCTGTCGCTTTGTTTTTTCAAGTGAAAATATGGTTGGACTATCAAATTGGCCGAGAATTGTTAATTTTCTGTATTTTCTTTTCACAACACCAAATTAAAATACTTAAAAAAAAAGAAAAGAACCACAATTACAGCTGTTTGGATTCAATTAATTAAACCATATAAGGCAAAAATTGAATTTTATTATATAAAAGGAGGACAAAAAGAAGAAAATTCTGTTGTCTGATGAAATATGTTTAAGAACGAATAGGTGTTGCAAGATTATAAATAATTGCACCCTTGCCTGAAATATTAAGATTAAAGTTATTAGTAAAATACAATAACTTATTCTTGTTTCAACTTACTATAATCTTTTCCCTCTTCGCGTTCATATGATGGAGGAAAATGCTTGCGCTTTTCTTGGTAATAGTGATCACGTACATCACCTTCTTTGGCAGCGTTATACGTCAAGTAAACTGCCTTTCGAGACTTATCGGTCACATTATCGCCGGATCGATGGGCAAGATAGGCTCCAAAAATCAAGACAGACCCCTATATTTAACCATTAATATGACAATTTGCACACTCCTTTATCATTATTATAATACATACAGCTTTACAATGAACAGGCTTCCATTCATGCGTATTAACCCAGTCCGTTGAAATTGAACCATCATGCTTCTCCTGAGGAAGGATTCTTCTTTCATGTTCATTTCTATGTGAGCCAGGAACAACTTCCAAACAGCCATTAGCAGCCGTAGTAGCATCAATAGAAAACATGACAGTCATGTGAGTAGACTGTCCGAACTGAACAAAAGCTGGGGCATCTTGATGAGGAGGGAATCCTATTTTTATAAATTAGCCTTGATGTTTTATAGCCTTTTTTTTTTCTAAAAAACAAAAAACCCACCACTACCACCAGACAATTTATAATTGACCTTCTCCTTGAACAAGATATACTTTTCACCGTGGAGCTTTTCAAGGACCTCTAAAAGTCGAGAATTATAAACATAATCTTTCATGCCTGAATGATAAGGCGTAAAGTTTTCAATACGGCAAAGCTGATCTTGACCTGTTACGACGTTGGGCTCATAATATTGCATCCATTTTCCTTTTTCTTTGTTCCAAGTTTGAAATTCAATGCAATAGTTTTCAAGAGTTTGGTGCTCCTCAACAGAGAAGAAATCTTCAATTAAGAGATACCCGTCATCTTTGTAGTCTTGAACTTGCTTTTCAGTCAAGTTGTAAGGTTCAGTACGAGGAGAAACTGCAGTAAAAGTCATATTGTAATAAGATACTATTGATTAGTTGATGGAATCAGGGAGAAAGAATCTTATACTCTTATATAGAATATATCACTTCCCACGTTGCCACATGGTAGCTATCTTGTGCGCATTATGATAAAATTTACTTTATCAGCATTACTTGCCTCTCCGAGATCTCGCTTGAACCTTAATCCATAAACAAACATAATGGCTGGCTTTTTCTTTTAGCACACGTGCCACATGGTCATTAGTAATGCACCAAATTTGGAAAAATAAATAGTCGCCTTTTCAAACCTGATGCAGTTTTTTTTTGTAACAAGCTTTGGTTTAATTCTCAAGGTGTAATTTACGATGATGTGTTTATCCAATCTGCTTAAAAGAAATCAAAGTAACCAATATATTAATAGTGGTGCTGTTTATAGAACAAATAGTGCCTTGACCGGCTGAGTCTATCGATAAATTATAGCCGTTGATCCCAAGCCTATCACACTGCTAAGGAAGGAGTACTTTGACAGCTATGGTAAATTTATGGGAGTTTAGTTATACTTGTACCGCATTCAAACCATAACTTATGTTATGATTAAAATGGGTAAATTTAGTAGTGTGGGATCGATTATTTCTGTATACTGATGACTAGTTTTACTATAAAAGATCCGAATGTTATTCAATTGTTCAATAATAGAAAATCTAGTCTATAGTACGAAGAGTATGCAAATTGGTTTTGTTTTGTGTGATGTTACAAGTACGAAAAACTATATCATCAGAGAAGAACCTACGAGACCTGATTAGTTCCAAGTTTGATTATGTGAACTATATTACATTACTTTTACGTTCCATAATGGTCATTCGGAAGTCACTTACGACTTTAACATTCATTCTAAACAATTATTCTATGAACTAATAAAACAGCTCGTGTTCCTCTCAACGAACGAGTTGACAATGATAAGTCCAATATACTTTCATAAATGACATTGCCGTACAGTTAGGCGCCATAAACCCTTAGTCTTAATTGATGGAATCAATATAGTAAACAATTCCGAAAAATAGCGCGTATTAAGTTGTACAAGATGACTACATTATTTTCGTCTCTGTAACTTTTAACACTCGAGACAAAGATTATTGGTTCTTCTTCTGGTACCTATCTTGACCCATTCATGCATCAAAAAGTGATACAGCAACTAATTATAATTGAACCATTAAAATGGTGTAGATGGGTTGAATGTAACATCAGAACTTCTTAATATCTGACCTTTGATTTGCAATGAAACAATTTATTTGATAGCTAAGTCTAATGTTAAGATTGCGGTTTATTTAGCAAGCTTGATGCCCATCCATTATACTCAATTAAAGAGCCCTTAATTTTTATTTTTGATGAGAACTTATTTCGACAGCGTTTCAAAAGTTCTTAGCAATTTAGAAGTTATACTTCAAATGAACAGAAAACCAAAATCCGTGTAACCTGTTTTGTTAGAACCGTAATATTCTTTAGTTGTTCTGTTTAACCTAGATTTGGAATATGTTTGTGATACTGTTTATCACATTTGTTTTATTTTCCGCATTACCGAAGAACGGAACTGCCGAAAGCCACGGACACCTTGTATAATTCGTATTTTACGGTATTTTACGTTTTATAACAAGTAAAATTCTACCAACAATCTTGGCCAATAAAAAGCGGTATCACAGAGCAATCATAATGGTATAACAGACTAAAGTAGGAGTATACTTTGTCTTTTTTGTTTTTTTTTTAGCTTTGTAAAAAGGATAATGAAGCTTTCCCAAAAACTTGCAGAGGATACAGTAGACACAGTATTTAAAGTACTTGTAGATGGTAGTAAACAAGATTACATAGGCGAAAAAATTTCTCAACTTGAACATAGTCTACAAGCTGCTTGTTCGGCCCAAGAAGCTAGTAAGATAACTTAAAGTTATAAATGCCTGAATATATTCTTAAAAATGCTTTTGTAGAGGCTGATGAGGAAACCATTCTTGCTGCTTTGCTTCATGATATAGGACAGTTTACTACTAGTGCTGATCATAAACAGATGCTTTGTGATGCCTCTGATGTTGACCCCTCCGCACCTAAAAAGCAAATTAGTGTCGGCATAACCGGGCATGAACGTATTGGTGCGCAATATCTTTCCAATTTAGGATTTTCTGAAAAGGTGTGTATACTGGTTGAATCTCATGTCCCAGTTAAGCGATACCTTACTGGTAAGTACCCTGATTATTATGATGGGTTGAGTGGTGCCTCCAAATTGTCATTAAAATACCAGGTAAAAAAAGGATATAATGCTTCCCATAAATATTACAAAAATCACCAACGCATTATATTTTAGGGTGGACCTTATACACAAGACCAAATTGAACAATTTGAAACGGACCCATTTTTTAAGCTTAAAGTTCAAGTTCGCCAATGGGATGATGCCGCCAAAGTTGTTGATCTCCAGGTCCCCAATCTGGAATCGTATCGTCCAATGATGATCCGTCATTTGTTGGCTCAATAGAAGGTCTAACCCCCCCCCTTTTTTTTTATCGACATCTTACTTGTTTAAGTTCATAATCAGTAATAAACAAAACCAATTTCAACCGGGAATCAGGTAGATGGCAGTCATGTTAACCCTAAATATTGGTGTGCATCTTAGTTTGCACTTAATCATGAATCAATAAAAAAAAGTATCTGCGTTTGTTTCAAGCCTTTTCTTCTGTTTATTTGATTTAGAGAACATCTTGAGTGAAAACATCGTACACCAGATACGCATACGTGTCTAGGCAACATGTATCATTTCACGTGAATATGGAAAACCACTCTTACATTAGAGATATAATGAAGATGATTTATTTAAGTCATGACTTGTTACACGGTATACATACTACTGGGGATGCTTACAAATGTGTAACCTCTTTATTTATAAAATCCCACTGTTAACTTATCTGAAATTACGAAATTGGCATTGCCAAGTTACATCAGCTTTAATAGGACGCAAAACACCTTACAGATGATAGCAAATATTGGATTAGAAAAAAAAAAGGCATAAAGGTTGCAAGTTGCAACCAAAAAGCAGGTTATTTTCGGTATAGATGGGTCTGGGCGCATTGATGTGCAGCATCTTTAAAGCCAAGGTTTTTGAAAAGGCCGGCACACTCATTGAGTCTCATTTTCAGTTAAAACGTATATTACATATATGCATAGGCGCAAAAAAAAAGGGATAAAACACCTCCCTACAGTTATTTCAAAATCACCAAGACAATAAGGTTTAATGTGAGCCGGGATGCAGCCAAGTTGATTGATCTTCAGGCACTCAATCGTCCAATGATGGTCGGGCTAATTCCATCTATTTTTTCGCACACTCTTTTCTCGTCTCTTTTTCTTTGGTCGGTATCCTAATTGTGTCAAACCCCACCCAGAGACAAAAAAATAATAATAATAATAGACTGAAATGCTTTCAAGTTTTCCCCTTTTTTTTATCCTTCTTTTTGTTCTTCTCGCATATTTCTTTAAAAGAGACAAGATGGACTCTGTAATTTCTGGCCTCGCCGTAGAGTCACTGAACCATGGCTGCACTGATTTGCCCATTGATCCCCACTTTGAAACCACTCAACGATTCGACTTTAAATATATTGAAAAGACAGTCTACAACCTCGCTGAGTCAGATGATTGTCTCGGCCGTAATGTCAAGGAGGCCATCAAGGTAATTGAAAAAGCATACCAAGATTACGGGTAAGCAAAACTAAATAAAGGGGGGGGGGAAAGATCTTGACCTGACCTTTTTTTCTTCTAGATTTGAATCAATAGCTATTTCGTTCAATGGAGGCAAAGATTGTACTGTGTTGCTGCATTTAGTTGCAGCAGTAATGAGTCGTCTTGGGTACCAAGATGAGTTGATACGAACTGTATTTGTCACCTATCCAAACCCGTTCCCCCATGTGGACGCCTTTGTTAAAGTGTGTATCCGTCGTTATAATTTACAGTGTGTCTATCTTCCTGGCCCAATGAAACAAGCATTGCAACAGTACTTGGATATGTCGGAACCGAAACCAAAAGCCATATTTGTTGGTATTCGAAGAACAGATCCGTACGCCGGTAAGGGAGAAGGGGAGGGAGGGAGGAAGGGGGGGGAGAACATTTAATCAGGCACAATATATGTGGTAACTAAGGCATATCTTAGATAAACTATCACATTTTGATAAGACCGATGAAGGTTGGCCAGAATTTATGCGTGTACAACCTGTTATTGATTGGAATTATAAGAACATTTGGGATTTCTTAATCAAGCTGGGTATACCTTATTGCTCATTATACGATGGAGGGTAGAGTAGATAATTAATATATAAAAGGAATAGAGGTGTGGGAGGGAGCATAATTGAACTGACAAATCTGATTTTCTATAGTTACACATCATTGGGTAGTATGGAAAATACATTTCCCAATCCATATCTTTTAGATAAAACGATACCATGTGGATATAAACATGCATGTAAACTAGAAAATGAGCTACATGAGCGCGATGGAAGAGTGGGCTCTTCAAAAAAGTAGAAAAAATCAAATTGTATATAATAAATGAGACTTTTGGACTTTGTGTAACCTACACATGCTTTTTGTCCTGCTTGTTTTTTTCTACGCTTTCATTGTTCTACTAAAGACATTTTGCGTTAGATTCGAGATTTGATTTATTTTATGAAAGTAACGCTAATAAACTTTTTCTTCTTGAAATATGTGCGCTTGTAAGAGTGATTGTGTGTGGAGGTTTAGTATCGTACAATGTTCACGGCAACAATAGCAGATGCTGTTGATTATAATATTTCAAAGGCCACTCTATATACAAATTTAGAGCACAAATCATAATCTTTTTAAATGACTTTAAGGGAAAAAAAAGCATACCTTGTCATAATTCACTCCGGGAAACATCAGGAATAGATACTGCAATTCTCGTATTCGATATGACATTAATCATTCGTGTACGTAACCAACAAATTGATGTTAATAAATATAGATTCAAAAAGACCAGTTTTTGTGTTGTCGTAGGACAAAATAATAGTTCACGTTCATGGACAAATGTGAATTAAGCACATTAAGAGACTTTTACTCTTCCGGTTCTGCTAGTACATTGGCACAGTTGTGATACCACTGTTTCTCACTATGGTGTGAGGAAGATCATCTTTTTCCCTTGCTTTTGTGATCGTCTCCCTGTTGTATCGTAGCTATTTAGTAATCAGTCAGCACATTGTTTACAGGTTTCCCCTGTCAAAAACTTTGTCGCTCCAAGTCATATATTCAACAATAGCAACCACAGAAAAGAAAAAGCTTTTTTTTTTTTACAGTAGAACATACAAGTAGATTATAAAAAACCTTAAATCGAGCAGTTATTAGTTTAAATATCCATAGCACTAAAACCCAAATATATAAGTTCTGATATAAGATTTGGTAAACACTTTGGGTTAAAGGAAGCAACATGTTTGGATAAACATAAATTGGATTAAGGTAAAAGGCCACCCTATTTAAGGGGTTGAGGGTCAAAGAATTCTATGGTAGTAACAAACTTATCTTCTCCCAGCTATCATTCGTTCCCGGAAAAAAAAATCTCGTTGTGTCTTTCTGTCCAAAAGAGGCAAAGCAGGGAAATTATTGAATTCGCGCAAATATAGTTTCTTTGCAAGCACCGTGTAACAACGCAGATTAACTTTTTTGTGTGCCCTTTTTTGAGTCTCCTTTTCTTCTTTCTCTACCCCCCTCCTCTTCTAAAGCAGCCCTTTTTCCTTTTTGTATAGAACCATGCAGACATCATTGTCACAGAATCGTCACTTGATTCTGATCACAGTTATTTTAGCATTACTATTCACATTGTTCTATGTATTTCAACCTAGCGATCAGACCACAGCATCTTCGAAAAAGCAACAGCTCTCAACTCTCGACGACATCCCTCTTCCAGGCAAGAGACTAAAAACTGTCTGTGACAAGGTAGATATTGCTTGGTTGTAAGTCATAATTCTTTATTTTTTTCAAAAAAAAAAAAATACACCTATACATACCAACGATTTTTACAAACAGGGCTGCTGATCGACACTATTGGGATGGTTGGTCTGACAAGGCCATGTTTATTAAAGCCGATGGTACATTTACTCAGCGAAACGTATATATCAATCAGGGTGAAGAAGTCTGTGTTGTCGTATTGGTAAGTGGGGAAAGAGCTTTATAAGTAAGATTAAGAAAGTTTTGCTCATTTAAACCTTTGTTTTTTGGGGGGATTTAGCTCGGTCCAACACCCGCTAAAGCATCCATCAAAGATGATTCTGCACATACAGGACCTAAAGATAGCATTGTCATGTTTGCAACTGGAGAGGCTTCAAAACTGACTATTCAGTTAGAGCAACACGAAGCGCAACAAAACGCCTATTTTGCACCTACTCTTTTTCAACAAGCTGATACCTATAGACTGGAGGGTATCAACGAATACAGATCTTATTTCTGGGAATCTCCCGTTTTGCACTCTTACCACCCACATCCATTTGAATCACAGAATAAATTAATTGTTCGACCTGCCGCCTTAAAAAAATCCATTTGCAACTCAAACACAACTTCGCTGCTTAAGGGTACCTGGGTCGATATCGATACTTACAAGCTGGAGAACGAAATGGATTTATACACGGCATATGAAAAGACCGAAAGCATCTACTCTGTCAACCGTAAAGTCTTTATGGCTGATCATTGTGTTTTAGGTTACAAAAGTAGAGGTCAGGGTGCACAATGTCTTGGTAAAAAGATCGTCCATGTGTTTGGTGATAATAATGTCCGCAGGTAGAATAAGCCCAAAAAGAAATATCATCTAAAAATAGCCAGAAATTGACACACACACACACACACACTGTTAGGAATTTGAAAGCGATTCAATCCGGTAAAAATTGGTGCAACATTGATCAGATTAAGAAGATCAAAAACAAGAAGGAACGCAATGAAAAGCTAAAATGTGCTTGTAACGATGATCATGAAGACACTGGGGATTATCCTTGGTTACACAATCAACCTATGCAGTTGACTAATTCTTGGGATGTCGATAGTAAAATATATTTCAACCATATTTCACAAACCATTGGAAACCATCAATCCGAAATTAAGCATTCTATCAGTAGCTTTGTATCAAACGAAACTACTCCAAAAGCAAATATTGTGATTGTAGGTTTAGGTAATGCCGATGTTGAAGCGATCCAAGTCTCCCCCGAAAAATTCGCTGCTTCCTTTAAACAGTTTGTGTCCTACCTTCGTCGAGATATATACCCAGACCAGAAAATCATCATAAAGACACCCCAATACTTTTGCTGTGGTACCATCTGGTCCACCTCATGGAACACCGGTAGAAGTTTGGCATTCACCCTCACTGTACGAGAGGCCGTACGAGAATTAAACGATAATCGTGTATTATTATGGGATGTTCATACACTTGGCACTAGTGAGACCACCTGTTTGTCAAATGGTGGTTCTTCATACTCAAAAAGAAACGTTGTCAATGTAGAAAACTTGCTTTTATGGAACTTAATTTGCGAAAACTAAAACTAAAACCCACAACAAACTCCTCATCATATACACACTAACACACACATATCCCCATTACGCACATATAATCTCACTCTGTATTTAAAAATAAAGCTTTATTAAACAATATATCTATTTTACAGCCTTTCCACCCGAAGCAATATCGGCTGTACTGGTGCCAAATGAAGGAGATGACCCAGGTCTGCTCGCAGCATCTTCCTTGGCTTTCAATGACCCTATTTCGCCTTTGATTGTATGCTCTGTAACAGCGCCTACACCAGTCAGAAAATTCTGGCCATTTTTGATTGATTCTTTCACATCCAAAGCACCCAGTGACCGCTTACGATATCTTAATTTTAACCCTCCTGCTGCAGCGCAAGATGCGTAGAAGCATAGAATACAAATAACTAAGAGCGTAACAAATGTAGATATCTTTGTCATATTATTTTTGGAAAAAATAAATAAGAACTATACGTATTTCGTACGTGCCTCTCTTAAATGCAATTTTATACTGATTTACTCCCTATCAATACCTCTCCCATTAGTGGTAATAGGAAAACCTGGATTTGAAACACTGTCATTATCCTCCCTTTCTTATTACACTGTAAGAAAAAAAAAAAAAAACTTGCAAGACTGGCTCCCTGTTTCTGAGTGCTCCTAATAAACAATAATAACGAGAAAAAAGAACGAAATAGGGTATAATGAGTTGACTATTTTAGAGGAGACATTTATTCAAACATGTGCATTATCATCTGACAGAAAGATAGAATGTGGTTTTTTTATTGTTTTTTCTTTTTTTTTTTTTTTTTTTTTTTTTTTTTACGCATAACTACTCCTCTCGGTCAACAGGTATACCATTAACAACAGGTGGTGGACCAACATCACTTGGGTCCTCCTCAGGATCAAATATATCATCTTCTTCCCAGTCTATAACGGGTATTTTAGTATCAGAACTTTCGGCCCCCTTTTCTGCTTCCGTAGGCGTAGCGTCATCTGCTGCTGGGGTAGACGGGTTTTCTGTGTCAAGTTCAGGTATTTGTGTGACAGGCGGTAATGCTGGAGCCGCAGATACTGGTGGTGGTGGTGGTGCCATGGGAGAAGCAGCAATAGGAGCATAAGCCACAGGGCTGCTTGGAACGCTACCAACAGGAAGGGGAGGGGCGGCAGTAGGAGGTAGCTGTTCTTCAAGCTGTATAAGCTCCACAGGTGGTGGAGTCACAAAATCCTTCCTATAACTATTCATGGCAGCTCTTAAATACTTGAGAGTAGTAGCATAGTCTCGCTTATGAAGAGAAGCCTTATTAAACCGACGTTCGTGATACAGTCTTTTGGAAGGAGAGCTTTGTAAAAACGAAACAGGCTGCAAATCACCTTTTCGTCTTTGAAACGATATAACGGCAGGGTTTAGTTGGTGCGTGTCAGGTGATTTAGAGTGTTTTGTGACAGCATATGCTTCGAACACTAGAAGAGTAGCTGTTCCTAGTAAAGTTAGCACAGAGGATAGATGCATAGTTTATAAAAAAAAATGACAGGACAAGAAAGTTTAAAGAAATTTTATGAAGACTTCAACATATTTATATAAAAGAAGTCTTTTTTTTAATAAGAATGAGAATGTCGATCCTTATTGTTTAAACAGTAATATTACTTTTTAACCTTTTTTTTTCTTTTACATATAGTCTGATAGATGCTTAATTTTAATCGGTGGCCGAGCATAGTTCGGCAAAAAAGTATAGTAACTCCTTATTTTTGCTTCCCCCTTTCACTATGTAATGCTATTTTCTAACGCAAGAATGGACATAAAATAAGCCGTATAAAACAATCAATCAATCCAAAGAATATGGACGAGTGTATAAAGCCACCCCCCTTTTTACTTTTTAATTCAATATGGGATATTTTTTTTTTTACAAGCAATTTATTTGATATAAAATATGTAATTTATTTAATCTATTCTGAAGGACCTTTATCAGGAATATTTCCAGTAAGGCCGCCTTGAGAAAAATATCTTGATACCATGGTAAAATCTTCTACAAAGGTGCCAAACAGACTTTCAAACGGATTTTTTGGTGCGGCATTATTATCTTCTCGCTTCTCGTTCACTACATTCCGTCCCCGTAAAAAAGAACCCGTTTTCATTCTTGTTAATCGCCTGTCAACATTTCTTGCATGTGCTGAGTGTTGAATAAATACAGTTGTAAGCACTGCCAAGGTTAAAATAGATAGCTTCATATGTAAGAAATACTCTTATTCCTGTTAAAGTTGGAAATAAAAAAAAAAAGAGGGAAAAAAAAACAAACTACCTCAAGTTTTGTATTTGCAACAGAAAGAACTGGGCTCCCTAAAAGCTTCTTTTTTTTCTCGTCTTCTAACACTGGCATCATTTGACTGTAGAAAAAGTCTTCTTCTCTCCCTATTATTTCATTAATTTAGTCGAGAAAAAAAAACACATATGATTAAGCTCAAAACAAGCACGCGTTACTTTATAATGACAGAGGTTTAACATCAAAAGCTCATGTTCTTCAATATATCTCTTTTTTTGTAACCATCACAATTTACCACATACATGGAGATAATTTTTCTCAAGTCGTATAAGTATGTATATATATAAAAATATAACTTATTATAACCCCTTTTTGTAAAAAATGCTAACAGAATTATCATTTACACACTACCCCTTATATATATTTGGGCCTTGAATACAATTCTTTTAAGAAGACCTACCTTCTAACCAAGTAGAAATAGTATCAACTTTATTTTACTTTATTCAAAGCAGCTCATCTCAAATCTGTCGATGTTTCCTACTACAGTATCCGTGTACTTTATATTCAGATAGAATAAAAAAAGTTTCTAGACAAAGGCTATTACAGGATGTATCCTAAAAATTTTACAGTTAATTATTTAAATGTATATCTTTATGAGTGTAATTTCGCTTTTTTTATAGAAATCCTCAATCGATCTTAATATTTCATGACAGTAAAAAAGAGAGAGAAACAGAATTTAAATTACTAAAAATAACGTAAACTTAAAGCATTAGAATATAAATTGATTCAATTGACAATATATCAAACAGGAGCGCTTCTTTCACAAAAAAAATATGAGACCCCATACTTACCCAGATACGGAAAAGTTTATAATACCAAAATAAAGGCTAAAATTACTAAGATGCAGGACAAAACAAGCACCAGCACAATGAATCAACCCGCCAGTGAAAACAGAGGTAAAAATCCACTGTATATGTTTAGTTATATATCCAAACATAATAACTCCTAAAAAAAATAGGCCTAAAGAGGAAGGAAACATTTGAAGCGAAAAAAAAAAAGCAAAAAATGTCGCTAAAAGAAACAGAACCATTGCATCTTCAAGCTCATCCACCCTGATTTGCAAATCTTGTAACGCAAGTGGTCACTCTTCCGCGAGAAGTAAATTGTGTTCTAGCCATAACTACATCTTGCAAGAACTGATCGTAAAAAGTTATTGGTGATAGATATTAAAGATATACTATCTCTCTTTTATTAAAGGGCTTTTTGAGTGAAACAGATGGTGATGACCGATTACAGAAGGCTGTAAACAAGATGAAGAACCTATCTAGTTTCTAAGCGTCTTGTTTTATTTTAAGCTCAAATCTTTGTCAATGACTACATTTTACAATACCCCAATATTTTTTTTTTGCTAATAGAAGAGAGAAGCCTGTAGATATTAACGAGTTTAAAACATCAAAGTTTAGTATATTGATATTTATCAATAATTTAAACTGAAGTAATAGTTTTATAGACATGCAATTACTGTTTTCAGTAATGATTATTAAAAACTATGAGGTGCGGTACTGACGAAAAATCTTTATACATCCATCAAATAGTGATTTGTAAACGATGCAATATTTTTTGGAGAATGCTCTTCGAAATTGTTTGTATATATTTCAAAGAATTTACTCAGTACAAGATATGAAGTTACGAATAAAAAAGTCCTTTCAACTAGTTTAAATCAAGTGTGTGCGTGTGTGTTTAACTGGGGAAGAAAACCACACTTTCAAAAGATGTATATATATCTCGAAATATAAAACCCGGGTTAAAATCTTTATTGCCAAGTACTTCAAACAAATAATAGAAGTATCATGATTTGACAGACCATGTCAATAAACAGTGCTTAAAGCAGCATCAAATAAACTTACATACTTTCCCCATTGATTGAAAGTTATGCCATCATTATCACAATCCCTTATTCTCGAGCCCTTAATATAACATACCAGTAGCTTTGAATCATTTTAGTCTCTCTTTTTAACCACCATTTTTTTGAATTTATAATGTATGAAAACATATTTTAAAAGGCCTACTTTTGACACGCGACTTGATGTGCTTTTTTACTTGCATTCTCACTAACAACTAGAAATCTCTACTTTTGCTTACTTTAGTGCTTTGAGCTACAGGTTAAGTAGAAATAATGTGAAACCTTCATATCTGGTACTATAAGTCTTGGCAAAGAAAAAAAAGTTAATGTTTTGTCTGCCACTGTATACTCAAAATTGAAACCATAGAACCTTACTATGTATGAAAGTGTGCTTTATAAAAGAAGCATGCACTTTGCAACTGGTAGACAGTTAATCATAAAACCCACTATCCATATAATGGCGGGGGATATCATTATATTCCTAGAGACGATAAAATCCAATAAGCGTATGCGAAGTATATTTCAGATTTGAACACAAAAAAAGTAAATAAACTAAGTAGCTCATCATGATATAGCTCACCACTCTCTTAACATGACCAAAAATATTATTTTTAAGGAAGACTATGATCAGGCTTTAAACAAAATACTCTTCTTTTTTAAAGAAAAAGTGGAAAAATATGATGAAAATATGTCAAAAGACTTAGTTTATAGAAAATGGATGGGAATGGAACCGTTGTACAAACTAGTAAGAAAAAAAAATGCTTTACAAAAATAAATTATACATATGCATATATGATGTGTCAGGGTAATAATAGGATACAGAAAATGATTTGGTATTTCTCTAAGTTGCTTCATCACCTCCGTTATCAGCGCAATAGATATAGGGGCAGCGACCTTAACAAAGATATCAAATTAGAATCTGACATCACAATAAAAAGGTAGTCTTTTTTTTTTTTGTTTAGTATACATACCACCGGCGCCCCCACGTTTTTGAACATGCTCAGGATTCTTTTCCAGATTCTTTTTCAAATCTCGTTTAGATAACCGTAATTTGGTAGAAGAAGATTTGATAGCGAAAGCAAGGTTGAACAGGACCAGTAAGAAATAAATGATTGTGAGCTTCATGAGTATGTATGATTGATTTTTATAGGAAAAAGAAGAGGCGATAATAAAATAATAACACCTTTGTTTCAGTTGGGTATTTATAAGATTTGTGATGAACTAAAAAGGGAGCAGTCATGATCATTGTAGTATAGCTATTTTCACAACTTTTTTTTAATAGGAAAATAAGGGGTTGGTTTATCTTTTCACGGTTACACATGAGCCGAAAAGTATGTGCACCAATAGGTGTTTTATAAAATGCATAATAGAAACTATTATTAATTTATTGTGTTGTATAAATAGAACTCTTTCACGTCAGAAGCACCAAAATTAAGTGCACATGATGGGCATCTTCTCTGTCTGGTCTCTAAGCGAGTCTTGATACATTCGTTGCAAAATGTATGATAACAACTAAGCAATATGCACTTTCTTGTACGTGTTTTGCAGGTACTACATTTAAATTGCGCCTTTTATAATTTAAGAAAAAATTAACTTCTGTATTATTTTTTTTTTTTTTTTTTTTTTTTTTGCTTTACCCGAAGGTCTTCAACCTCATCTATCAGCTGCTGTGATGCGGGATTCTCTCCAAGCGTGATCATGGACCACTTTCTTTGAACTTGTTTATATTCCTCTTCTACCTGTTTTTGCAGAGATACTTCTTCATCCAACGCTCTTGTCTTTTCAAATGATATTCTTTTCATCTATTTTTTTTTTCTGTTGATTAGTGATAACACGGATTATTTAACTTGATTTAGAAATTTTTGATTTTCAACTTTACATACTTCAAGTAATTGTGTTTCATATATTTCTAACCTTCTTCCCAGCTCTACACACTCCTGGGAATAATCATCGATTTGTAAATGATAGTTTTCCAAGTCATCAATTAACTTCATTAGGACGGCCTCCTGTTCAGACTAAATAGAGTAGTTTAACATGATGTCTGATTATGCAACTATTTTTTTGGTACTCACAACGTGTGCCACAAGCTCTTTTTCTCTTTGTTCTTTTACTTTAATACGATCGGCTTGTTGATGGACAATGCGTTTGGAGGCGTTGATTTTATTTAAAATCTTGGCTTTCTCGTTTTCTAAACCCGGAAAAGTTTGAGAAAACTTTTGCTTTTCTGCTTCGATTTTATATATGTATTCCCTTTTTTTGCTCATGGTGAATTCCATATGCTTAATACGTCTTTCATATACACTTCCATCGCAATCCATTTGGGCAAACAAGAGGCGGTCAGTCTACATGATAAAATTAGGATTATTTCGGGTAGACCTGTAAGTTTTTTTTTTTTTTTTTTCTTTTTTGTTACGTTTTCATAGAAATCAACGATTAGGGTCAGTTCCATCCTTTGTTTGACAAGCTTGTCCAATAATTCCAATGCATCCCCTCTGGTACCTGACAGTCGAGTCAAGTTTGATTTTAAATGATGGATAGTCTCTTTTGAATGATTTGACGGTTCATTTCCATTTTGACCGAGAACGTGCATGATGCCATGTGTTAAACTGCATAACTTTTTATCACCGGGTTCATCCATTTTTAATACAAAACATATTACTTACTCAATTTGGCACAAAAGCTCTTTTACCCGCTGACCTTCTTCCATGGCTAGCGATCCATCATCTTTTCTCTTGGCTAGTATTATTTGTTGCAGTTCCAACATCCTTTGCTACATAAAAGTCAATACATCATATAGTACAGACTACTCTTTGTTTGCTCTACCTTTTGTTTTTCTCCTTCGTTAGTGATAAGCGCTTCTTTCTCCTTGGACTGAGTTTCTTTTTCGGATTGCGATTGACATAATTGCAACAAATGATCTCGTTGGGCGGTAATTCTTGCTAGATTGCTCTTCAAGTTTTTTTCTTCTGTTGCCAAGACATTCTCCTGATAGTCTCTTTCGGATTGAATTTGAGTTTTTAGAAATCTCCTTTCTTTTTTAATTTTATCGTATTCCTTTTCGAGATGCAACCGCCGATGCTCATAATAGTAACTGCGACCACGATGAAAGTCGATCGAAGACATCAAATGATGCACATAACTCGATTTCATGATCTGTTCATCACGCATCATCCTCATTTGCATCATATATCCGTCTGCTATATCTGCTAGCTGAACCCTTTCTTGGGACACATAGAGTATTTCTTTACTGCGAATATGTGTCAGAAACTCATATTCTTCTTTCATTATACCACCCACATCAGGCCTTTCGGGTGTAAACGGTGTCACACTATCCTCCCTTTTATCCTTCATAATCACTGACACCATTTGACTCTGCGCCCTGTCTTCCTTCTTTTCCAGTGTCCTCAGTCTTTCCAAACAACCTTCAAACTGCTCCAGTCTTTCCTCCAATTGATGGGTTAGAATCGACACTTGCTTTGCTATGACGTCCGTATCTCCTCGTTTGATCTGTTCCTCGTGTTCCAACTGGTACATGTATCTCTCAAGCATCTTGTTGGCTTCCGAGACATGCCGTGACTCTGTCTTCAAGAATTGGACAAATAAATCAGGGTTGTTCGCTACCAATTTAGAGTTTATGATTAATCGCAAATCTACAGATATTTTTTTTTTCCGTTGGTTCACCTTTTTTGATTTCGTCCGCTTGTTTGAACCATGCCTTCACTTCATTCGTAATCATAACACCTATCGCTCGAATTTCCTGTGTAACAAGTGTTGCATCTTCATTTCCTGTCACTATCACCATCATCATCAAAAATAAATAAAGGTTGAGAAAACAAAAACAAAAACAAAAATGAGAATAATTCTGCTTTACTTGTAATTTTGAGACAAGATGTTGCTGCTGTAGCCGCTGCTGCAGATACAAATTCATTCCGGAGCTTCAATGAAAAAAAGATTGTGAGTTACACTTGAGCGCTACTCGAAAAAAGGGAAGCATGAAAACTATCATTACCAAATCCAACTGTAATCGAACAAGACCAGTCATAGCATCCGCTTGTATCGTATTTATCCATCGCTCTTTTGTTGCCAGGTATTCCATCTAAGGGGAGCGTTATTAAAACAGCAACAAAAAAGTTTATAGCTTGCTGCAAAAATACCTTGGCAAACCGCATTCCTTTTAACAGGTCTTGCTTGGACAGACTTTCCTCCACGGGTTTAGGCTAGAGGTTGTGAAAAATCGAAAATCAATTACAATCCATAATAATAATAAAAAAAAAGACAAGTAAACTGAAAACCACGTTGTCAAGAACAACAACGTGCAAGCTCAATACAGTTGTGTGAGAGGGAGGGATCTGTACCATGTCCTGTACATTTACTTCTGCTATTGAGGAATGAAAGGGTTGAATGATTCCTGGGGTGAACCGCTTTTTAAAAGGAGGAAGGGGCGGTACAGCGCCACTTTCATGGCTACCTTCTAGAATACGTTTTTCAGACATGGACAAAAGAAAATAACAACAAACATATCACAACATCTTTTGAATATTTTATCTCTGTCACGTGCACTTATGCGCGCGCACGCGACAACGAGATCAAATTTTATTTATCTTACTCTTCTTGAACAGTAACAACGGCACGAATACTACAAAATAAAAAATATTAGAAAAATCATACACACACACATATATATATATATATATAAATGCCTACCAAGAACCAGAGTGCATGGCATCAAGAGCATCGTTGATTTGCTCAAAGTCAAAGGTATGAGTGATGAATTCATCAATCTTTAATTGACCATCCAAATATTTCTCAATAAGACCTCCCATTTCAGTACGGCCCTTGACACCACCAAAAGCAGATCCACGCCAGACACGACCTGTCACCAATTGGAAGGGACGTGTGCTGATTTCCTTACCAGCTGCTGCAACGCCAATGATCACAGATTCTCCCCAACCCTTATGACAAGACTCAAGAGCAGATCGCATCACATCCACGTTACCAGTACAGTCAAAAGTATACTCTAATCCACCATCAGTAATCTCAACAAGATGGTTTTGAATAGTACCCTTGATATCCAATGGATTGATAAAATCAGTTGCTCCGAATTCTCTAGCAAGCTTTTCCTTGTTGGGGTTGGTATCAATAGCTATAATACGCCTATTTTTGTTCAGGTTTAAGACCATTGTCCTTTACTTTATGCACCACAACTTACTTGGCCTTGTTATAAACGGCTCCTTGGATTACACTCAAACCAATGCAACCGACACCAAAGACAGCAACATTATCTCCTTCAGCAATTTGTACTGTCTTGGTGGCAGCACCGAAACCGGTGGTGATACCACAACCCAAAAGACAAAGCTTTTGCAAGCTAGGCTTGGGGTCAACCTTAACCACAGAAACATCAGCAACCACGGTATATTCAGAGAAAGTAGAGGTACCCATATAATGGTAAATGGGTTGTCCCTTACAGGTAAAACGAACAGACTCATCAGGCATCAAACCACGACCTTGAGTAGCTCTGACAGAACCACACAAGTTGGTCTTACCACTCTTACAGAATTTACACTTTCTACATTCGGCAGTGTATAAAGGAATGACATGATCTCCAACAGCAACATCAGTCACACCTTCACCCACAGATTCAACAACACCACCGCCTTCGTGTCCCAAAATAGCAGGGAAAACACCCTCAGGATCTAATTATGCGTTCAGTATACAGCTCGTCTTTTCTTTTTATATTTCCTCTTACCAACACCAGAAAGAGTATAAGCATCGGTGTGACAACTAAAAAAGTGGAGGAAAGTATTAGTCGAAAACAAATCGAGTTTTCTTAATACGTATTACAACATACACGCCAGTATAGAGAATCTTGATACGAACTTCATGAGCCTTGGGAACAGCAACCTCGACTTGTTCAATGCCTACAAATCTTCATGTCAAAAAAAATTATCAAAAGTTCAAGAAAACACGAACTTACTAAGAGGCTTTCCAGCTTCCCAAGCAACAGCAGCGCGACATTTAATGACCTATTTATTTTTTTCAGTGATTTCATCCATAGTCATAACTAAAATGAAACTTACTTGACCGACGGTAGACATTTCAAATTTATATTAGTAATAAATGAAAAAAAGTCTTCCCTAGACACAATTTTTTTCTTCTATTGACGAGATGTCACACAAGTAGATGCTGGCTTTCAACTTTATGACTAAAAAGAAAAAGTTGATCTCATAGATTTCTTTTCTCTAACTCACAACATTATATCTATTCCAAATGGATGGTTATGGGAAGATTGATTTAAATAAACAGTATCTGATATTCCTATAGACTTTAACTAAATCTATTAAACCGTTGATCTTTCATAGATGAGTCACAAAGATAGCGAGACAACTACATTACCGGATTCATTATCAGTCCGTATCGCTTATTTTTTTTTGTTGTCTTTGTGTTTAGTTTTCATTTAGCAATTTCTTCTTCTGGGTTGAATAATAAACACAATGACTATACTCAAATTTAAAAGGACACATTTGAATATTTTTAACGAGAAGTTGATAGGAAAGTGATATGAAAATAAGAAACAAACGGATAGTTGCCAACTTAATTAATGTTATTTTTAAATGTAACATATAGTTAAGTAATTAACAAGGGGTTTAATAGAGAAATATCAGAATCTAAGCATTTAATAACAACGATTTTAAAAGTGGAAGTTATTATAACCATTCCTAATGATATCTTATTAGAAGTTTAGAATTGACATAATTCGATTCGAATAGAAATATGAGCTTTGTAATAACTGTGATATGAAAAGTATAAAACTGAAGGTATACAAAAATGAAAAGGAAAAAGCGGAAGGGAATTACACAAAAAAATCACATCATACGTAATATCAACCCATATTAAATTGGCTGCGATATTATCTTTTCCCCCTAGTAAAAACAGTTTATGTCTGATATTATCGTAGTTTTCTTGTTGAAAATAATAAGTGCTTACCCCTACTTTTCCTATTGCATTTTGTAGTTAGCAACAATGGTACAACGCATTAGATACATTCTTTGCATCGTAAATTCAAAGGAATGAGATGGATGCAATACTAATTTATCCTTCAATAAATCGAATAATTTACTCTAAATGACATTATAAACGTATGACGATGGTGATCATAACTTCCAAAAGAATTCTTTTTAGCACAATACGAAGATACATGCAAGTCATTTTTAAGCGTTTACGAGTTGAAAGAAAGAAACATCTGAATTTGAAAATCTAAAAAGTTCAACCACTTTCTAATAAAAACCACCTTCATATTTACATGACTTAACATATAAGCATAAATTGATACATTTCATAAACACAAGAAACATGAGGCCAAATTGTCAACTTCAAAAAAAAAAAAGGCCTTTTAAGGGGTCAAGTTGCTGATAAAGCTTTGCTTTATGAAGAACCCAGAGGAAATCGACAGGGTTAGTAGATACTAGTAACGATTTATCTATTTACGATTTTACCGGACATGGAAACAGTATGTTTAGAGTTGATCCTGAATATTTAATTGTCTACAATTCTTTTGACATTAAAAAGTGTCGGAATACTGGTAATCGGCTTAGTATATCTTCATCGAAGCTACATTTTTCGTGTCAGGAATAAATGCCAGATTGAACAAAAACTATATTTTGTTACTAAGCATAGATTAAAACTATACGCAAGAGGCAAATGATCAATATTTAACTCTCATATATTGGCTTGTATAAAAGACTTGGATGTTTATACAAGTCAAAACCTTCTCGTTTACAAGGAAAGTGTTATACTCACACACGTATTACCATTCGATTTAAATCATAATGATTAAATGATAAGATTTGATGACTGTAACTAATCCCTTCAATTTGATTTTGATTTACATAACATGCCATTTGTGAAAAAAACACTGTTACTTCCTACTAGCAACCTTTTATATGGTGTTCTTGAATAATTTTTTAATATTCATGGAATAATAAAACTAACAAAACTATAATTTTGATTTGACGTTACTTCTCATAACTGCATATGCAGATTTAAATAAAGTAAATGCACTCTTCTTTTTGAGGTTGCAGTGGTTGTTCTCGATCCTGAGTTGGGTTAAATAAACTAAAAAGGAGAGATGCTATTGGTGTATCTGCTGTTAGCAAGACAATCAGACCTCGCGACTTCTCAGACAATCACTGTGTGCTTGTGACACGCGTATGCCTATACTAAGTCCAAGTAGATGTTGCTTATCCTTTTTCACAGCTTATTTTACGATAATAATCGATGCCTATTTTCTTTGATGCTGATCATCATTGCAGCTGTCACTGTTATTTCGGATGTTGAAGTTTTGATCGATCCAATGTGTTTTATTCAAGATCGATTTGTTAAAGATGTTTATTATAGAGATCAGTACTGTTTTTTAAGTCCCCCTCTTCATGCATTTTGCTACCGACAAACTATGTATATGCACCCATTTATTTTTTACTGAAAGTGAAAAAAGAGATGAAATACAGTCATCTTATTACACCAAAACGTGATCAATTGACTGTCTCAGATCAGCAACTGTTTCGTAAACCCCGGGACCTCTCTATTTCATCGCATATCCGTGCTGAGTTACGATTTTATTTCTTTGTTTTGCGTTTTTCATTCTCTTGTTATAAAGAATCGGACTTCCATTTTTTTCTCATAAAAAAAGATGACGATGCATTTTATTTACCATCTATCGTGTTGTCATGACACTTTTAGGAGTTTTCCACACACCAAGGTTAAGCCAATCAGACCCAAATTAAGATTTTATTTTTTATTTCGGTCTTTTGGGATCCCGATAAGGAGGTTGTTGTTGTTATTTTTTTTTTTTTTTTCTATTTTTTTTTTTTGCTTTTTTTCTTTTGTTCATTTTATTTTCATCATCTATTTCTTTATCACCATGCGTGAGCCTAATTTTAGTTCTCCAGCTCAAAACAGAGCGGCTGTTGTTATAACATCTACGCTATATGATCGACGAGCTCTAGATTGTACAGCAACTTTGCCACTGGTAAACTCGTTAACGCATCTAGCCTACATGACTTCCACCTCACCACGCATTCGTGAAATCCTAGCAGCGGATGGCGGATTAGAAAGACTTGTAAAGATTTTGGCTACTTGTCAACATACCGATAAACACTCTCTTTGGAAATGGTCTTTAGCCTTTCAATGTGTTGTTAATGTTGGAGTACGTGGTACTGAAAATATTAGGTCTCGTGTAGTGGAAGCAGGTGCAGTTCATGTTGTACTTGCAATTCTCGAGAATTTTATGAACGCACTTGATAAAGCCAAAATCGAAAAAGATCAGGAAAGAAAGAATACGACGACGGCGGCGGCGGCAGCGGCGACACTTACGAATACAACTGCTTTAACTTTACCAACTACTATGCCAACAACAGCTGATTATCTACAATCGGCTAAAGAAACCCAACAGCAACAACAACAGCAACAGCCTATGGATATGAACAACAGTTTTTCAAGCATGATGTTTGTTATACCAAAGAGAAGAACTTTCATAAAGAGAACAATAAAACACAAAGAAAGACAGTATACAGCTTCTTTATCTACTATCCCACTCTTGAATAATTTATCAACAGATGCAATATTACACCGCGAAGAAGATATCTTGCTATCCTTACAGTTACTAGCTTATTTATCAAAATACCCTCAGATTCGTCAAGCATTCCATTCTAACCATCGTCACAATGTATTTTCTGTTGTCGAAAAATTCACACATAGACTTCATCCTGCCGCCATCATTTATTGGGCTGGTGTCATCATGAGAAACGCATGTAGGAAAGATGAAGGAAGAGGCGGCGTAAGACAATGTGCAAATATGCAATGTGGTAAATGGGAACGTTTCCCGCGCGAATTTGCCAAATGTCGCCGTTGGTAAGCTCATCATTTTTTATTATTATTTTCACTTTTTGCTCATATTCTCTATTTCACACACACATTAGTCGAAAGGCAAAATACTGCTCAAAAGCTTGTCAGTCAAAAGCATGGGCTGATGGTCATCGATGGTGGTGTGTTGAAAGACCTCATAATACACATCCACCCAACCCAACCGCTACGTCTTCCACGACAGTGGCAGCCACTGCTGCTGTCATTGCTGCAGCCCCACCACCACCACCCCCTACAGAACAAGTGGTTCACTTAGAAGATAACGTCGTTACATCAGAAGTTATGGCTATTCCTATTGGCAATGGACAACAACAACAAGGGGAAGGAGGTCGCACAGAAAACAACCATAACAGACGTTCTTCGCTTCCTACTACTTCAGCTACAACTACTGCAACTACATCAACAACAACAACAACAAACACTGGCCCCCCTCCACCACGTGATGGGGGTCTTTTATTTTACCATCAACGAAGGACTCCTCGATCGGTTCGTAGTTTGGCCTCAGGCTCCTCTACAGAAGTTGAAGCAGATACTGATAACTCACATGACCGCCCCCGAGATTTAATGGACGTGGATTAAAAGGGGCGACATAGTAATAATAATGAAACTACATGGAAAAATAGTTTATAGTTTATAGTATATGCAAAAAAATAAAAAAAATAAAAAAAAATAATAAAAAATTATATGTTTATTTTAACGGTGAATGATGTTGGCTCTAATTTTTGCGTTTGTGATCTCTGGGTAGTATTCAGCGCGAGGACATTTTCCCTTGAGACAGAGAGCTACATCCACACCAGCTTTTGCACCAGTAAACCAGGCACCTTGCAAGAAACCAAAGTATTCAGTAGATAAAGCCTCACCGGCAAAAAACACTCTATTATTTAAAGGTGCTTTCATGTTGGCATGATGTTCATCCAACTCTCCAATAGGCCAGTTAGAATAACTACCACGGAAAAGGGGATTTGTATGCCAGCGAGGAAACATAAAGTGTGTAGGTTCGGGAATATCGTTACCGTACATCTTTCGCAATACCACCATGATTTCCTCCTTGACTTCTTCGTCTGTCTTGTTCTCCACCTCGTAAGACAAGTCCTGTGTGGCTGTCACAAAAAAAATATTGGTGCTGGTATTCTTGGGGAAGTAACCGGGTGCATTCAAATTTTGCCAGGCATTCATGTAACCACGGCGATCAGGATCTGCCCAAACCGTAAACTGTGAATCGTCCCAGAATTGATAGGGGAAGTTGAAAAAGATTTTGGTATAAGTAGCCATATGGAAACCGTAGAGACCTTCGCGCTTCCAGTCAGGGAGTGCTGGGCTCCATTCAATATCGTCATGTTGAAGTACGCCAAGAGAGAATGTAGTGATGGCATAATCTGCATGGATTGTATCACCCTTGCTGGTATGCACAGTAACCCCCTTGTTATTATACGCAATCTTGGTGACGGTTGTGTTCAATAATAAACGCTTGTCAGCATCGGTCTTAAAAACCTTTTTGGATTCCTCCAAAAAGATGTGCTTAAAACCACTATTATTTTCGTTAGTTCATATATTAAAAAACACTTAAATTGTTATTCAGCTTACCGTTGATCGACAACATAGTTGTTACCATCTCCATCAGGCCCAAAACCAGAATAGGTCCAATTATCATTGACAGCAGCGAACACCGTAGAAGAAAGTTCAGGGGTCTCTCCAAACTCCCAATCCCAATAATAGAACTCAGCAGCCTCTTCAAAAGCGTTGGATGGTTGCCAACCAACAAGATCAAGGCCAACTCTACCAGAGATGTCAACCTCGTCATTCTGAAGTTTTTCAACTAATTAAATAGACAATTTATTTTAGCTTCAAAATTACATTTTCCTATTTTTTTTGTTTTTGTTTTTTTTTCTTGGTAACTTACAGCCAATGTCCAAAACTTTACTGAACGCATCATCCAATGTATTGTAAATTTCAGTACCGTTGTATTTCCCCTTTTCACCGTACCACTGCACATCGGCACTATCACTAAAAGCTGTTGAAAGGTTGTACTTGAGCGCAAGCTGATTGATGGGGTTGGTGCCTAAACCTTGTACCCAATTACAGCCCAACTCAACATTTACATCGCCAAATTGGGTATCTTGTGCTCTTCCGCCGAGAATATCACGGGCTTCAACCATCATGAAATCCGTGACGCCAGCTGCTGTCAAATTTAAAGCAGCACTAATACCACTGACACCACCTCCAAGAATTACAACCTTGGTATGATACTCTTTTGCTTCGGCAGCAACAAGTAAACATGCAGCGGCTAATAGTAAGGTAGATTTTACCATATTTAGATTTAACACCGAAAAATAAAATGCAAAAAGAAAAGGAAGAAAAAAAAGGGTTGTTATTTATGTATGTTTTCAATTGAACGTTACACGTATATTGTTAGTCCTTCCTTTTTACAAAAAAATCAGGGACTGCATGAGAATGTCTATCTATTAGTTAGAATATTACTCATCGTAGTAGTACAACGTATCCAATTTGTAAAGACTGATCGAGCACAAATACTATTCGAAAGGGTGAGAGTATTCCTATGCTTATCAACTATAATATATAATTTACATCATGTACAACAAAAAGTAAACCTATCAGCCGTATGTCACACGGCTTATCATGCTTTTTTATTTTTAAAAGTGCGCAAACCGTTTTCTTTTTCTTTCAACCACAATAATGTTTATATGTGTACATCTCACCACTTTACACTTTAGTAAAAGAATTGCTAAAGACCGCTTTGATCAATAAGATCTTTGTTCAAAAAGTTGTTGGAGTCAATTTTGTGAGTAGCTTCAATATGCCCTCATTGATTAAGATAGTCACTTAGCGGGAAAAAAATTAATGGTTTCCCACCTTCTCCTGCAAGTTGAAGGTCAATGTTTTGAAACTATATTTTTCAGCATTTTCTTTACTGGTTTTAGAAGAGAAAAACGGTGGTAGTAGGGAAACAAATAATACAGTGCTTAAGGCAACTAGAGAAATTTCCAAAGCAGGCATATAGTCCCTTAATTGAATGACCTTGTCCTTTATATCATAAATGCAAGCTGGGTTTGTACAATAAAGTGTACCTTTATTAAGCTTTTTGTATTCTTTAAAATTATTCGTTTTCTTCTTAAGACGAGGATAACTTAAACTGCCAAAACAGAAAATGTATGCTAAAGAGGTTAAATGTTTACTTGTGATACAAACATTAACAGCTTCTGCGTGGATCTTCTCATCTCATTTTCCCGTCTGAAACCTTTGATAGCAGATCCAATACTAATGCCTCGATCACCAGTAAACATTAGTGATTTTTCTTTCTTTATCAAGACTGAATCCATAAAGCATGTTATTAACAAATATGTGTTTATATCAAATTTCCAGTTTAGATCCTTTACATGAAGAACACAAACGTTTTTTTTTTCTTTTCTTTAGAATAAACATGGTGAGTGAATTTGTATTTTTGAATTTCTGCAGCCATAAATTTATTACAATAATAAATATACCTAATATCGTGACAATAGCTTTAATGAACTTCCAAGTTGCCTCAATATTCATTTAAGGATGGTGCGCCATTAAGTCGAAAAAATTACACTTCTGACCAAATTTCTAAAAATGACTTTCTTACCATTCGTCACGAAGAGCTGCTTCTATTTTGATCGATATTTTGAATTTGATATTTACGGTTTTTTTATGCGTCTCCCAACGTAAGCCCAAATGTGCCCAATCGGATTGAAGTCTGGGTTTCGAGCAGATCAAATATCGAACCCGTCGACATCATATTCCGTCTTGTGCCAGCTTGCTCTGTCTTCTTGGAGTATGATTCACCTCGATTTTTCTTGAGTTACTTTTGAGCCAGATAAGGGAAGTGATCATAAAAACAGTCAATACAAGTCCCTTTATTTATGATATTTTTTATGACAACAAGAGGTACTGATCCTCAACCCAAATTATCATTAAATCCGCGCCAAATTTCACATTCTTTTTACCAAGGTCTAGTGAATGCATTTATTCTTTTCTATCACCCGGATCTTTCCATTACTACCTTAAACGTTGTACTTCGACTCATCCGACCCAATATTTTCCCGCTATTCTGATGTCCTGTTCACTTTCCTTTTTTTTTTTTTTTTTTTATCCAAGAGAGCTTAATTGCATGTATCGAGACATTAACTTTCGTACACGGACTGGAGAGTAAAAACTGAAAGCCTTAAGGGTGGCATACTTGCTCAAAATTTGTCGTTGTATACCGATTCCAGCGGCCTTCGATTTCTCTTTGTGAATTACAAACGGCGCGATGGGTTCATTCCTAATGTTGCGTGCAACTGTGTGGATTTGTCTCTTTCAGACAAGTTAGGTTGTTTCCAACATTTAACACAATCGGCGATTGAAGATCTAGGTATCACGATGTTCCCGTCGCATGGCAGCACTTTGATTAGCTTAAAATAGCCCCAAAGGTCAATTACAAGTATACGACGCTTAGGGGTGTTGCTAATAGAAAATGTCATTACCCGTCCTTTTGCCTTGAATTGAAAGTGGCTACTTTTCATTTTACAACCGAGGGATGCTCGCTCCAATCCAAAAAAAAAAAAAAAAAAAAAAAAAAAAAAAAAAAATAGCGCATGCTCGAGTGCAAAAACTTGCTTCGAGCTTTGTTCGAACTGATACAAGCTCGAAAAGTTCGAACACAATTGTATCACATAGGTCTACTTTTAGCATAAATGAGCAAGATGATGCTAGGTAAAAAAACTAATGAAATATAAGACATATGCAAGGCTTAACAGAAGTCGTAGTAAAGGTTATTGATGATCACAAAAACTCATCCTGTAAATCTACTTTTTATGACGACATCATAAATTAACCGCATACATTCAGCATAATAGCTTCATATTTATCTTGTCACTCACTGAGAAATCATTATGATAACGATAAAAGTGTATTGGCTTCCATAAATATTCTCCTTCCTGTAGATATGTTACTGTTTATGTTTTCCGTACAATGAGCCACTTAGTTTTTTTTTTTTTTTTTTTTTTTTTGAAAAAATGGCCCCTCCACAGTCCGTATTAAAGGGAACAAAGAGCTTGTACGGAATTTAATTTTCACGCTTCTTGTAAAAATGAAAGCATATATTGCAAAGTGTTAATAGTGTATGATTTGTATCGATTAATTATTATATACGTTTCTAAATATTAAATACGTGGATGTTTCAGATAGACAAAGTGAGAAAAAAATAGGCCAATATATAACTGCAAAGAGGAATACGGATAAAAACGAAAAGGATTTACAAGATAATCACACTTTGATATTTTCATGGTGATTGTGTTGTCACTGGTGTGATTATCGAAGTAAAGTAGTTTCAACGGTAACTCATTATGTGGCTATGAAGATAATTTTCTATAAAAAGATGGTTCAAATGAAGTACTGATGATGACTTTTTTTTAAAAAAAAAGTAAGATGGGGATAATTAAATCTAAAACAACAACGACAGACAACTTGGTACCTTTTATTTTTCCTCAATTAAAGTTCCCCATTCCCGCTCACTTAGAAGGAATTGTCCGGTTTATCACACCTGCGGAACAGGTTGCTTTAGATTATAATGGCCACCTGCGGTATTAAACAATCATCACTTTTTTTTTTCAAAATAAAACTTATAACGCAATGAACATTTTCTGAAAACCGTAAATATATGATGAATGTTTTTATTATGCACGTTTTTTGGCTTAGACAGGTGGTTGCCAGGTGGTATTGCCTTGATTACTCTGGCTCCATTCGTTCCATTCTGTCCAATCCATGGAAGACGGAATACCAAAGAAGGGGTTATTAGGATTATTTCGAAACAACCCTTCGTTATTGTTATCCAGTATACTTTGTATAGATGTAGTAGGTGATGCAGTAGGTACATATGAGACATTAACTTGTGAATGCTGCATGGAAGGGTTATGGTTGTGATGTAAGTTTGTAAAAGGTTGTTGTTGGAATACGTCGGGCATGGCTGGTAAAGTTTCCATCTCTGAGAATGCTGAGACGTCTTGCATAGTATAATCAAGTTGATTGGGATCACCTAATGTGTTATTAAAACCGAATTGCTTCAAACTAAAGGCTTCGGACATGGATGTCGGCGACGGAGCGGACGAAATGGCTGCCAAAAAAAAAGGGAGGATTAATCAAATGCAAAAGTCAAACAAAATTGTGCTTTACTTGAACCATCCATGTGGGGCGGAGCAATCACCTCTGCTAATGATTGCTGGAAATGTCGAACTGAATGCTGTTCTTTTGGTGATTGCGTGAGAATTCTAGGTGCGGTTGGAGGTAAAATAGGCTGTTGGTAAGCACGAATATTGGTTTTATTTGTATTGCTTCCACGTCCAACGTCTGATATACGGCTCGACATGGGCGTTGTGTCCACGCTATTATCTCTGGACCTATTCGATTCTTCCGAATCTGAAGCATGTACAGGCACTTCGATTTCCTTATTATCCATAATCGTCTTTAGCAACCTATAAAGTCTTTGTGCTGTACTTGACATCGGTCTTAATTTTGAAATCAAGGAAATTCCCTTTGTTAAATCAGTCTTGGCGGGTGTAGATATCCTTGCGTCCAGGTTTTTTGTATTGTACATGTGAATAAGACAGCATTGCAAGACTGGATATAAACTGAAAGAGTATGGAAACATCATGAAATCTCGCATCGTCATTTGAGAAGCAATTCGGATACCTCGAGTAGCAGCACTTGTACCGATCCTGAATGATGAGTATGATGATCTTGGTTTCTTACCATTGGCTGCTGCCTCAATAAATGGCCTATGCAGTAAAATTAACAAACTAAAGTAACACAGCAAAACCGATGCTACACATAATTATCAGATGATTATCAGATGTCAAACAAGAGGGCGTGTATGTTTCTTTTTCAATACCTGTAACAGGAGCAAGATATCCGGTGCTTTCATCGAAATCTTCAAAGTTAGCCTTTTGTAAAGCTTCGGGAAAGCCAAATCGCCATTCAGTTAGTTGGTGATCTAACCTGGTCACAATGGCATCACTTCCTCGTTCTAATCCTACTTTCTTTGCCTTTGGGGTATATAAGCCTTGAAGAATAGTACCGAGTATTTCTGACAGCTTGATGAGTTCGATAAATAATTGATAAATCCCTACTCGTCCTTCTAACTTCTTGGGCCTACACATCGCTGAAGGAAAGCGTGGCGAAGAGGGTCCAAAATCGTTATCATCTTCTTCATCTAAAACTTCTTTCCAGCTTGCTGTTGAATCCGGGTAACCCACATCATTATCCTATGTAAAGATGTCAACACATGCAGATAAAATCAATTTAGCGCTATTTACCTCGTCTCTAATACTGATGGGTCTTCCTAGAGAAGCTGAATGAAATCTATCAGCTACATACAGTGACCACCAAATTCTTTTTCTAGTTTGCTTTTCATTTTCTGGTATATCCCATTCTTCACAATCACGATTTAATCCCAAGCCCTGAGCCAGTCGTATGGCTAATCCACCCAGCAACCAACAGGCTGATGATTTTGAATCCAAATTCCCACTATGATTGTGTATAAGAATGATAGCCTGAACTTTTGACATGGTTGGAGTTGCGGAGGAAGTGGTAATAATGGTCTGAGCTTGATCAAAAAACTGGTCTGACCAACCTACAGGTACATCCCAAACAGCATCTGGTGGTCGATTTGCTTTTGATTTTTGAATTAAAGCTTCACATTCGACAAATCTTGCAGCTGCACCAAACATGGCGTTTAATAGATCTGAAGGAGGATATGTATCTGCTAAATCCCTATATTGCTGTAAAAATCTTGTTTTATTGACTACTGGTAATACTGGGTGGACATTTGCAAAGTAACTATTGTATCTTAGTAATTAAATTTTTCGTGAGGGGATTAGTTAGTTGGTTACTTACATTTTTATTAACCGGTTACTTGTATGTCTGTCTACGCCGGTGACAGAGTAAATCCAGTAATGTATTGGTTTCACATGAGGTACAAGTTGAGTGTCTGGTATACTTGGATCACCAACTTCATCTTCTTTTCCGTCCTCTACTAAAACGACTTGTTTACCAAATTTACGTATATGGTGTCCTTTCCATTTTCTGTTGGTATCATCCAACTGAATTTTGTTTGAGAATAGCTGAAAACTAGACATATCCCCTAAATATTGTACTTTATCAGATGATGCACCTTCAGGTTTTTTTATCCCACTGTTGGACTGTATTGAATCTTGTCTATGCGGTCTTGGTGAGGGTGATTGTACTGGTGCAGGCGATGTTGCTGTAGCCTGGTTTTGTAAAGAGTCTTCCATTTTTCGAATTCTTTTTTCTAAAGCATCAATATATCTGTAATTCAATAAATGTTTAGACTAATAGATCATAGACAGCGTGAAGAAATTACCCTTTGGGCGGCCCTCGTTTTTTAGCACTAGAACGAAAAAGAAGTGTTAACTACACCAGAGTTTGCCCCTACAGCCCCTTCTTTTTTTCTTTTCTTTTTTTTTTTTTTTTTTTTTTTACTTTTCATTGAATCCACAAACAATGCCATAAGATACACAATTCGTACAGGCTTGGCCAGGTGTAAAATAACATTTAATTTTCTTTTTTCTACAATAATCACTGGACAGAAAAGAAAAGAAGAAAAAGTAAATCAACCGTTATACCTGAATCTTTTCTTCATTCTTTACCAAGCACGGGTTATTCTAAGCCTTGTTTTATCAGAAGAACTCAAGTCTGGTTCAGAAACATTATCTGGCGTTAGCACCTCAAAAAAATTGTTATTTAATGTATCGTCCATGGTTTAAATGAACCGATTATAAATATGATTTTTTTTTTTAAAAGAAAAAGGGCTGTCTTTCCGGGTAAACTTAATTGCCTCTATATAGTTTTAATTTTTTTTTTTTTTAATGCAAACAAAAGGGCTACACCATTTCTTCTTCTACATATGATTAACTATTTTCTCTGTGTAAACTCATTTTTCTATCTCATTGCATTGTCTGTCGGGCTTTTTATGAGCATTATGGATTTGGTGGCCATTGAAGCGAACGCCAACCTTCGACCTGTCGTATTTTTTAAGACACGTCAAGTAACCTACGCGGTCTGCAATATATGTATTGTTGTCATGTTTGTTTGTATTATAGCTTGCTACATTTTGACAGAAAATATGATTTATTTTAATGCGATTGCTATGGCGCCAATCTGCTATGTGTACAACTGGTTGATATTTAAGCCTAACAATGATCGCTTATGCATTTTGGAGACATATGAGCATGATGATTATTCTCGCAAAGAGCATAATCATTTGATCATTCGCTGGAGTTGTTTACAGGCAATTAAAGTATTTATGGTTTCTGCGACATACCTCTATGTTTCTCTGGCAAAAGTTCTTACTGAACAATAGACTCACTCCTTTTGTCTTTTAAAATCTATCTTTCACGATCTGATATTGTTGTCGGTATCCGCGGAATAATAATAAAAAAAAAAGTACAGGCAGGTTCTAGACTAAACATTATATTTGTAATCAAGCGACTTTCCTGTTTAATTATGTACATTTAAACAAGGCGGAAGTCCAAAAGAGTTTTATCCTCCTAAAAGGTAGCAGCTGCGAGGACAATTATGATTATCAATCATCAATCAATTAGTAAATGATAGCTTATTTGCGTCATTTAGACTGAGCTTGCACATAAAATGAAAGACTCTCGGTTTATCTCCTGTATGACATGGGTTATTGTATGGCCAACAATTGCTGGTAGAAAACACAGCTATACATTTTCTCTCGTATCATAGCTACTTCTGTCTAGTTACGGCCCATACCCTCAATCTGCATCATTTCCAAACGAACGAACTACAAATAAATAAATAAAAAAGTTTGGTTCTTTGAATGGTAGCTAATGATACTGAACCATGTGTTTCTTCAGGAATGTAAGCGTGTAAATCGTATGGCGTATTATCTGTCTGTATCGTGATAGATACCATGTTTAATACTGGTGATAGTCTTTCCTGTAGTATACTTGAGTATGGTCATCATTATCGCTTTTATTTTTATGATATGCTTCATTATAACCATGAATAGATAAATTAACTAACATGTCATATCTCAAATATAAAAATGCATCATACATTTGACATAAAGCTGATCCCATACCGACATGTGTTCTGTACTGCTGATATGTGTGATAAAATTAGGTTGTGATTGAGGATCAGTAAAATAAAAAATTAAAAAATCCCTGCATTTATCTAAGCCTTGATCTTTTAAATTTCTTACCTGGTCTTTCGTAACACGCTTCTCATACATATATGCTAAGAAGATTTGTCATGTGCAAGAAAGAAATTTAGCCTAAATGCCATTTTATCGCATCTGACGAGGGTGATACTTTTACCCCAACTACTGTGATACAAAAAAAAACAGATGACGGGTTACTGCAACGCTCGGGTAAATAGAAAATGCGGTGTTTTAAAATTAGTTTTTTTTTATTAAGGGTAGATTATGAAAGCTTATTTTGTTGTTGAATGCAACTATAAAAATTTGGCAAGGTTTTTGATCGGTACAAACCCAATTGCTCCTGCGTCATATAATCAAATTTTCCTGCCTTAAATAGTTGTGAAAGACAGAAATTGTTTGTAATAACGTCTCTTTCGATAGACCTATCTTGACGAGGCATCAATCTATAGATCAAAGAACTAGTGTAGCTATCATGATAAATAAACTGAGTGTTTATAGGGCAATGGGGTTTAAACACTAAGCCATTTTGGATTGCCTTAGTCATGATCCAGTGCAAGGACTGACTTGAAAGCACGTTATCATACGGACCAGATTGTTGGCCGCCAACATCGCTATGCATACCAGGAAACCAAACTTGTTCTAGTACTTGCTGATCACCCGCTGCTGAAATTTGCATCAGGGTGGGACGAAACCATTCACGTTGTTCATGAATTGATACTGCATGATAGGCGTTTTTGACGATTGGTGACAATTTTGTGTCATGGAATTCGTGCAAACCTGAAAATAGACTGTAAACTTATTTTTATACGAAAGGGTCAGTGAGAGGGAGAATATTCATCTATTTATAAATTTATACTTTACATGCCGAGCCACCAAGATACCAAGGAAGTTTGGGGACTCCTAATGATCCAACCGTATCAAAGCAAGCCAAGAAGTGAATGGAAGGCATTCTACAATTGAATTTTGTACGAAATTCCAGCGATAAGAGCTCGCCAGGGCGAGAGGCGTCACCTCGGTTCCGATAATGTTGATATGCATCCTTTGAATGGTGTAACTGATTTTCTGGCAAAAGCCCAACATTATAAATTAAACCTGTTAAGCTACGTGCAGCATAAGCTAAAATGAATCAAGTGTTAATATAGTGGCAACTGATGGCCCCAACAAAATTATACCTCCACGACTAAAACCAACCAGCCAAATTTCATCATTTTCGTTTCGATAATTTTTACAGATGTATTGATATGCAGATAAGATTTGATCCGTAATGCCGTAACCAAAGAGACCGCCGAGTAGAGGATAGTTACCTTTTGTGCCTAAGCCTGGACAGTAACTTATTTTATAATCCCAAGTTTGATCCGTAGTAGAATCTAAACTGGCATAAAACTTGTAGACGTTTGTTTTTTCTATTGTTATTGTTGTTGTAGTATCAGCCACATGCCTGTATAATGTATGTATATTTATTTACCTTGGGGTGTCTCCCAGGTACCATCCAAACAAACGATAATACGACGACGACGATGAGCAAGAGTAAGCATTTTAATTATTTTTATTTTTAAATGATTATACAATTAGAAAAAAAATCAAGCCTTTTATACTGAAAAGAAAAAAACCCCATTTTAGATATACTAAACGAAGCGAGAACTGTAACAATGTGTATAGGTCAGTATATCGATGTTTCGAGAAAACCACGATTTTTTCATAGAATGACCCGTTTTGTGATATTTTAGGCTTGTGTTCACAAACAAGGAAATCATAATTTAATTTTTTTTTTTTTTTTTTTTTTTTGTGCCTTTTCTTTTTTTTTTTTTTTTTCTTTTTTCCTTCATCTCGCAAGATTAGACATTCTTTTTACAAAGAAGAATATATTTATATTATGGACACCTTGGAAGCAAAAGTTGTCATTCTTGGAAGTACAGGTTCGCATAACTATATTTTTTTTATTTTTTTATTTTCATACATTTTTTTTCTTTTCTTCCCGTCTTCCCTTGGTTGTTTAAGAGCGACCCTTTTTATTCTGTCTATCCAGAGGGAGTTCATGACACACAAATCACTCATATGTACTTAGTTAATATATTTGATACACTCGTTCTTATGTGATTGCAGGTGTTGGAAAAACATCAGTAGCTGTTAGATATACCCAAAATACGTTTTCCCCCAATGGTACCTCAACAATCGGAGCTTCATTCATGACAAAGAAATTGCAAGTAAACAAGAAAAAAAGATTGTCATGCACTAATTTTTCACTATGCTAACACTTTTAAAAATAGGGGCGTTAATGAGTGCAGTGTAAGGTTACAAATATGGGATACGGCTGGACAAGGTAAATAAAATAATTATCGTACCTTTTCTCTCCTAATAATAATTCCACCCCCTTTGTGCTATAGAACGTTTTAGAGCAATGGCGCCTATGTATTATCGAGGAGCATCAGCCGCCATTTTAGTATATGATATTACATCTGAGGAAAGTTTCAAGGAAATGGTTTCATGGATGGAAGGTAAATAGACTTCAAACGGAAAATAAACATACCAAATATATAAATCATCACTTTTTGTAGAGTTGAACAAGAACATGACGGATGATTTAGTGATCCATGTTGTTGGAAATAAGCTTGATTTAGAATCAAAACGTGAAGTCTCGTTTATGAAGGTATTGGATTACTGTGACCAGCTTTCTCATGGTGTCAGCGGTATTAATGAAGTGTCTGCCAAACACAACATCGGTAACTATAATGTATAATTTTACTTGTAACATTCATCCTAATTTTATTTTATTTTCAGGCATCGAGGAAATCTTTTTGGATATTACGCAAACTCTAGTCGGAAGAAAGTACAATCTGAATCTGGACAGAACACCCACCACTGATATCCACAGTGAAAACATCCAATATGAAAAGTCTGGCTGCTGCTAACTAACTTTTTTAATATATTAAAAATATCCACGTTTTTCTTATACTCGATAAAACTGATTTTATTATATAAAAATTACTGATTAAATATTAGTTATTACGCACAAGCCCGTCATAGGAATGGGGAGGCTGTACGGATTCGGATGGGGAAATATTACTATAATTTGCGGGTATCTCCTCCACATAAGTCTTGGAAACCTTTCTAGATCTTTCGTATCCCCCATTATTCACTAACGAATCATGTTGTCGATACCCCATATTCATATGCTCTTCTTGTACGGGGTTTAAATAATAATCGTTATTGTAATCATTTGAAGTATCGTATGTTTGCGGTTGTTGCTGGTGATAATAATACCCGTTGTTTTGTACAGGTGGTGTATAGGATTGATGATGATGTTGCTGTTGCTGCTGTTGTTGGGGTAATATGGGCGATGTGTAGCCACCGTGTGATTGATGTTTGGGTGGTGAAGGAAGGTGCTGAACTGACGAAGGAGGGCGTATTGCCATGGGTACATCCTCTTTATAATCATAGGCATCATAGTCCTCATTATACACATCCGAGTTTCTTTGTATAAGTGTATAGAGTGCTAATAGCAACCAAAAGAAACCAACCACAATCGTGCCCATCCAAGCTCCATTGACGAGCCCTTGAAATAAAAATTATTTGTTTATATTCTTTTTAAATTGCTGTTTCGTGTTTCAACAACTTACAGCATCGGATTGAAGTTCGATTATCTTCATAATTTGAGCAATATGAAGCATACCCTTTGGTGTTGGAAGTGAATTGCTTGGTCAAATTTCCTGTCCAAGGGATCGTGCCTGATTGAAGCGAGTTGTAGACGGCAATAGCGATAAATAAAAGCAAATTGATGATGCTCATCACCCTATCGCTTAATAAGGATTTTGATTGTATACAACCTAAAATCAGTAATATAAAAATTGACAATATCGACACGATAGGTCCAACATAGTATAAAATATACTGTTGTCACGATTAATATTATTAAGTTCACAGTTAAAAAGATATCGTGTATATTTACAGGTATGAAATCTGGCCACCATGGCCCTGCTCCAGAATCTTGATTTAGTAAAATTAACTGAGCTGTAAAAATTATACAAAAAAAAAAGAGAGAGTATTTGTTTATTACTGGCAACTACTGTATTTATTAATATGATCTTTTTTTTTTTTACCAACATGACAGCCCAAAGTACCGAGACTAAGCACCAAAGTGATACATCTTAATAAATATAATATCACAATTCTAAGGGCCATTTTTTTAAAAATCTTTAAAAAAATAAAAAAAAAGGAAAGAAAAGAAGGGTTATGAAGTACAAAATTACCACTTGGATCATTAATGCTCATAACACAAATTTGCGCACTTTATAAATATTTAATTTACGTACATTTCATTGGCCAATTCGCGTCAATCTAAAACTCAATTCGCGCTTTTTTTTTTTGTTTTGGGAACACAAAACATTTCGCTTAAAATAGTAACTTCAAAACTCTATATACGAGAAAGGTGCATTTTACATTTATGGATATGCAGAAAGTTGATGTGTACACTTTACTAAAACGTGCAAAGAAATCGATATGACGTGTTTGACTACAGTTTTTTTACTTGGAATTGAGACAAATGGAAATGTTTTTTAGACAAATGAGAATTCGATTTAAGACGAATTGAGACGATGAGAAAAAAAATTGAGACGAGAGACTGTTAGCTTTTAGACAATCTGATTCATTTTTTTGAACTCTTTTAAGCATTGGATTCAAAGGGTGGGAGGGACTGAATTTTTATTTTTTGCATTAATGGAATGAAACAGTGTACATGTATGTGTCATTTAATCCAACAATACAGTTGCTTTGCTACTTTTTTTTTTTTTTCAATCTTCCACTCCAGTTTACACCATCTTTAAATCATTTTTTACTAAGATGTTTATAAGATATATCTAAATGAAATTAAATTATCTCTTGTATTTGACTAATAATAAAAATGTGTAGATGCATTTGTCATTTAAGCCAACAAAACAGTTGATATGCTTCATTGTTCACAGAAAAGGTCATGCATAGTTAATTCATTTTTCCTTTTAATTTTTCTTTTTCTCAGAATCGAGAAAATCGGAAAGAAGAAAAATTAAAGACAATTCAGCAGAAAAAGGAGATTCAGCGATGGCCAAAGACAAAATTTAAAAAATCTGTACCGGTGCCGTTGGTTGTCTTTGGTGACAAAGATACTACGCCAACTAGAAAGAACCTTCCTGGAACCACCTCGGTTTTGTATAGAGTTGAAGAAAAGAAGCAAGCTTTTTACATCAGCAATCATTGATATAAATGAGTACTGTACAAGTAAGGTAATATGTATAAAGTCATAATCTACCTGCAACAGGTACAAGACAAAGCAGCTTGGGAGTATAGTGCTTTCAGAGGGGAAATATTCCTATAGTATATTCAAATGCAAAAACTGCAGTATATTGTGGAATAGAGATACAAACGCATCCAAAAACATGCTTGACATCTCTCTCTCTATTTGGAATGGCCACTGCAGTCTTTACAAGAGAAATCACCGTCTTGAACACGGTTCAGCCCGCAATGGCTTTTTAGATATCTACAGGTAAATTGTTTACAAACTTGTCCTTATTTATCTAAAAGCTAACATTCAAAATAATTTCCATTCGTCTGAAATCAAAAAACTGTACTAAAGTAACTAAACCAATCCAATAATTAAACCCAAGCTAAAAATATAATCTGAGGATAGTACTTTAACGTAGTACTAAGGTAGCACAATATATTTAACAAATTTAGATTTTCTCTTTAAAATCAGAATTAGGAATCTCTCTTCAGATGTCCGTGCTCCTTCAATGGGATTTCTCGCAAATTGTTTCCATTACGCGTATACATAACACAATCATAACATTATCTTTTCTTGTGCTTCTGACTTGTGCCTATTGTTGATCAGTGTTACCTGTCGTAATATAATAGCAAGGCACTGTTTCTAAGCCAATATATGTAAGCAAAAGGATGACTTAGTTTTTTCGTATACATGAAATATACTATTTTTAGTATGGATATAGACTACAATAAACGATTAAAAGAGACATTTGTCATAAGAGTACACTTCATTGGGTTATCGTTTCGTCTTGAATAGCGCAGCTACTGTAAATTTAAAAATGCAGATGATGAGGAAAAGCCTGAAATACATTCACTAAGATATCAAACGTCTGTATGTGAAGCGGAGCATTGTCTTTCCTTTTATCTTCGGCTTATAAAAATATACATTTACCGAAACGAGAGGATATGACTGCATTAGTTTTCTTTTCTATCTACGCGGTTTAAATCCAATTAAAGAGTTTTGGTTAGTTTGTAAGAGCAAGCTCAGGCGATGACTTACAGCTAGAAGATGATCTACACTCTAACACATGATCCTTCTTCAAACAAAATTTTCGTTTACTTCTGGACTCAATGAAGTATTGACGTCAGGCATTATATGAACCATCGGCGTTTCCTATCATCAAAGATGATACTACATTTGTGTGGCCAACCTATGGGAGACTGCATTTGCCACCGCATGTGATTTATTTAAACATTTTCTATTACACATGGATACATTTTTTCTACTAGAGATGCCGAAGGAACAGATAAATTGAAGACCGAAAACAAAAGGGGGTATTTTATTATTATTATTATTAAATGTAATCTTCAGTACCCTTTATGAAATGGGAGTAATGTCATCATCAAAGACGACTCTTGGGTGTTGATAACCGTCTTCATTACTATTTCTGAATCCGACCGCGTCTGGCTTCATGATTAGCACCAGAATGGTAATTAAGACTAAAATTGATAAAAAAGCAAAAAGTGCATTCCTTGAACAGGTTTTCCATTTTTTGTCAATAGATTTACTTGCAGAGGTTCTTTGAGAGGAAGGTACGTAGAGTGCACCGATCAACCAAAATGGCGGGAATAGGAATCCCAGGGCGAAATAAAGAAAGGAAGCACGATTTCTCCTTCCTTGTTGCTGTGTAGGTTCGTCGTTGGTGAAGGAACTTTTTTCGCATAGATCCTCCATACTAGTGCTGTCTATGGTGTCGTGGTGATCCAGCATTATTTCCTGCTTCATCTGCTTGGTCTTGTTGATAATTTGCTGTTGAAACCGAGCAGCAGTGGAGTATTGTTTATATGGATTATTGTGTGTGCCATCATTTTTCTTGTTAAAGCCCACCTCTTGCAAGATACGACGGAGTTCGAGTCGATCTTGGCTGCAGCAGGAGGTTTCGTCGGTATGTTTATCGTATTTGGGAAAGGGACGTGGTAGGATTTCTATTTCTGCTTCATTGTCTGTGGGTCTATGCATGAGTTGAATATTTTGAATATCGGGTAAAGTAGGTTCTTCCACAGTATCAGGCCGGGTATCTTTTTCGTCTAGTGGCCATTTGCCCTTGTAATAGACATCGGTGACAGGTTTGGCAATACCATGTTGGAACGAACCAAACGTGTACTGTGGATCGAATAATGACTCCCATTGTTTGCTTTCTTCGGCGATCGTCTTTTTCTTTGTCTCATATTTATTACTGTGTGGAAATAATTCCTCGTCCATTACCGTTATTTATTTAATTTGTATATGAAAAGAAAAGTGGGTCATTAAAAATAAAATGAGCACCGCTTTATATCCAAGTTAAAAATATACGGAAATTTTATTATTTTCAAAGAACTTCCGATTTTCATGACACTCACGGTTTAAGCTATATTTTTTGTCGCTATAATGTACCAGTGTGGTTTGACCAGATTATTTTACTAATTTTATTTTATTTCAAATGGAGCATAAAAAAAAAAATGGTTGAGAAGTGTCATGAGGACTCACCTTGTACCGAGTTTTCGGTAATGCGAGAGGAGATTGAACATTGCCATGGTTACCAAAGGGAAATTCCATTGTGGCGCTAAAATAACCAAAGCGCACATCGATGAAATTTACATACTAAAAATGCGACGGGTAATAAGATTATGCATTTTCCAGATCTTTTATATAAAAAGGTGATATTTTTTTTGGGCTGGGAGAAAGGTATGATGTTACAGCTACACAATCCTTCCCCTCCTCCCCCAAAAAAAAAAAAGAAAGACCGGAATATGCCATTTATAGGAAATCTACTGAAGATTTGATCTTTTCTGCAGATACAAAAAAAAACATCTCTCCTGCGTCAAATGCAAATGATACATGGTAGGTACGCACGTGTTGGGGAATGGGGGCACAATGATACCATCCACGTCATGAGAAAAGAAAAAAAAAAGGATTTAAACTCAAAAGGATGATCTCCCTATCAAACTGTCAGAAATACAAAAAGTGGAGCGTTGGGATAGCGGGAAAGTGTATAACCGGAGTAGCAATTTTAATAGATTCCAGGAACACCAACAAATGGAAAAAGAAGTAGTAGCAACAGGGTTGGGGTGTACTACCTTTTTGGAGTAATACTGAGTTATCTTTAAATTGATGAACTCTATTTTACCAATGATAAAGTTTATGTTAATATTAAAAAAAAAAAAATTAATTCATATTACCCTAGCCCTACTCATCCCGTTGGGTTGTGGGGATTATCGTAGCGGTGCAAGAATAAAAATTCTAGATGAAATAAAAAGGGAAGAGGTTGAACAGGTGGTACACGGTATATGAAATTCCTACATCAATAAGTACATACAGGATATATACCAAAATAAGCGTTGTTATAGTAGCCAATTAATATTTCCTCTCACTTCGAGCAATTCCCAGTGTGGATGGAATATGCGGCTGGGTTGATACGGTAGATGATTCTACCACAATGGATGATCCTTCTGAGTTCCAAGTTAAGTTTGAAAGCGACATTTTAAATAATTACACCAATAGTATATTGTCTCGCTGACTCAACAGAAAGTAAAATAAAATAATCGATCCAAAATAGACTAAACCCAGTCTGAAAAAAAAAAGGAAGCATGAATAAAAAAGAGAGTTCAAGATGAAAAAAAAAACCGGCTTTAAATAAATTAAAAATTGGATACCAGCTTGGCGTCCGATGAACGACGATGATTTATCATGTCAGCTCAATGCAAGATCCACACTAAAAATAAAACATATAGAACAATTAGGATTTCTTATTCCTTACAACTAGTTTTTTTTTTTTTCTAGGGTAAGGATACCCCACATTGCCATAAGCGGAACTCATGACGTGAAATAAAAGAGATGAGCTCCAAAATATATATATATAAAAAAAAAAAAGAAAAAAAGTATAAAAAAAGAAAATCACCCTTTTTCCCCTCCTTTTTTTTTTTTTTTTTTTTTTTTTCTATACTTTATTATTACATTAATCATTACGTTTAGAAATCGTTTTCTCTCAAAAAGCAATGGCCGATCCTTCAGAACATAAACGCCAACGTGTCAGTAAAGCTTGGTAAAAAAAAAAAGAAAAAACACTCTTTATATTGTACGTAAACTGAAACGACCTGCTATGATAGTGAACAGTGTAGAAGAAAGAAAGTAAAATGCGATGGTTCTTCGCCGCACTGTAATAATTGTATTACATTGGGGCTGGCGTGTCACTATAAAGAATCAACAAAAAAGGTACGCCCATCCTAGGTACACACGCACATAGATATTAACATGATTTAAAAAGCGAGGACCACCGAAAGGATATATTGAGGCTATTGAGGGCAGATTACATCGATTAGAAGCATTATTGGGCAGTATTGTTCAAGAAGATGATCCGCGATCTCAAGCAATTATAAATGAGTTAAATGCGCCTTTAGAGACAGCGTACGGTGAGCTTGTTCGACCACGTCCGATGCGTAGAGAAAATGTGTCTGGATTTGAGGCTGAATGTGGGCCACTCACAACAACAGAACCCATGCTGGCGGGTATGAAACCTGATGAATCACACCATCATGATAGTGACGAATCAAATAATATGGGAAATCTGTCCATCGATGAAAGTGGACAGCTTCGTTACTATGGCAAATCATCTGGATTCTACATGTTACGAAACAGTAAAAACTTTCAAAACAGAGCATTTCAATTCAATACAAAAGGTCGTCAAGATCAGGAGGGAACAACTACCTTTCCCTTTGTTGTAGATCCGTTTGAGTTGCCTCCCAAAGATCTTTCCGATCATTTACTGAACCTTTATTTCAAATACTTTTACCCTCTTTTACCCATCTTACACAAGAAATCATTTATGGAATCTGTCACAGATGATACCAAACCCTCACCTCCTCCCATCTTGTTAAACGCCATCTACGCCGTCGCTTCTCGTGTCTCCTCCGATGTACGTGTAAGATCGGTCGCTGCAAAACCTGAAACTGCGGGTGATGTCTTTTTCGAGAGAGCTCGTATGTTACTAGATTTAGAGTGGGATAGCTTTCGAGTTTATACCGTACAATCATTATTGCTCATGAGCAGTCATCAAAATGGTGCTTTAAAAACTACTCGAGGCTGGCTTTACAGTGGCATGGTTAGTTTTTTTTTTTCTTTTTCTTTTTCTTTTTCTTTTTGCCTTGCTTACTAACCCGTGTGTTTCTTTTCCCACGCAAACATTCAGGCCATTCGAATGTCTCAAAATCTGGGTCTGCATAGAAATTGTGATAGCTGGGACTTATCAGCAACTGAAAAAGAAGATAGAAAACGAGCATTTTATGGCTGTTTTGTGCTGGACAGATTAGCGTGTGCAATGCATGGTCGATCCCCCATGATTGATGAAAGAGATTATGATACGCCTTACCCCTCTGAAAATGACATTGATGCACCACGTATCATGGAGAACTTTCATTATCTCGTCAAGATCTGTGAGATTTTGGGTGATGTCATTCGTGAACTCTACATGGTCAAAGGAAGAAAGCAGTTATCCATGATGTCCTCACCCGATAATATCGTCTCTACTCTCGATAAAAAATTAAATAAGTGGATGTCGAAATTACCCTCCAGTTTACAGTACAGACCTCCTAACACACGTCTCAATGAGCGTGCGCCTGCACCATCATTACAGCTTTGTCAACTACACATGTTATTCTATACAACATTGATATTATTGCATCGTCCATTTATTCCAGGACCACAACAAACAGTGGCCCCCTCTGTGTTTCCATCCGCATCTATCTGTACATTTGCTGCCAACAAGATTTTGGATATTACCGGTTCGCTTCTGGCGGAAGGCAGATTAAAACATGTGAACAATTATTCGTTGTTCTTTATGTTTACAGCCGGCATCATCTTTATTTACAATGCAGCTTCTTCCGACTCTATGTTTGCGTTCGAAGCCAAAATCAGTATTAATAAGATTATGCGAGCCATGGATGTAGTCGAAACCACCTGGATTACGTCTGCTCGTCATTGTAATATTTTGGGTGCGCTTGCTGGATTACGCGATATCGATTTGGATTGTGTTGATCAAAGTTATACCAAATCGTCGACACAACAACAACGTGCTGCGCCCCCACCTTCTATCGCCGTACCCAATTCTCCCGAACCCGACGGTGCTGATCCACGTCACTATGATTTCCATCAACGTAGTATGGAGGAAAAATATTACATGGGAAGTGCAGCAACGAGTACGGGTAGTCATAAATCTCCTAATGTCGATTTCAATTCGCCAGAGATCTCTCAAGGTGCAACAAACTCATTTCCTATGCCTAACTTTGACAATACAAATTCCTTTGATCCAAACGGTACTGCCTTTTGGGGTGTACCAATGTCGTTCGATATCGATGAATGGAATAGCTACTTTAGTAACCAAAAAGGTGCTGATAGTGTCTTCACTCCTTATGAATCTCATGAATCTCGTCAGCCTCAAGTACCTCTTTGGGCTGATTAATACCGACTATCCCCCGTCCTCCTTTTTTTCTGTTGTAATTATGCATATATATCTATACTCTCTCTCTCTCTTTTTCTCCTTTAATAAAAATTGAAAAAAAAAACCAAATGTGTGTCGAAAAACCTTATACATAGGAAGCTTATGTTTTTGAAACCCAGATTGAATGGGAAGGTTTTTACGAGATGTATGGATCTAGACACTCAAAAAATTACACTTTGAAAAAATTCGGGATGTAATTTATACTACAAATTATTAGCTAGGTTAAAATGTCTCTGAGAAGCGAAAGAGATCACCTTCATTTCTAACCTAAATGTTAAACCCTATTTCCTATAGAATACTTCTATCCAGGATATGCTCTATTGTGATATAAGGAGAGTACATTTTATTTGAGGGAGAAAAGAAAGAAAGAACTTAAAAAAGGTGATCTCGCGTAAGATGAAGTGACGTGGTGTACATATAGAAACATAATAAAAGGAATGGAAGTACTACATATATAATTTTTGTGTGGGTGTGTGGATAGGTGTAAAAAGGGGTATAAATTTTTTTTTTCTGTTGGGTTGGGTATTTTTAAGATTTATCTTGGGTAAAACTTGTTTGGTATCTAATTTCATTGGTAAGAAACAATAAGCGTAACTTGTGCTCTAATTCACTGTAAAGAAATCAAAAATACAAAGAAGGTAAGACTTTTGTTGAAGAGCACACGTCAAAAGAAATAAACTTACGTTGCTCTAAGCTGCCATTGATTTCTTTCTAAGAGTGTTGTCTCGAGTTTATGTTTGATTTGAGAATCGGGTGAAGGGTGAGAAGGTCTTTCATCGCAAGAAAATTGATACATGGTTGATAAATCTTCGAGCTCGGAATTAAATTTCTGTTGATGTTTACAGTTAGTAAGTTTGGGTGTATTTTTAGTTTTAACAATTTACTTACATCGCACACTGTGCCTAGTTCAGATACGGAATCATCTAGATCCGCTTTCAATAACTCAATTTCTTCTTCCTTCTACTTTTTTTATTAGTACATCCTTTATATTTTTTTCTTTAAAGATGTTTTACCTTTTGCAACAAAGATGTCAATATCAATATTGTCTTATTTTTATCATCCAGCTCCCTGTACAATTCATTTTTATCGTCCACATAATAGCTGGTTCTCTTCACAAACGAATCAGCGGAATTTGAATAGTATTTGTTGTCATTGGGCGCTGCAATAGGAATCATCAAGTCAGACACTGGACGAGGCGACTCAAACTAATAAGGAAAGTTAGTTACAAAAGCGCAATTAAAAAAATATAGCTTACTCTGTCCATAAATAGTGAAGACCGATGGCTGTTTAACGTTAAAATAGAGCTGTATCTACTGTTGATGGTAGAACATCCGCTACTCGACTCAATCATGGCCGGTGTAAACTCTCGCATACCAAGCGGAGATCTTGATCGATACATGACAGGTTCCTCTGATCTTTTATTGGCGACTGATTGAAGTTCATAAGAAGCTGTTCTACTCGGATGAAAACTTGGCTGTATTAAATAGAGAGAGAATGATTAAAATACAAAGTCAAGATGGGAAATAAGAGTGCTTACACTAAAATGTCTAGCCTGGTTCATAGGTGTGTCTATTGCAAAACGACTGAGGTTAGATGAAGGAATGTTGTCAGTCTGAGAAGAGGCCAAGGATTGTAGAGTCAACCTGGATTCGAGACTCAGGTGGGACTTAATGGAGCTGGCGCAGGAGGAGGAAGAGGAGGGGGAGGACGAAAAATGAATTGAATGATTCGGTGTTTCCAGCCCATGGATGTAGTCGGTATATGTACTCCGCGGTCGAGGAAAGCCCGAGGATGGCATAGCTGGGTTAGCCAGATTGGGTTGTTGTTGTCTTGCGTTACCTGAAAATGAAGTAAACAACTTAAAAGTTGATTTACTCTTTTTACGGATCAAATCCTGTTTCATTGAAAATCGGGATGGTTGCGCTTGGGGTTGCACAGCCCTACTGGGCATTTGACCTGATTTAAGAAGATCTCTATCACAAAGTAACACTACGTAAAAAGTATATGGTCAGTTTTCTTACAGTATAAGCGTTTGGTCCTTCTTTTTTTTTTTTTTTTTTTTTTTACACACAATTTCCAAATAGTTGGTTTTGAGCATTTTGAACATGATGAGTGTCATTTGCACGAAAGGTCAAAAGTGAAATTTCTTCATTTGTTGTATTACCAATAGCACATTTGCTACGAATGGCAAACCTAAAAAGCAAGTTAGTCATTTTCACATTGAAAAAAAGTGCTGCTGCTTACCTGTAGCTGTCATCTTTTTCATGAGGCACAATAAATCCAACCATATTTGGAGTTACAAGGCAACGGCTCAGCACGGTTTCGATGTTGACAGTGTTTTTTTCAATATAAAACAGCGCGATTTCATTCTATAAAAGGCTTCATTAAAAAAAAAATCTCCCCAGATTTGTAGATTGATTCGATATTTACTTTATTTGACACCTTGTCATACATGGAAGTCGGATAAATATTTGCAAAGAAGTGGTGATGATTCCATTGACAGTAGGACGTTTGAATGAGTTGGTCTAGACGGTGTTTGAAAATGAGAAAAATAACAAATAAACCTAAAAAAAACTTACCACTTTGCTTTAAACTATTCTTTGCCTTTCCAAATTGATGAATGAAATGAGCTCTTGTCTTTTCAGCAGTTTGGAAGTACTCTCTGTTGATCATGTTACCGTTTTCATTTAAAAAGAACGAATGCTTTTGTTGATCATGTTGAAAATAAGCTTCCAGAGACTTTTGTGTCGCTTGATCAGTATCGGTTGAAGAGGGCAATGGGCCCGAAGAGTTACACAACAAGGTAAATGAAGTTTTCGAGAGAGATGGGTCTATTTTAAAATACTTATTTTTTAATTATTTTTGTTATTTTATTATATATGTGTACATATGCTTTATTTGATCTTTTTCTTTACCTGGTCCGTCATGGATATCAATGTCATTTAAACTTGCCCAGCCAATAAATTTCATCTTGCCTGTCACAGCCTCTTTACGTATACAGAAATCCTTTCTTTCTGACCCTTCGTACATTCTTTGATCCAATCCACATAAATCCAATCCATCCGATTCATAAGAAGGTCGTTTCACCACCATAATTTTATCAGAAAACAAAAATAGAGTGACTGGTTGTACAGGTTTCATTGTTTGTTGATCGATTTCGGTTACATCAAGATAGCATAAAAATCTTCGTTGAAAACTAATTAAAGATTCCTATTATAAAATAATAAAATAAATTAATTCATTTATGGAATGAAATCAAGTAAAAAGAAAAAGAAAAAATTACTTTACGGGACAATACTGAACAGCTTGTAGTAAACGTCGAAAGATTTTCATGATTTGGGTATGAATCTCTTCCGTCATATTGGCAATCTCCTCCGCTTTCAATAGTGAAGCATGTAAACCTGGCAAATCCACATGATCATCTGTTGTGTGTTTTATAAGCTCCTTAAAATACATTGTGTATCTTCCTACACGTTGACTGGGCAATGCAAGATAATCATACACTGTTTGATTTCCATTGCTTTGATTGTTGATGACTTTTTCCAAAAAATGATAGTAATTGGGATTCTTTAATTGTTTTTCATTGATAATCTGTGCATTATGTACTCCCAGTAAAAATCTATTGTAACAAGTAAACCTCCTCATCTTTTTTAGAACGGAGCTGTTAGCTTACAAACAAACAAACAGAAAGAGAGAGAGAGAAACTTACATGAGATAAGCATAGATCACCCAGATTCTTACCGCCTGCGCCATGTTGAATCAAGTCATTATAAAAATCCTGGGTGACAGCGGCCAATTCATCGATATTCATAAATATATTAGCACACTCATACTGCCCAATAATAGCACGTTGCCTATCTTTAGACTTTTGTCGAAGAGGCTCAACAATCAACTGCAAATATATTTCATTATTAAGATATCAAACAAAAAAGAAGAATAAAGAAAAACACCTACGTTGATAAACGTTCGGAGACTGGATAAATAATTGGCTTCCGTCATGATGAACTCATCCAATAAGTATTGTCGTCTCTCATCATTCTATTCCCTTGTGGTTTAGTTACATCTGTATGTTTCTATGGTTTTTTTTTTCTCTCTTTACCTTGACGTAATCTCTTTTGAGAGAAATAGTTGGTGGTGTATGATAATGTAAAATGGAGGGTGATGTAATGACTTGGTTGAATTGTTGGAATAATTTTGAGGTTTTCTCTATATTTGGAACAACGTGTCAGATTTTTATTTTTATTTTATGTGCATGTATGCTGTACCTGAACTTTCGTTTGGATCGTTTACTAGGATATCATAATAGTGACACTACATAAATGTAAGTGTTTGAAGGAAACGTACAGAAAGATGAGTCTATTTCTTACCACTGAGTCCAAGTTGAAAGTTGATTGTTGTGAGTTGAAATCTAATAACTGTCTACTGTAGATATACCCTATACTGTCTAGGCTTATATCAATTCGTTGCATTCTTTCTTTATCAATAAAAATAATGTGTATATGAACAAAAAAGAAAGAAAAAGAAAGAAAAAAAATGAATTTATGCTTTTTTTTTAATTTACAAATCTCGGTTGCCCTTGTCTTCCCCTTTTTTTGTACGCGTGTAACTTGAGTGTTCCGGTTTAATAAAACAACAACAACGAACAAAGCTATAGTCATTCAGGGCAATTTTAGGGTTTTTGTACACTCTCGCTGTTCCCATCTAAGGACACTATTTCCCTGCTGCTCGTGCATACTAACCCGACTATCCAGCCAAAAAAAAAAAAAAAAAAAAAAAAATACCTATTTTTACAATAAAAAAACATGTTACACCATATGTCGGATACTGGCTTCCTGATACTCCGAGAAAGTTATGAAAACGTACATCTCTTGTGCTATGGATGCATGACACCCTTGCAATTTTTTCTACAATACCCGTTTGGAAAAAAACAGGACACTTTGTGTCACGTATGTCAGATATGTATCTTCGCCATTCTACCATAACAGCTTGTCGCTTTTTCAATAACATGAAAAAGAATCACTTTTTTTTTTGTGCCTCGCACTAAAAACTGTCTAGCTTTTATTGTTTACACTTTTAATTATACATGCACAAAAAAAAACCTATTTCAATGGCCGTGAATTATATGTGACGTATAAATTTCAATTACGTGCCTTGCATATTCATTTTTTTTTCTCACTTGATAACATGTAGTTTTATTTATAGACAACAATACGTCATGAGCAATTTACAGAGTACTATGTGAATCGGGGCTTCCTTACCCGAATTATGAGACATTTGTATTCCGTTCGATGAGACATTTGTATTCCACTACATGAAACATCTACACTTTAAAAGCGTTGTGGCACAGGGGCTACTTCTCCATGTTTTTCAATAAGGATATTCATACCAAAAGTCCAATCTCTCGGTATACATTACCCAACATAAATCGGGCTCACAAAAAAAAAATCTCGTAATCTCGCACCATTTTATAGATTTATCTCAGTTTTCGTTATGTTAGCGTGGCTCAACGTAAACTTTTACACAAAATGATCGAATTACGTTTTTTTTTTGAAGTGTAGAACACACAAAAAACGTTACACGGGCTCTGAAGTATCAAATCGCACACTGTTTTACAGATAGCTGCTATAGTTAGTAGCTTAAGATTTACACGAACAAAGTCCGAGGTATCTGTGCTGCACTTTAGTATAAATCATGCGTTGGCTTTCTGTTTTCGAGTAATTTCCGTATATTATTAAAACTATCATTCTATTACGTCCACGCTGCGACTAAAAACAGAAGCAATACGCGTTTGTCAGGAACTAATGGCTGCGTTCTAATTTAAAAATCATCTTGAATGTTTACACTAAATATCATAAAACGCAGAAAAGTAAAATGTTGGACGTCCCACTTGAGTGTTGCAAGGCTTAGCCTATCATTGACTTGTGATAAATCATAGTGTCTTTTATTCTCCTCTTTGCTGATGTAGAGCCGCACCAGGTTGGAATCTTGAATGAATACCATTTGGACAAGGAGGTCAAGACGTAAAACTTACCCAAGCATCTCCAAATTGAGTTTTGAATTTAACCTTAAGCATTCACTTCGTATAGTTCCGTCTCCATGTTTGTGTTATATTTTATAAAGTGACTATTGCAATGAATTATCTCTGTTTCTATTGAAAAACTTTTAAAGAGACTTGACTGGTAATTAATAATAAAAGTTACTGTTCTGAGAATTGGAATACGTGATCATCAGTCACCCATTGCTGCTTATAGATGTGTTTTTCCAGACTTATTTTACAAAAAAAGAAGTTACATGCACGTTTAAACAACCATTGTCACATATGCTTCCAACATGTAAACATGTATATAAATATATTTGATGGCTCTCTTAGTGCTATCACGGGCAAAAATGATCTACTTTTTGATAAAAATCTTCTATTACTCATTATAGAAATAATGGAAACTACAGTAATGCTAGAAAAAAACTTGAGATGTTCCTACAGTATAGTAATGATTTTATGAGGCCGTGATATTGCCGTATTCTGCAAAAAAAATTGAACCAAACTTTTTCTTTTTGTAGCGAAACAAAATCCATAATAACTAATCTTTTTACACACAAGATATATACAAAGGAAGAAAAAAGTGTGCACGAATACGAATTTCATTTATATACAATAACCGGTTTATGTCAGGATAGGATAGTTGCTCATTGGAATAATCAGCGGTTTATTAAAAGCAATAGCTGCAAGTCGGATAAACTTACAAGATTATAATAGTCCTCATTTGTGTTAAGTAGGAATAAATATTTAAAATTACCGTAACCACGGTTATTTCCAACGATGTCGTTTTGAAAGCTTAGAAATTGAGTAATTCTAGTCAAGTGTGAAATTTGAGCTTTGTATTAGTAGTTATAGGAAAAGTATAAAACCCAAGATAGCAGTGAATGATAAGGACTGACCGAAACACAAAGGAATTAGTTACGAACTATAAGATAAAACTGACAGGAAGTTTTTATAAAAAAGTGGAGGGTATATGTAAAAAAGAAATTGACTGTTACACTGTTTAAATTGAATGTCTTTATGCACTCTGTAGACAAATAACCTTTCTTTAATAAATACAGTTGCTTTATGGGCCTTTTTCCATAAAAACTGTTTTTAAAGAAAAATTGTATATCCCACCCAAGCTATTTCCTTATATAGTAATTTTTATATATCCCACCCAGCCCGGTGTACCGGACAGGTGGATGTCCGACAGTGGGTGGGATATATGAAATACCACCCATTCCCACCTAAATCTGGATCAATAAACTGTCATTTTTTAGGCTCACAGAATAATTAGTTTCTGTCCAGCATACAAAACACCCCTCCCCCATTTTTTTAAGCGTGGAACTGGATCAATAAACTGTCATTTTTTAGGCCCATTAGACTCTTTTGCTTCCGGGTTATGTCTTTTTTTTTCTCTTGGATCTCACGATTATAAAAAATGAGTAGTAACGATAACATTTCCGGTAAAGAACGCCTTGTTATATCTAGTAAAATAAAACCAAATTTGAAAGAAAACCACGCCTCTGTTTCTTACTTCTTCCATTGCACTTTCATGCATGAAAAAATTGACGTCAAGGAACATTTACTTTCACTGCCACTCATAGCTTTTTTATAAGAGACCAAATAGCCTTTCGAATTGATGTGAGACATCAAATTACGGGCATCGTTATCCAAAGAGTTCAAAGTTAATGGCTCGGTATTGCCAGCTCTCCGGTTTCTGATATCATGATAAGACAGGATTGATTGTCCATCACGACCACCGAGTGATTTGCGAATTTCAGGAACGCGGTTACCGGCCTTAATCATGGTTGTGACAATCTTCATGGTTTTTTGTGATAACATTCCTACTTTTCCTTCTGGAATCACTTGAAGCTTCTCTATCAACAAGGCATGGTTGTGGAGGTGCTCTTGTCTAACTTGGTTGGGTTGATCTACTGTCCAAGCCTTTGTCAGTTTTGAGTACTTGATTCTAATGAGGAATGGGCATTCGTCCTTAAAACTAGCTCTGCTCTTTTTTCTTTCTTTGTCGTTCGCGAGACGTATTCTACAAGCTTTTCCGAATTTACAGCGAAGGTCAAGGCGTCAATTTTTATCGCTCTTATCCACAACTAAAACGAAGTTGTTTTCGATAGCCCACTTTTTTAAATATTATTTAATTTCTTCAGACGTTTGATGCTGATTGTTGTAAATGGCTTCATTTCAAGCATTTGGAACTTCATGGTATTCCATTTTGGTAAATAAAGTAAAGTGAAACAGAGCAAATTCTTTACTGCGTCTCTGAAATATAAAAATTTCGCGCCAGGCTGCTGCAAATGGAGTCTAATGAGCCTAAAAAATGACAGTTTATTGATCCAGTTCCACGCTTAAAAAAATGGGGGAGGGGTGTTTTGTATGCTGGACAAGAACTAATTATTCTGTGAGCCTAAAAAATGACAGTTTATTGATCCAGATTTAGGTGGGAATGGGTGGTATTTCATATATCCCACCCACTGTCGGACATCCACCTGTCCGGTACACCGGGCTGGGTGGGATATATAAAAATTACTATATAAGGAAATAGCTTGGGTGGGATATACAACCTCTCTTTTTAAAATGAAGCAGGCTCCTAGAAAGGTCCTAACGGAGTTCAAATTTTTAAATCCGAGCATTCTTTTTTAAAAGAGTGGACGCACTGTGTAGGCTCTCTTTTTCCTTCTAGGCGAGTTACACAGCATATCTCCTTTTTTTTTTTTTTTCTTGTCTAATGACGATTGACCAAGAAACATCAGGGGAGTTATCTTGCATCAACTTTAATCAAGATTACAGTTGTATTTCAGTTGCATCCAAGACAGGATATCGCATTTATAATTGTGATCCCTTTGGAAAATGTTATTCGATGGGTAAAGAGAGTAAAAGGGGGGGGGGATAACGCGTCATTCATCTCTATCTATTTCTAGAGGATCAAGATATAAGTATCATTGAAATGTTGTTTAGCACTTCGCTTGTTGCTTTAGTAGGTGCATCACCGAGAAGATTGCGCATCAATAACACGAAAAGAGAAACCACCATTTGTGAATTGACTTTTCATACGCCTATTTTATCAGTAAAAATGAACCGCAAAAGACTGATTGTAGTGTTAGAGGAGCAGTTATTTATCTATGATATTAGCAACATGAAGCTATTACATACCATTGATACGATTCCTAACCCATCAGCGATTGTTGCTCTGTCTCCTTCGAGTGAGAACTGCTACATTGCTTGTCAGCCCTTACGGTCATCTGGTGATTACTATGCGCAAACACCTCAGCAAAATATCGGTGATATTGAGATTTACGATGCAAATGCCATGAAGTTAGCAAACATTGTACAGGCTCATAAGTCTCCCATCAGTTGTATCGCAATGAATTCTGAAGGAACCTTATTAGTCACGGCTAGTGAAAAGGTGATATTATTTTGTTTTGTTTGTATGAATCCGAGTGGGCTAATCATGGCTTTTTCCTCTTAACTTTAGGGAACTGTCATTCGAGTATTTACTATTCCCGGCGCAGAAAAGGTATATCAGTTTAGAAGAGGAAGTTATCCGGCGAAGATTTATAGCATGTCATTCAATCTGGTAAGCACGTTGTTATGTGTTTCAAGCGACACAGAAACGGTTCATATATTTAAATTATCAGACTCGGATGGCATGACAAATGATGATAAGGATCCACCACCTCTACAAAGAAGAGTGTCCTTACAACGCGGGATGAACTTCTTTATACCCGATCGTATTTCAGATATTTGGGAATCCAATCGACATTTTGCATCTTTAAAGTTACCCAATGCGGGTGTCCGCAGCTTTGTCGCTTTAAGCAGGTAATTACAGATAGAGAGAGAGAGAGCAAGTGCACATCTGGAAACTTATCTATACTTCTTATACACATAGCACTACCCCACAAGTACTTGTAATTACTAGTGAAGGATATTTTTATCAATATAACATTGATCTGGAAAATGGGGGTGAATGTGTACTTCTTCGACAGAATAGCTTGAAATAGTAATAAAAATGAAAAACAGCTGTTAATCAGTCAATACATTGCTTGAGCATTTATGATAAATGAATTTAAAAGTGACTGCTTCACCTAGACATGTCTCTTTTCTCAGCCAAGGAACGACTGTGTTTTTTTTTCTCTTTTCTACTAAAAAAAAAACTTTGTACATACAATGGCTCCTAAAACTAAGAAGATCAAGACGAATCATGCGCAAGAAACAGCACAACCTGTTGTTGTTGCACCTGTTGCGCCTGTTGTCGAATCAACTGTAGAAGAAAAAGAACCTGAGTGGTATCTTTTAGAAGATCTCGAGGCCGAGGATATTGACGATGAGTATGGTGACATGGTTATTGAACAACGACTCTTGGTGAACAATGTGGTATGTCAACCGCCCCTCATGGTTCTACTGTTGCATGGTTGCTAATAAAGATATTTATAAATTTACAGGACGCTTTAGAACGTATTACCGATGACATTCGTTTGCCTGAAGACATGCCTTGGATCGAAACCAATGTCGTGACCTCTACAGAACCCACCAAAGTCAATGACGTGTACGATGATTACGAACGTGAAGAGGCCTTTTACAAGCAAGCGTTGGAAGCCGCCTATATTGGGCGTGATCGTACATTAGCAGCAGGAGCACCCTTTTTCCGACCCGATAATTTTATTGCAACCATGTTGAAAGATGATAAACAGATGGAAGCTGTACGTCAGCGATTAATTGCAGAAGCTAAAGATGGTGACGAAGATGCTTTACGTAGATTACAGATTTTCAGCAAAGAGCAAAAGAAAATCAAGGTGAATGAGAGAGCAAAATTGCTGTTGAGAAAGAGAAAGGATGGAGCTGAAGTGACACTGGATGATGAATTTAATGTTGATTTGGATGAGGCAGAGAGATTAGCTGCAGCCACATCCAGTGCTAGTACAAATTCCAAATCGAAAAAGGAGGATAGACCTGCTAAAAATTACACAAGAGATACCAAAGATGCTAAATATTCCTTGGGAAGTAGCAGAAAGAAGAACAGTGCTGCTGGTTCAAATCCCGCTAAGAAGGGTATGTCCATCAACAAAAAGAGCGCCATGAAGAGACCAGGAAAGGCAAAGCGTCAAACTATGAGAGGCAGATCATAGACCTTTTTTAAAGATATACATAATAAATAGCATAGATGTACACTTTGAAAATCAATTATAGAATTTCAGTCATGAGGAGGCAAAGAAAGGAAATTCAACATAGTATAAGTGTGTTTCTCATAAAACAACTTCGTGTCATTGATAATAGATAATTTAAATGGAGTACTACTCGCTTGATGAAAAGTTGCAGTCTTGGGTTTAATCACCTCTAGTTCTGCGAAATAAAAGCTGAGGAGGTAATTCAGGCATATAAGTCGTAATCAACACAGTTTTCCTACTTGAGTGATCAGTTTAAATCAATGGCAGGTAAACGTTTAAAAAGTTGGACTGAGATTAAAATGGTCATAATAAAAAGAGTTTTTTTTTTTCTATTCTTTTGAAACGTCGGGTTCACCAAAATTAGATTCATAAAATGGGTATCGTTGAAAAGATCTCTGATATTGAGAACGAAATTAAGCGTACTCAAAAGAACAAGGGTAATGTTTACATGCACTTTTTGTCAGCTGTCAAAAAGAGTCTACCATGATCCAATAGTAACAATAAAAAACTTACCCAAATGTACTGTAGCTACCGAATACCATCTCGGTCTTTTGAAAGCCAAGTTAGCAAGATACCGTGTTCAACTTTTAGAAGGAGCCAAGACCAAATCCGAAAAGGTACATGAAATCACCTTTTTTTAATGTCACAATAACTAAATCAAAGAGAAAAGGGTGAAGGTTTCGATGTCATGAAATCAGGTGATGCGCGTGTGGTCATGATTGGTTTCCCATCCGTCGGTAAATCCACCTTATTGTCCAAATTGACACCTACCGAATCAGCTGTTGCAGGCTATGAGTTCACCACCTTGACTTGTGTTCCTGGTAAATTTCAATACAAGGGCGCTAATATTCAATTGCTCGATTTGCCCGGTATTATTGAGGGTGCTTCTCAAGGTAAAGGTCGTGGTAAACAAGTCATTGCTGTTGCACGTACTGCTGATGTTGTCTTGATGATGTTGGATGCCACCAAATCTGCACAACAAAGGTAACTATCGGCAAAAAAGGAGAAAAGCCGAAGACATTAACCACCTATATAATAGACCTTTGTTGGAAGCAGAATTAGAAGCAGTCGGTATTCGGTTGAACCAAGGATTTCCTAATGTTTCTTTCAAAATCAAAAAGGCGGGTGGTATCAGTTTCAACGCAACTCTTAAATTAACCATGATTGATCAAAAGATGGTGCACAACATCTTGCATGATTACAGTGAGTGTGGGCAAAATAGCAGATAGAGAAATAATATTAACGAGTGTATGAAACAGAAATCTTCAATGCGGATATCGTTATTCGTGAAGATATTACGGTAGATCAGTTTATTGATGTCATTCTCGGCAACAGAAGATACATCAATTGTATTTACGTAAGTAGGAAAAATAGTATGGGATTATGTGATACTCACGCATCGATTTTTCATAGTGTTACAACAAGATTGATCAAATTAGTTTGGAAGAAGTGGATCGTTTAGCACATGAGCCTGATACGGTTGTTGTCTCTTGTGAAGATGATCTTAATTTAGACTATCTTATTGAAGTGATCTGGAGAAAGTTAAATTTGATGCGTGTGTACACAAAAAAGAGAGGAGAGTACCCTGATTTCAGTGACAGTCTCATTGTCCGAAATGGAGCTTCAATTGAGCATGTGTGTCATGCTATTCACAGAACTTTAACAGATAATTTCAGATATGCTTTGGTTTGGGGTACTTCTACAAAACATAACCCACAACGTGTTGGTATTCATCATTTAGTGGGCGATGAAGATGTAGTTCAAGTTGTCAAGAAATAAAAATAAAAATAACAATAGTCTCTTTATTCTTCCATCATTTCTTCCATCGTTTCTTCGTTATCCCCTTCTACTTCCTCAAACGCATCTAAATCTTCATCATAATCGTCAAGTGTCTCCATATCAAGGAATTCGTCATCTAGGTAAAACATTTAATATTAGTATTTTCTTATCCATTAATAATCTTCATAGGGTCTACATACCATGAAGCGGATCTCCTTTGACGAGTTCATCCATGTATTCATCCACCACTTCTGTTAATCTCTTACTGGATCCAGGTTTATCCATAGCCTGCATAGCTTCTTTCACGGCATTTTCTTTTATATCCCTTGAATCTCCCTCCTCTCCATCGTCTTCTTCGTCATCATCATTGCCTTCCCCGTCCTTTAACTTTTCTCTCTCGATGGCTTCCAACAGTCCATCCTCAACATCAGATAATGGATCGGCATAACCATTTTCCAACAGAGCTAAATGTTTCTTTCTGAGGCAGACACGAATACGTCGATTAACACATTTATAATAATATCCTCCATCTTTGGTGACCTCTGATTTATAGTAAGCTGGATTGTCAATCAGCTTTAAGATATCAGGGTCTGTGATATCTATCACTTGATAGGTGATTTTTTCAATAGGTACATTTTTTCCATCAAATATAAATAGTCCTTGTATTTCTTCATCACTAAATATAACCATGAGTATATGTACGTTGTCTGTAGAAGGGGAGAATATGCATATACTTACTCTACTTGACGTTCCTCGACTTTGGTTGGTACGCCATCCAAACGTTTACGCAATATCGCATGTTTCTTGGGTTTTGGTTTAGAAGTCGGAGAAAAGAATCTTCGTACATCAATATTTTGATACCTAGCAAAATAAAATTGAGTTGGGAGGGTGGGCTACTATATATGTAATTTTTTGACTATACATTCTATACTTGATATCTGTTCGAGGATCCACGCCATACTTTACCCAAAAATCACGCCATGGACCGTCCGTGAATACAAAAGCACTGTGACAAAGTGCCCTAATTGATTTATATAATATCAGAAAATGCCTGAAGAAAAAGAAAAGGTTTAACTTACGCTTTTATCTGTTTATGGTACTTTCCAGGCAATAAACAATTGACGTTATGTCTTGACCAGATAGGACGTTCTTCAAATAGCTTTTTGACTGCTTCAACAGCTTCAAGATCGATTTCCTTTACAGGTTTTGCCAAGAGTTGCCATGATTTTGTGGGGTAGTTTTCTTCGTGGAATCGAACAGTTGTCATGTTTGATGCTGAGCGAAGAGATCGATTTACTAATTTGATAGTATACTGTATATGAACATTTTAGTTAATACGCAGATAAAAACACAACAAAAGAGAATACTCACAGTGCCATCGGCCTCCTTCATTCTCACTCGAACGACAGGTGCATTCTGTCGATACCTAAATAAACAAGGTAAGATTTTTTGTTATATGTCTCATATATTGAATCATTACTGATAAGTAAAAGGCACTTCAGTAGCAGTAAACGAGGGAGGTGGAATATTACGAAGATCGTCATGATTATCATCATCGGCCACTTTGTAGTCGACAATGTGTTGTACTACAATGCTTTTTTTTAGCATGATTGTCATAAATTCAACGCTTTTTTAGTTTACCGTCTCCTTTTACCAGTGCTTCTTTTAATTGACGAATTTTATCTGTCTTTGGTACAAGGTACTGGAAATCAGCCAACCCTAGCATAGTACGAAGAGAAAAAAGTCAATACGTTGCGTACTCTGATGTGAGCTTTTACGGTAATACCTCTGAAACGCAACGTCTTTGAAATGACACCTTCTACTTCAACTTTCCAGGAAGGGTCTTCAATAATGGTGTCTGAGTATTTGACTTTTTTGACGCGTCGAGTGACTTTCACTAGTAGCTTAGAAGATTTTACAACGTAACCATTAATGGGGTGAGAAAACATGTCTGTGGCTCTGAATCGAAGTTCGACATAGGAGTTGTCAACGACGGCTTCTGTTAAACTTTTGATACCGCCCATAGTCTCAATGGCACGTTCTGCACGTTTCACATAGCCTGGATATTCTACACAGAAGTACTTTTTCTTTCCAATAGGAATAATCTCACTTGTTGGATATTCAGGTTCCATTTTTGTACATGAAAGAGAGAGAGAGAGAAAGAAAGAAAAAAAAGTTTGTGCTAAACGCAAGTCACGGCAAAAAAAAAAGGGTCAGATATGGTTATTTTTTACTCCTGAGTTTTCTTTTTCTTTTCTTTTCTGCTTTAACTCTTTTTATTATTATTTTGGGAAATGTCTGAAACAGAAGATTCCTCATTACTACCTAAAACTACCGAAACTAGACTAGAAATACATTCTTACACCACTATTATACAGGACGTCGAGACAGGAACTATCGTAATATCCAAAACAGAAAAGAAAGCTTGGCTTTGGACCAGTAACTCATATGCATGGTCTTTAGCGACACTTGTCTTGCTATTATTGACATTTAGTGCTCTGGAATATACCTTATTAAAGTTATCTCTACCGGCAATGAATCCGTAAAAGTCCCTAATCAAATTATCCTTAGACGAAACAAAGTATTGACCTCTTTTCTGTTTTTAGTGAAGATAAAGATGGCATTAAATTCCCTAGAAACCTAGAAGAACTTCGTCGACTCAATGCGATACTATCACTCTACATAGACCAGTATTTTCTAAATGTTTACTTTACATTTGTGATAACTTACATCTAGTGAGCTTTTGAACACAAAACATCAGAAAGAGAAAAATACTAACATGCATCCGTAGTCTTCAAAGCTTTTCAATACCTGGTTCCATGTGGTTATCCATTCTAGGCGGTACACTCTTTAGTTTCTGGCTGACACTTTTCACCGTTTCATTGGTAAAGATGACTTTATCGGGGGAGAGTGTTTGAACTGAATTTTATTTATTTATATTTTAGTGCTCTGCGATTGGAGCAACGATAGCCTATATAATTTCGGCTAGTTTAGGTTCCGTGGCAGTCATTAAGCTAATTGGTGAACGTATAGAAAAATGGAATCAACAGGTACGTTTCTTTTTGATCATGTTTTTTCTTGATATTTTAAAAAAATGACCCTTCTTCATTAGCTTGTACAACATAAACAACACATGTTTAACTACATGATTGTCTTGAGAATATCGCCTTTTCCTCCTAATTGGATAGTCAATCTAGGTTCACCTCAATTGGGCGTACCCATTGGTGTATTTTTTTGGGGCACTTTTTTAGGTATTATTTATTCAACCCACCATATGTAACCTTTTTAAAACTCACACACATGTATGTAGGCGTGGCTCCACCTTCTTTTATTCACGTGCAAGCAGGCGCTGCATTAGACAGGCTGTCTTCATCGGATAAATTAGAACTATTAACTCTGACAAACGCTGCCTGTTTATTTGCCGTAGCTATTGTCGCTCTTATTCCCGTCTTTCTCAAAAAAAGATTCAATTCATAAATTTTCTTTTGTCTTCATTGTATCATACTCAACTGTCATCATTTTACAAACTCAATAAATTAAAAAAAAAGAAACTTTTCGTGTCACCTTGCATCGGAATTTACTTTTAATGCAGCTGAAGTTACCTTAAAAAAACACTTTCAGGCGAACGCAAATATATTTTTTAGGCAGTAGTAAAAATATACTCAAACAAATACTTTTGATTGATGCTAGTATTCAGTCGAGACGGTCTTCTGCCTTAAGAGTTTTATAAAACGTCTAAAGACGAATATTGGGTTTACTTCGATTTGATTAAAAAAGAGGAGTGAATGAAGACATAACAAACGTCAATTCACTTTTTTATGGAAATAATAAATAACAAGCCACTTTAATTCTGACTGAATTATTACAAAGTCCAGCCTCATCCTCGGCAATAGTAATTTATTTTACACTTGTTTGTTAATTTTCATCCATGAATAACAAGACTGAGCCTTCTTTTTTCATTTAAATAATAACCACTTGCAGCAATGCATCGTACTTTATTAGCATTTTGAATCTCACTTTAAAGCTCTTTTGACTGAAGTCCTTGAGTGTTAATTGAGGATTAAGATCACCTTAAAATTGTTTTCAGTTTATCGTTATTTATGGCCATGCTAATTTATATATACAATTTGTTTTAAAAGTTATATCGTTACTTGTGTAGTTATTGATAGAGATATATTAGCATCATTTAAGTTGTTTGCCTTTTTTTTACCCCAAACTTTTATTTAATTTCGACGGGACGGGCTGTACTAAAGAGTAAAAACTATCGTATTTTGTTATTCAAAAAAGCTATTGCGTAGATTATAAGCTAAATACATATATTATTTGAGCTCATTGAACCATAGTATACTACCTTTTTGTGCTATAATAATAGCGGTGGTGGCAATAGAACACATACATTTGAAAAATTTGACTTCATACAGCTGATATCTGGAGTTAAGCGCGTGTTATTTGCATCTTAGGCGATAGATTGCTGTTATTAGAGTTATTTTTACCAAAGAGAATTCTCTTTTTGTCTAAGCGTGCTTGATAATTTGATATCGTTTTAAAAACAAAAAGGCTTTTTGTAATTTAATCCTTCAACGTCTGCCGGTACGGTCCGGGTCGGGTTCATGGTAGCCCGGCTTAATCACGTGATTTTTTTTACATTTGGCTATAAATTTTAATAATTGCTTGCTATTTCATCAAATAGCCGATCTTAGCTCAGTTGGTAGAGCGGGAGACTGTAGTGTATATTGTCATCTCTAGGTCACTAGTTCGACTCTGGTAGATCGGAATTCTTTTTTGTTTTTCAGCTTTGTGTGTCGTGTGTGTAGTCTCCGATTACAAAATCAGACAATACAAAGCAATTAACATCATCTTTTATCCATTACTCTACTTTTCTATCTATCAAACATTTTTTAGTATTAGACCCCAACATCGGGTAGTACCATTTTTATTTAGGACTATATCAAATGACCGACAAAAAACAAATCAATATGTTTGTTATTAAACAAGCGAGGATAATAAAATACAATTTATTTTCTCCATTCATCGACACGTGAACTGTTTGAGTATGTCAGTATTGATGAAATATATAAGACGGATTCTCACAAGATAATACTTTTAGACTCTGTTTTATTGATACTTTGCGTTCTAAAGAGAAACGTAATCAATTGACCACCGTGAAATTTTGACAAAGAAGTATTTAGGATCGTAAGGGTTTTTTATTGTTAGTTTTTTTGTATAGGCACACTATAAATGTAAACATTTTCAACCATAAGCCTGGTGAGAAAAGCAAAATTTTGGTTTGGTACCAGGTAATCCCCTTACGTGTGTGGATAACTGATTTTCTAACACAGTGGAAACAACACTTGCAGATATCGAACGCCACACCAACCCGTCCCCTGGGAGTCTAGCCATTATCACTGATAAATTATTGCTTGGGCATAAAAACGGGTAGGAGTTCACTTATTATATTTTATTGTATCAACTAGAATATTTGATAAATTCATCAGATGATACAATTACAAATAATAAATATAAGAGAGGTATCGCGACCTGGAGTCAACAAGAAATGCATTAACCCAATAGTCGGGTCTACTCGTTTCGGATATCAGAACTGTTATATTATTCAAATGAACATCAAAATATAGATTCTTAGGACTAATCAGACGACTACAAAAGTTGTTTGTGGATGCGCTTTGGAAGATTTGCATTGTTGCTAAAGACATCTAGAAGTCAACAAGGTTTGTCCTTTTTTACAAGTTGGAAACTCAATATTTGACGAACCCAATTTTGTTTGACCAATTCCCGTTTTCCTCTTTTAAACGTAAAAGCAATTATAAAAACGACAAGCCGATTGTACATGAGTATTGGACTAAAATTAGCTCTCTTCTCAAAAAAGCTATAACAGTTCACAGAGATGTCTGGACAATCGATTTTTTTTTAACTTTTAGGGACAGCCAAAGTGCACGTAGTCGTAACGAAAAATCTGTGATTTGGATGTTCTGTAGACCAGGGAACAAGGATATACAATCCAAAACAATATAACAATTACAAATAAATGTATATTAAACGATTTATACTTATTTTGACATTTCTATCATCACTCTTTCGTCTTTGAGCTTGTTTGATCTTAATCTTACGCACAAATATTAAGGTAAAGAGAAGCTGAAAGTAAGCGGTAACACACATATACTGGTTTATACTATGTTAATTGTAATAAATGTGTATATATTTCAAGTTGTTAAGTTATATTGACCTCCCGGTGTCTATTAAAGTATCATAATCCCAACATTACGACTACGCGCACCCTAACTGTCCCTGAGAAAAATGGCTGTCTTTAAGAAAAATGGCTGTCCCTAAGAAGATCTGGCTGTCCCTAAGAGCTGTTTTTTTTACTCTTTTTATTCACTTAACGATTTAAATATTAATTATCGTTACTAAAAATCACACAAAACAAAAAAGACCTAAGCCGGAAAAAAGAAACGCCGTGTGATTACCCTTTTTAAAATCCATGAACTCTGTAAAATCTGCTCATGAAAGATTTATTATTTTGTCAAGAAAAAAGAATCAGTAGTTGTATTAATATGCGAAGGGTAATTGATCATGGGGGTAATTGATCATGGGGGTGATGATCTTGGTGAGGTAGGAGAGGTATTAAACCATATGGCTCCATCTTGAACATCTCCAGTATATTTTTCAAACAAGTTTTCGACAAAAGTTTCTCTAATGAAACAATCCAACACATCGGGTATAGTTAAACTATAGTCGCGCCAGAAACTAGCACCTGGTGCATTGCCATGTCTGCCCACAGCATGCAGAATGAAATCGGGAGACCTGCGAGTGTGACTGTTTCAAAAAATAAATAAATCATTTTTGTGCTCCTTACTGAAAAACAAAATTACCCAAAGATTTGGCCAAGCCCATATTTATGCTTTTCGATCAATTCCAACACATTACTGTCCTTGACCAAAAGAATGGATTCTGCTTCATATGCATATTTTCCTTCAAAATGCATGGCAATCTTTCTCTCAAATTGGATATGTTGTGATTCTGTATTTTGAACCACATCATTTTTAAGTATCTCTACCTGACTAGGTACATTATAATAAGCAGATAAAATTCTCTGTAAATTTCCATTTGCTTGAAGTATCATCCGCTCAAATGGTGAGAAGTCTTCGGGTAGCTTGAGAAATACATTTTTAGACGACACTGTGGGAAAATAAAATAATCAATTAGATCGTCGAAAGTAGAAATAACAGTCAAACGCCATAATTACACTCTTCTATAAATTGAAAAGGTATCCTCTGATAATTTTCTGTATTTGATGGTTCTGGTAAAGTTCCTGACATGGTTAACGGTAGGCGATATAATAAAATTTGGAAGGTTTTTTTTTTTTAAAAAAAAAGTTTAACAATCCTTTGAAAGAAAGGAGTAAACCAACCCGGTCTGGCCCTTGCCTTTTGATAGCCCCCATACACTCAAACCAAGGGATTTTTGGTGTTTTGACAAAAATAAATATCGGAGTGAGAAATTGTTGAAACTCATTTGCCTTCCTTGGAGGATGCATTTGCCATTCTTCCTACAATGCTTAAATAAAAAATAGCTGATTTATAATATACTTCAATAACTAAACCAACTTAAAATTTACAGAACTTACATTGGGTCTGCAGATATTACTGAGTTATCTCACTGATAAATTTAAACGCTATTCCATTTTCTTTTTTCTTTTTCCCCCTTTTTTTTTAAAAAAAAAATTACATCTATATTAGGTCACTCCTGAGACACTTAGCTTCGTCTGTTTATTACTGGTTGCATGATGCTCTTCTTCAGTGGCATACTACATTTAAAATAACTTTATACCCACAGGTTTATTTATTTGTTATTTACGAGTTGACTCTTCTCCTTTTTAGGAATGCAGAGACGTGCTTTGGGGACGGAGAGGAGAGAGTAAGACTAAACGCATCAACATAAAACACACTATAATAATAATGCAAGCGCAGTCTTGGGAAACACAACCGTAACGTGATATAATTTAAAACAGAACGAATAAGTGGATGTGACTATTGTGACAAGCGCAAGTTAAAGTATGTGAAGGTTGTAAGTTATAATTTATAATCAAGACACGTTTAACTCATCATATAATATGAGTATTAAAACAGTCTATTGTTAGACAAAAGAGTGTTTTGAAGATGAAAAAGATGCATAAATTTCAATTAACGAACAATTATCTGTAAATAGAGTACACATTGATCATCCTTGCCATCGTAAAGGAAGCAAGGAAAAAATAATTGTTTACTGTTTGATGTTAGAGCTATTATAATTTCATTACATAATCCTTTTTTTTGCCGGGTCTCTTAAGGACATCCAGAGTGCGCGTAACTGTAATGTCGAATTATAATACCTTAATTGACACTGAGAGGTTAATATAACTTCTCGTCTTGAGTTAGAGGCAAATTTATCACAAGTAAACATATGGTAAACCTGTCTGCTTACTTTCAATTTCTCGTTTTGATTTTACCCTAATATTTCTGTAAGATTAGGATCAAACAGGCTCAATCTCAAGGGCAAAAGAATAACGATGTAATTTTCAGAAGCGGTATAAACTGTTTAATATACATTTATTTGTGGCTATTACATTGTTTTTGATTATATATTCTTGTTTCCAGGTCTGAATGGCAGCTAAGACACATGACTATGTGCACCTTGGCTATCCCGCTAAGAAAAGCGGATTCTTATCATAGCCACGTTTGTATCAAAAAGCTTAAAAGAAGGAGTTATTTGAGTATTTATAAAGAGCTATATACGAAGAGACATATTTTCAACTGTCAAATTTGTATTAGGATTTATTATCATTGTGTAGAAGTAAGAAAAATATTAGAACAAAATTTATATATTAAATTTTGGAGATGTTTTTGTTTAGAGTATAGAACTTCCCCAGAAATCAAAGTCGTCCAAAAGAGATGCATTATCGTATTTAATATTGACATTGTTTGACAAAGAGGATCCAAAGTTTACATCTGTAGTAATCGAAGGTGACAAGACATCGGTAGGCAAAGAAACGTCAAACATCGAATTGTTCTGATAGTCGCAAAGTTGATCTGATAGTTGCTCGTGTTTCATGTTTATTTGATTTTCAAAGAAGGTTAGAGCATCAACAAGTGGGGATAAAGGTGAATTAGGGTGATTTAAGCGAGGCGTGCTCATGGCTTGACTTTGTGGTGTAACTTCACAATCGAATTGAGAGAAAAGCTGTCCATCGCGATTTACATAGCCTCTACTGTGCATGTTGTTTTTGGATAAATTCTGGTCATACGAGTTGTTATAAAAGAACGAGTTGTTGATGTTGGATGTCATGTTAGTAGGATAGCCAAGGGAGTCTACGTTTACATCACCGAGTGTGAAAGTAGCGGGACTGAACATAGAATCATGGGAACTAAGTCCAAAATTAGGATTCTGAGCTTCATTGAGCCCAGATAAAGAATCCAATATGACCTGTTCATTTGATAAGTATGCGCCCCAAAAATTTGAAGTGTTGGCTGCATCTCCTTTTGTTTGGAATAGTACTTCGTCAGTGAACATATTGCTTCCATTATAAACTAAGTCGTTATTATACGTAGCATGGAAGGCATCGTTGTTATTAAATGGTAGAGAGGTTAAAGACTCATAATTGCCGTTGGATTGATGTAAACGTGATTTGATAGCTGTTGCAGGTTTGACGAAAGGTCTTGTCCTAGCAGAACTACTAGCAAAACTATTATCTTGTGTCTGGTTGACTGGTTCTGCGTTCTTTACAATACTCTTTTTAGATCTTTTGGCTTTAGGACGGAAGATATAATCAGGGTACCTAACAGCACAACAAAGCAATTAGTAAAGCAATAAAGCGCACTATAAAAAGGCTTACTGTTCGTTGTGAGCATCTTTGGCAGCTTTAGCTTTTTCGACAAAGATGTCTTTCTCGTGGCTTCCGACATTGTGCCACCATTTGGCAACCATTCTTGAGATATCACGATGATTGGCAGTAGGACAGAACTTACGAATGATAGATTGCTTTTCAGTGCGGTAAGACATAAAGCTGTTGACTGGGCGAGGAATATGGTCTGGTTTAACTTTTCTCACTCTGGCGCGTCTAATTCGTCCAGGAGGATTCTGCATACAACTGATATCCATGTCAATCATATCTTGTTGTTGGGATTTAGTGAAGTATTTAGATAATTCGTTAAGGTCAAGCATAATTGTAAATTATATGAAGGAGTGTAATGAGGTTATTTAAAGGAAAGGGAAGAGGTGATTAGCTCTATGATATTGAAGAGAGATAAGTTTGTAGCAAGCAACGGAATCGCTCCATCCTTTTATACGAATACAATTGATTATATCTGAATGTCTCAAAAAAGAACCCTACAACAATAACAACATCCACCAATTTGAGCATGATATATAAATAAGTTATGACAATGAAACAATACCACGTAAATCCTCACATAAAAATCGACATCGGTTACTATCAAATCACAATAAAAATGACAATGCTGCTACACATTATATATAATACTACTTTTTATTTTCCAATTTCAGAGTATGAGAAAAGTTTCGAAAAAGGGAAAATTTAAGCCTTGACAGCATACTTGCGGAGAGGGAAGTGAGCCAACTTCTTTTGCTCACGAACAGTCTTCTTGGACTTCTCGAAAGGAGTCAAAGCTCTACGCATAGCACGGGTCTTCTTGACACGGAGATCAAGAGGGGTGAAAGCCTTCTTTTGGTAGAAAAGACGGAGTTGTTCGCGTTGGGTTTGGTTGATGACAGTTAAGACACGAGCAACGTTCTTACGTGCTTCACCACTATGTTTAACATGAGTTCCTTATTCAACGAAACTATCTATAATACTTACACTTCTTGGGACTTACCACCAGCGACCTTTTGGACGCGGATGTTAGCAAGTTGTTGCTTTTGTTCGTCGAGAATCTTGACAAGCTCGGCCTTGTTCTTGTTGCGGAGTTCGTGAGCTTTAACGGCAGCCTTATTACACATACAACAATTAGTTCAAGTGTTCCATTTAATCAAATCCATCAATCGTAAAGTCCAAAATATAAAACAATCAAACGATGGTCAACATTATCAAGTACGTATCTATAATTTCTGCATTTAAGTTTTTCCGGTGCTGCTTTTACGTGTATGTAAAGAATGGTGGTTTCCAAAAGATAATGATGCTAATATCCATTTAAAAAAAAATGCTGGTATGTATAAATTTCGGCGTTTTGAATATATAGATCGATACGATTGATGGATTTTCTACTATAATATAGGATGGATGAGCGACATCTTACCATTGTTATGATGCTTCAAGTGTAAGAGGGGGTTCCACTTTTAGTGCTGTTGCATACTTCTTTTGTCAACCCGATTTTTTTGCTTGACCAGAAGTGGGGGTACGATTCCCGATCCGGATTATGCAATGTCCGGACCGCACCACCATCCGTTCCGTATAAAGTATTTAAGAAATGTGTTGATCATTTGTGTTGATGTCGCGTACTGAGCTCAGACCAGAAGATATAATTCAAATTTAAGAATGAACAATAAAATTGCCAACTCGATTGATCGAAATAATATCATTATCTGTTTAATATTAGATGACACGAGCAGCCCATGGGGATGACTTTATGAAGCTCATTGTTGTATTAAATATTAAAGTATTTACAAAATGAGAGGATTCAGGCATAAGTTTGGGCTCTTTGACACAGCACAAGGATACGAAGATTAAATATTTGACATGCCTAATAAAAACTTGGTTCTTTTTCTCAACTTATTTTACAGAAGCTGTCTGGTTATTTTAACTATCAAATTTATAATTAGACTTTTAATGAACCCTCGAAACAATTGCCACCGATTTGGTTACCTGTCAACAGGTACTTATCATGCTGCATCCGTTTTATCCGCCAGGATCCTTCCTAAATTTTGGATTCGCATATGTTATGATTCTATTATATTTAGCTGTTCACATTAAAATGCATATCCACAGAAATAAGTCTATATTTCCCGTCATTTCGATTTAAAGGAATTATGTCCTTGCAGCGCTTCCAGTAATTTTATGAGTATTTTATATCAGTTTTATAATTCAGTAGAAACATTTGGTGTACAAGTACGTAAATTAGCAGAATAAAGTAACATATTTAGAAAGCAGGATCAGATCGTCTCCGCTTATAGGATTGTTTAGTTACCCAGAGACTGGAGTTTTTAGACAATCAAAGAAAAATAGCAGATATATGATAAACAACAACAGCAAGAAGAATCAGAAGTAGCAGCCGATAGTTTGTATATACAATCTGGAATATAACGAGGTAACCTAAACCATGAGTATTAAGGATACAGAAGAATTCACTCTACCAAAAGGTGTCAAATGCAAGGACACTTTAAGAGAGAAACAGAACAAATAAGCTGCAGAAAGCGTACCGGCAATGCAAAGCACATCATGTAACTCTGCTAGTATAAGCAAACGCTCGTCGACGGATAGCAGGCTATCAAGTTGTTAGTATCGATATCATATGGGCATATATTTGATCGGTCAAAGATTAGATACGCGTGTACATATTACGTATAAATCAATAAAAATACTGTTTTTTTTCAAAACTTGCAACAACTTCTTCGAAAAAATTAGCACATGTCAATTGCGACATCCATCAGGTATCGATCGATCTGTTATAAATGTAATATCTTTAAAAATCGCGATGTTAGGGCCTCTAAAAAAAGGCCACAATTTCGAAAATTATTTGTAGCGGTAAGAATCAACCGAATGTCTTTTGACGACAAAGCACCACTTTCAATGTGTTTGCATCACCCACAAAGGTGACAAGCCTAAGTTCTTTTATATTTGAAATCTAGTTTATATGTCCAGAAAAGGTAAGCTACTGTCTGAAAGTGAAATTTAATTCGCCCTAAAAAAAACTAACACTGTCTGAATTTGAAGTACGAAAACTGTAGGCTGTGATACAGCGGCACCCCCCAAGTTTGAATTTCCGGGACGGCAAAATAGGGTCAAGCAATGCGCAAGCAATAGAACCTTCTCTTTGAACAAACTCGTATATACGAAATGGTAAAGCTCAATGCATCCATCCATCCATCCATCCCTTATGGCACCACTGACATGATTGTTTTATAGGCTAAGCGCACTAAGAAGGTCGGAATTACCGGTAAATACGGAACCCGTTATGGTGCTTCTCTCAGAAAGACCGTCAAGAAGATGGAAATCACCCAACATAGTAAGTACACATGTACTTTCTGTGGTAAGGATGCCGTCAAGCGTACCGCTGTTGGTATCTGGAAGTGTAAGGGTTGTAAGAAGACCATGGCTGGTGGTGCATACACCGTCTCGTAAGTTTTTATTAGCATAATTGAGTACATGACTTTAATTATTTGTTCTGTTTTAGTACCACTGCTGCTGCCACTGTTCGCTCTACTGTCCGTCGTCTCCGTGAGCTTGCTGAGATCTAAAGAAATCATTGTTCCCTTATTTCATCACTAGATTCCAATAAAACTCAACTCACTCGTCTAATACAAGACAGATACACTTTATTTAATTTACATATAGCATGTAAGGATTTTATTAGAAGGATCAAACTTCTTCCTCGTCGCTAAAGGATTTGAAAAGTGAAGCAAAATCTTCATCTTTCAACGTATTAACTTCTTTAGGTGATGCTTGAAGTCGATTTAAAAGCTGCTCTTTTATAAATTCTCCAGTACCAAAATGTCCAACACGATTACTCATATCTATCGAAGTCTGCATGAAATAATCAGATGTTTTTGGCGTAATCAATAATTTGCTCATTTCAGTATATCCGTGGTTTGCTGCGTACAATAAGGGTAAATTGGTGGTATTGGATTCGTTACCAGGCATGAAGCAAGGATCTGCTTTCGCATCTTCAATAAGAAATCGAACAATGTCGATTTTCCTTTGCTGTACAGCTAGATACAATGGTGTCTCGTCTAAAACGTTTACAACGTCCACGTCGCAATTAAGTTCAACTAGTTTTTTCACAATTTCCAATCTATTCCATGTAACAGCATGATGCAATACCGTTGCAAAACGGGTCTTTCCATTAACGTCGGCCCCTCCTTCTATAAGTGCATTTGCGGCTTCTATATATCCTAGACTAATGGCAATGGCGAGTGGTGAAATACCGCGTCGATTATGCTTATCCACCGGGATCCCTTTTTCGATCAGTAATGGAATGGCATCTATAAAATCATTTGATGCTGCGAGATGAAGTAAAGTATTTCCTTGTTCATCAATTGTATTGACATTAGCCTCTCCTGTGTCGATCAAATACTTTACAGTTAACAAAGAGTTGGAGAATATCGCGTTTGTTAGTGGAGTGTGGCCTAACGAGTCCTTGGCATCAACCTGTGATCCATTATCCAGAAGTAATTCTACTGCATCGTACAACCCTTTTGAACAAGCAGCGTGTAATGCTAGTTCATTATGAGGACCGTTGAGTCTGTTAACATCTATATCAGATTGTAAAAGTAAAATGCGCAATGCTTCCAAGCTTTTATTGTATGCTGCCAGGTAAAGCAAACTATATCCTTCATCGTCGACTATGTGTACACTGTCTTTAGACTTAATATATTGATAAAATACTTTGATGTCCAAATTGTCGAGGTTTATAAACTTCCAAATGTCGTCCAATGTTTTTTGTTTCTTTGAAGGTAAATCTGTGTTATTGTCATTTAATTGTGTGCGTTTCGGTCCACTTTCTGTAACTGAATTGGACATCTTTCCGAGATAAAAGAGAACATGAAAAGAATCAAAGCGTTACTATTTATTTCAAGCCCAGGAATGCGTGACGGTTGCAGACTGTTACTAAGTGTCATGGAAGGACACTGTCTACACTGCATCTTTTTCATAGTCACGCGATTTTTTTAATACACGGCCCAACCTGAGAGGTTTTTACCGTATAGCTATTGATCATTTTTATTGGACTTTCAAAATGCTCCTTTTTTAATACAAGATTACTTGACATTAACGAAAGAAAAAGAACACTAATTCCAAAAAGATGTCTGTCTATTACAAGCAATTATCAAGGGCAAAAGCATTCTATTATATCTTGAATAGGATCATTTTTCCTATCCTTTGGCCAAGATCTTTTTTAAGCTCTCCGCATTTCAAAATTTATGATGAGCAAAAAAAAAAATTATTATGATCAAAGAAAAAAAAAGACTTTTTTATTTTTATAAATGATAATGATACTATATAAACTATGCTAATAAGTGCTTCTCCTAGTTCCCAGCATAAAATAGCTGGTTAACAGGCCAGACCACGAGAAGGTGGAAGCACATCCTGACCCAAAAAGTAAATTCCGATAAACCATCTTCAATACAGAACCTGATAATCCTAAATGCCACCTCCCCACAATGCGCAACATAAGAATCACCAGGACCAAATACCCCCTACACCATGTTGGGGTGGTGCTTTTTACCCTGGCAGCAGAACCGCAGCAGCCGCACCTGGACGAGTAATTGGCTTTAAGGTTAACATTCCGTGTAGATGAAGTAGCTGTCCAACGGGCGGCCTATGGCTGCCTATAGAATGCAATATCTCTAGCGTAGACGTAAACAAGGCAAAGCACTTACAAGATGCATTCGGGCACTAAACTTCCTACTGTCATCAGATCCCGACCAAAATAAACAACCCACACCATACTGATGACTAAGAACGTATCGACTGGCTTCAAACGGCTACGACCATCCCGCCGTCTAGTAATATGCTCCTAAATCCACCCTCCACCAAGCAAACGGGTGTGGTACTAGTTTTAGTAAGAAGTTCCTGGAACATAGAGGGCGAATAACCCCAGTCAGATTGTTGTACCGAATCCGAATGAAGCGATACAGACAACGGCCGAGACCATTGCCTAGCGACTTTGACAACCAGCAGACTCCTCAATGTAATCTTTTTAGGGTTTACTACGGCCTTTGGAATACTGCCCGATCTGTAATGAAGTGGATAGATTTAACGGACACGAACAGAGTCGAGAGTGTCATTCTTGTGTCGAGCCATGCTAACTTCTCTGTTCTAATGTTAAAAAAAGAATAAAAAGATAAAGAGCACTTTTTTCGCACCCGTCTCCCTTTTATACCAAAAAATTTTTTTTTGTTTATTTTGTTGATTTTGTCTAGGCTACTTTTATAAACTTGATTTTTTATTCACTACTTCTTGAATGTATGTGTTATCCTTTGTATAATCCGTGAAATTCTCATCACATCCGTGTGCATATCATGGTTACTTTTGTCATTGGATGTCGAGAAAATGAGCATTGAAGTTTTGCTTTTTCATGCGAGATGTTCTTTTTGTGCAACGGATTAAAAAAGTAATCTGCAAGATGAAACAATTTTTCACATGATCCCTTCCGCCATTAAAATAACTTCAAGAAAATGAAAGCCTTGTTAAAATAAATCATCTTGTATGTGTATTTACAGGTGATACTTTAATACATCTGCTGAATAAACTACAGTGTTAAACTCTTATATTGTCTTTTATTATTGGGTGAAATTCGATATGCGGTCGTTAATCGAGACATTCAGCGACACGAAATAATGATTTAACAACATTTTACAGATAGTGAATATAAATACAACTTATGTCGACATAGTTGCTCATCAAGATGCTTGTTAGTGTGTAAAAATATCAAAACCATACGTCTCTTCAATACTTTTGTCAAGACAATATTATGTCAGCAAAGGAAACAAACTAGTACAAAAGAGTACAGTACAAGACTGAAGATAAAGATTGCGGGAAGCTCAATCCAAAATTCGCAGATAACTCATGACGAAACCTTCAGCGATAGTGTAAAATACGCGTAATTTTGAGTCAGCACATTACTCTTGGGCGGATTCAAATGATTTAAGTCGATTGATAGGCCAATATAGCTTTGGGCAATATAACGTCTAATTAGTAGGAATTACCCTAAACATTTAGACTGCAAACACACGCCTGGCGAAGACTATTAGTCTCAGCCGTAACATTGTAAAAATGCAATACGTCTTTTCTTTCTTAATAAAAGAGGAGATATTTCAGCCTTTGAAAAAAACAAAAGTCGTGCTTGACAATTTTCATTATTTTCCGTTATACAATAGAAAAGGAAGTATGCATAGTTTGGTTAAAAAAGGAAAAGGGCAAGATAAGAAGGTGTATGAAGGAGTCTTATTTATAGACTGAAAACCAAGAGCCGGCTCATGTCAGGATGAGTTAATTGTGTATTGAACCATCTATAATGTTTGAGCCTTTAGTTGTGGCACGTCAATGGACGTAAGCCCTTTTCTTCAAATTATGTGTAAATTTTACGAAAGATGTAGGTGTAGACATTGTCCATAACAAAACAAGTAGCCACTATCTGTTGTTACTAGGATGAATCGACACAAGGATAGGGAAATCAAAGAGATAGAAAGGAAGGCTGAAATTTAAAGTGGGGCAAGAAGGGGGACATTTAACAACAATGCTCAAGGTTGTACAAGTTTAATATCTGAGACTGACATTATTCTTTTTTGAATCGCTTTACTTTTTTTAGACATCTTTCCCATAAAGATTCTGAACTTCTAACGTAACTATCTTGAACAATATTTAGCTATGGCAGAGACGAGAATTTCTTACGACACTTATGATACTTCAACTTGCCCAGTCATCTCGGGTGGGTTCTTATTATTGCTAGAACCAAGTATAATTACTGCGCTCGAGTGCATCGGAAAAGGCTTTGAATAAAGTAGCCAAACCAATTATAGAAAAAAAAAAAAATATGTGACTGACTCTGTAGAGCACGCTCACCTTTTGGAACTTGCGAGAAACAATTCTGTGACTTGTAAAAACTTTTTGAAATTCCATTTCCTTCTTTTCTCCAAATGGTATAAAAATAACAGAAGTACTTTTTTACGGTTTTTTTTTCTTTACTTTGTACTAAATTAAAATGTCTAACGAAACCGAGACCTTTTCTTTCCAAGCTGAGATTTCTCAGTTGATGAGTTTGATCATCAACACCTTCTATTCTAACAAGGTAAATAATATATGTTTTCTTTTTCTGAAACAATGAATACGCGTCGCTAACCACATCTTATTTTTACAGGAAATTTTCTTGCGTGAATTGATCTCCAACTCTTCTGATGCTTTGGATAAGGTTCGTTATCAATCTTTGACTGATCCCTCCGTCCTTGATTCCGAGAAGGATCTCTATATCCGTATTACCCCTGACAGAGAAAACAACATCTTGTCTATCCGTGATACTGGTATTGGTATGACCAAGGCTGATTTGGTTAACAACTTGGGTACTATTGCCAAGTCTGGTACCAAGTCTTTCATGGAGGCTCTCTCTGCCGGTGCTGATATTTCCATGATTGGTCAATTCGGTGTTGGTTTCTACTCTGCCTACCTTGTTGCTGATAAGGTCCAAGTTATCACCAAGCACAACGATGATGAACAATACATCTGGGAGTCTGCTGCCGGTGGTTCTTTCACTATCACCCGTGATGAAGTCAACCCTTCCATCGGTCGTGGTACTGAGATGCGTCTTTACATGAAGGAAGATCAAGTAAGTTATATAAACAATCAAAAGGGCTTTATAGTAAATAAGCAATGTCACTTATTCATCTTTTAAAAAGCTCGAATACCTCGATGAGAAGAAGATTAAGGATATTGTCAAGAAGCATTCCGAATTCATCTCCTACCCTATTCAACTTGTTGTTGAGAAGGAGGTTGAGAAGGAGGTCTCTGATGATGAGGAAGAGGCTGCCACTGAAGGTGCCAAGATTGAAGAAGTTGTCGATGAAGAAGACAAGAAGGATGACAAGAAGAAGAAGACCATCAAGGAGACTGTTGTCGAGAACGAGGAACTTAACAAGACTAAGCCTCTCTGGACCCGTAACCCTGAGGATGTCAAGACTGAAGAATACTCTGAATTCTACAAGGCTCTCTCCAACGATTGGGAGGATCATTTGGCTGTCAAGCATTTCTCTGTTGAAGGTCAACTCGAATTCCGTGCCATCCTTTACGTTCCCAAGCGTGCTCCTTTCGATATGTTCGAGACCAAGAAGAAGAGAAACAACATCAAGCTTTACGTTCGTCGTGTCTTCATCATGGATGACTGTGAGGATTTGATGCCCGAATGGTTGTCTTTCATCAAGGGTGTTGTCGATTCTGAGGATCTTCCTCTTAACATTTCTCGTGAAATGCTCCAACAAAACAAGATTCTTAAGGTTATCCGTAAGAACCTCGTCAAGAAGTGTCTCGAAATGTTCCAAGAGATCTCTGAAGATAAGGAGAACTTTGACAAGTTCTACGAGGCTTTCTCCAAGAACATCAAGCTCGGTATTCACGAAGATACCCAAAACCGTACCAAGCTTGCTGAGTTATTGCGTTACCACTCCACCAAGTCTGGTGAGGAAATGACCTCCTTCAAGGATTACGTTACCCGTATGCCCGAGAAGCAAAAGAACATCTACTATATCACCGGTGAATCTCGTGCTGCCGTCGAGAACTCTCCCTTCTTGGAAGGTTTCAAGAAGAAGGGTATTGAGGTCCTTTTGATGACTGATCCTATTGATGAATATGCCACTACTCAACTTAAGGAATACGAGGATAAGAAGTTGGTCTGTATTACCAAGGATGGTCTTGAGCTCGAAGAAGATGAGGAGGAGAAGAAGGCCCGTGAAGCTGAACAAGCCGAATTTGAAGGTCTCTGTAAGACCGTCAAGGATATCCTCGGTGAAAAGGTTGAGAAGGTTGTTCTCTCCAACTTGTTGACTGACTCTCCCTGTGTTTTGACTACTGGTCAATTCGGTTGGTCTGCTAACATGGAACGTATCATGAAGGCTCAAGCTCTCCGTGATTCTTCCATGTCCAGCTACATGGCTTCCAAGAAGACTCTTGAACTCAACCCTAACCATCCTATCATCAAGGCTCTCCGTGCCAAGGTTACTGCTGATGCCAACGACCGTACTGCCAAGGATCTCGTCACTTTATTGTACGAGACTTCTCTTCTTACCTCTGGTTTCACCTTAGATCAACCCGCTTCTTTCGCCACCCGTATCAACCGTATGATCTCTCTTGGTCTTTCCATTGATGAAGATGAGCTTCCTACTGCTGATGAGCCCGCCACTGAAGCTGTTGCTGAAGATAACGCTGAGGTCTCCAAGATGGAAGAGGTTGATTAAATGCATTGCAATTCGTTATTTTTTTTTTCATCATTATAAAATTTCCCCCCTTTATTCTTATCACCACCACCACCCCATGCTCCTTTTTTTCTAAAAAAAACAGGCGGTATTTTGCTACCATCTTCTTTGTAATAAATATTAAATATATAGAATTTGACTTTTTTTTTTTTCAGAATTTGTGGTAAATTCAGACCGCTTTCTTTTTTCCAAATTAGCTAAGCCTGGCGGGACTTTAAATATGCATTTATATCATATTAATTCGTGGCTTTCGAGAAGTGAATGCACTTGTTTCACACCATATATAAATCCTAAGAATGCAAGCACCCCCACCAGCAACCAACGGCCCCGTCATTGCCGGCTACTTTGCCAATTGGTAAACATGTTGGACAGATTAAGGGAGTTTATCATCTAACTCTCTTGTGAAATGTCTAGGGGAATTTATGGTAGAAAGTTTAATGTTGTCGATGTCGCTGCTCAAGCAAACAAGTTGACACATATTTTATATGCTTTTGCTAATTTACAAGAAGATGGACAAGTGGTTATTGGGGTAAGTAATGCTGTAATAACAGCTGTTATGAAGGGTCGATTATTAACTAGTTAGAAAAAAAAAGGATCCATTTGCAGATAAAGAAAAGCATTTCCCGCCCGGTAAGTTTGGCTTGACCTCGAGAATACATGTATTTTAACAATATACGCAGAATTGACTGTGGATGGAAAAGGAGACAGCTGGAACGACCAAGGAAATAATCTGTACGGAAACTTTAAGCAATTCTACTTATTAAAGCAAAAGAACCGCCAGTTGAAGGTGTCTCTTAGCGTGGGTGGATGGACATGGTCCAAGAATTTTGCCACTGTTGCCAGTGATGCTGGAAAGCGTAAAAGATTTATTGAAACAAGCGTTAAGTTGATTGGAGATCTTGGTCTTGACGGCTTAGATATTGATTGGGAGTATCCCAAGGATGACAAGGAAGCATTTTTTTATGTGCACTTATTGTACGAGACACGTATAGCATTAGATGCTTATCAGCAGCAATGTAATCAATTGAACCAACCTCGTCTGCTTTTAACCGTAGCTGTTCCTTGTGGACCTGAACACTACAAAAAGCTCCGATTGGCTGAGATGCAACCATATGTAGACATTTTCTATTTGATGGCTTATGATTATGCTGGTTCTTGGGATGCACAAACTGGCCATCAAGCTGCCATGTTCGGCGGCCCTTTAAATACGGACCAAGCCATTAATGCTTATTTGGCTGCTGGTGTTCCCCCACAAAAATTAGTTATGGGTCTGCCCATGTATGGTCGTGGCTTTTGTAATACAGATGGACCAGGTTGTTGTTATCAAGGACTGCCCAAAGGAACCTGGGAAGAAGGACAGTTTGATTACAAGTGTTTGCCTAAGCCTGGTGCTCACGAACATAATGATATGCAAAAGATGGCTTCATGGTCTTATGACCCCAATAGTCGTGAATATATTACATATGATTCCCCTCAGATTATTGCGGCTAAGTGTGACTATATCAAGCAAAGACAATTAGGAGGTGCTATGTTCTGGGAACTGAGTGCTGATCATAAGCCAGACCACCCCCGTAACTTGGTCAACGTTGTTTATGATTCATTGGGTAGACGAGTTGACCAAGTGCCTAACCATCTTGAATATCCTCTCAGCGAGTTTGATAATATCAAAAGACAAATGAATTGAAATCTAAATAGGAGCGATAGTAAAAAATAAATAAAATAAAATCAAAGTGTTTCAAGAGGGGGTACCTTTTTTAAAAACCGTTATTTTCTCCTTTTCTGCTTCCTCCTCTTTCTCTTTTCTCTTTATTTTTTAGCAGATGAGTTATTATCAAAGCCATAATAACACTTTGACGCTACCGACAGTTACAACACGTTCACTATCTAATAACGTCAGTTTTTACGCTTCCCTTTCAATCGGCGAACGGTTTGAACGACTGGGGTCGGGCCAAGAACTTGATTTATTTGGCACCAGCGTAAGCCGAACATCCGTAAAATCACAAATGAGTATGGGGTAAAGTTTTCCACGCGTGTTTTGCTTTATTGACCCATTTGACAGGATTTGTGAGGAAAGTATATTTAATCATTTTTATACAACTTTTATCAATAACCGTAACGATGTCACTATTTATACGCTTTCTGTCGCACTGGCAAGAACAAAGGTATTTTATGTTAAAGAATCCAATGACAAAAAAGTACCCCCACTAAGCAGGTTACACCAGTAAATATTTATGGTGGGTCATCTTATTCCCCGCCACAGTTCTCTCACTCATAGCTTTATGGCAATTGTGGGCGCAATATTACCAGTTATCAAGAGTGGTCCGTGTTGTTCTACTTTGTGTTTACTCGTTGCTCATGGCTTTTATCCTCTCCGATCTAAGTATGATATAATTGTGCATTACTACTTGTTTCGTATTTTACTCATTTACAATTGTCTGTGGCAGTCACGGTCTTTTTTCATGAAGATGGACTATTGGTTCTTACCATGTCATGTTTTGGTTCTGTCAGTGTCCTGTTGTATACTTTCCAAACAAGATATAAGTTTCGAGGACCAACACCAGTGTAAGTAAGTTTGGTATTTTTTTACAGTTTTTATTAAAAAGAGTATTAAGAATTCTGTGCAATCTAAAAGGGTTTGCTGCACTGCCACAATATGTGTTAGCTCGATTGCTCTACGAGATATATATCAGATGAACCCTGTGCAGATTTTAGGTCCTATCGCAATTTCTAGCTTGTTATGTACATATTTCATACTCGAATTATATTATGCTATGGGCGTCATGACAATTGATGACTATATACTGGCATACATATCACTTTATATCGACTTGGCATATCCAATTAACTGCCTGCATCATTTATGCGAGATATCGGAAAACGTGGATGACTTTACAGAATATTTTAACCCAGATCCGCTTAGGAACCATGGTTGATAAAATGGATGCCAAGATTTCGGTAAATTTATTCCAATCAATAAAAAAAGGGTGAGAAGGAAGAATAGTACCTCTTAAGCAAGTCTAATTACGATATTTAGATTCCATAGTTGATACAAATATTATTGCTTTTATAATGTCCCCCCAAGTATTATTATTGTTGCTATAAATATGCACAAGTCTATTTTAGGAAAGCAGTAATGGCGAATTACAGGTTTTCTGTAATTAAATATTTGTACTAAAGAAGTGCAACATAGAAGACTACTATTTCCAAAGTAATGAATTTATTAATATGGGTTTTTATAAAAGTAAACAAAAAAAAAAAAAAGATAACTGGAGTACATAATAATAGAAAATAAGGAGGGATAGGGCGAGCATGAGGTTCTAGATGTACCAATTTAAGAGGTATAATAAGCAGGAAAAAAGAAAAGAAAAGAAATATATACATTTGACGAGCTTGATCTTTCTTTTTAACGGAAACGAAGATAGAAATTGACGATCAAGGCACCGACCAAAAGGAAGCAAAGAACAGCAGGACCCCAAAGATCATCATAACGACCGACAATACGACGATTAATCATCCTAGAAAACACAGAAAATTAGTATAAAAAAAAAGAATGAAAATATGAATAAAGTAACATACCATGCACGCTTCTCGAATTGATACAATGCATAAATAGCAATTGCAGCAGAAATGCCGATAAAGATACCACCACAGATACGAGAAATGTTATCACCAAAATTGAGCAGATTTAATGCAACAGATAACAGCAAGGCACAGAATTGTAACCAAGAAATAAAAGTACGTTCGTTTGAGAAGAAAACTTTAGGCTCTACCTTGACTTTTTTCACAGGAATGACAGCATTGGGATTATTAGGATCCTTGACAAACATGGTATCCTTTTCAAACATTCTTCTTGTAGCAGGATCATTCATGTCTAAACGGATATCACCATTATCGAAGTTGATATCTTCACCAAGATTACCTGCTTCTCTATCTTTTCTTTTGATACGCTTTTCGCTCAAAGGACCGTAATTGAGAGGATCATCGCCTTTCACAACAAGAGTGGATTGCATACGATGGACTCTGTTTTCCCAACTGGCATCAGAACCAGCAGCAGGCTTATCATCACCAATGAGAAACTCTTTACTAGCTACTTTTCCAGAAGTGGATGAACCGACATCAACTAGATTCTTTGTGTCACCAGAGTCCAAACTTTTTCTTCCTTGTCCTGCTGACTCATTCACCATATTCATTCGAAGCTGTTCCGCCTCCATTGCACGACGGTATTGACCGTCAATGAGGGGTTTAAATGATTTCGAACGTGTTAAACCAAAGTTAGTAGCACGAGGTCTACGAATATCAATTTCCATTTCGGACAACCACCAAGGCAAAAGGGGAATACGATCACGGAAAAGGTAAGAAGCACCATGTAGATATTTAGAGAAGCGGGGAACTTCATGCACGAGGTGGGACTCCAACAATTTCTTGAGCCATAATGGTGTGGCTTGACCTGTTTTAGCTTCTAACACAGCATAAGGAAAACGCAACACTTCATTTTCATCCAGATAGCTAAAAGGATAGTCAATGCCAACATCGGGACGACGCCAGTCAGTAGGTCCTCGACGAACAACACCTCCAAAATTATCTTCACGAATAAATGTTAGTTCGTTGTCAATATTGATACGAACACGAGCATCATCAGGTAATTGAAACGATGTGCGATTATAGAATACACGACATGAAGGCTTCAAATGCTTTTCCTTTATGGACTCTTGAATCCCGGCAGCAACAAATTTACAGTCGTCAACAATAGTTGAGTCCACACCTTTGGAGGATAAACGGTTAGCAAATTCGTCGGCAGTCAAAGCACCAGAAATAAATTTATGGACTTCATCGCTGGCCAATTGGATACGTTCTTTAACAGAGTTTCCATCGGCAAATTCGGCCATGTGTGTACTACGTTCGGCAAAGACTTCTGGATTGGACAGAGGACCATGCCACTTAAAACGGATAGCCTCGCCACCTTCATCCCGTTGTAATAAACTTGTGTAGAGACCAAATTCATCATTATCAAGATAAACACTGGAAATTGCGGAATCTGATGCTTCGTAGCGCTTTTCTTTGTTGTGAATGTTTACTGGCAAATGAAGCATAATGATCGACTTGACTTCAGTGATATTATCAGGATGGATCCAATATTTGGTATTGTTGTTGCCACCAATGGTGTTAGGGTCAACACTGACAGTACTAGCTGGACGAGGTTTGCCTCTTTGACGACAAAGGTCATGAAGAGCGGAGATGAAGACAATGGCAACATCGAAACGTTGCTTATCAAGTGGCTTGTGTCTTAACTGAGGAATGAAATCTTGCTTGAGGGAAAGTCCAGTCCATTTGTCATGCTTCTTGATGATTTTTTGGAAGCCGATGTAGTTAAGTCTGGTAAATTTGGCCAAGTCATTTACGTCGAATAAAACCTCTGTTAATGCATCGTCCATGATTGCCCAATTTTGATCTGAAGACCACGTGGGGTTGTTAATAAATGTTTGGATTGTACGTTCACAGTAACTAATTCGGGCCTCCACCTCTCCTAATTTGGCAGACACAAAATCATAAACTTTTTCAAGCTCATTTTCCAGCTTTTTCACAAATTCGTCTTCATCATCGCCATTCCATTTATGATCAAGCTGTCTAGTTTTTAATTCCTTCTTCAATACATCGTATGAAATATAAGATAATCGCCAAGGCGGAAAAATTTCTTGTTGTAACTGTTCACCAAATTTCATAGTAAAGGTGATACAAAATGAAAAGGGAAAGAAAGAGCGAAAAAGAGAGAAAAAAGAAAAAAAAAAAAAAAAGAAAGAGAGAGAAGAAAGAAAGAAACGAAAATAAATAAAAGTTTTTTGTGTTATACCCAGTTTCGGTTCTTGTGGCGATAATTATAAATAACTTATTTTTGGCTTTGCCAACAAAATGGGAAGTGGGATTGAGAGACCGAAACTAGTACATGACCAATAAATATTGTCCTCCCGCTTGTAGTGTTTCTTTGTGGGATGTAGTTGAATCGGTTAAATCGAAACACCGAGTTGAATAATAACGAGCTGAAATGGATCTAAAACGTATATAAGACATGATAGAAAAAATGACGTTTCCGTTGTTTTTGTTACTCATGGTACCTTAATAATTTAGGGTTTGCCGTTTTGTTTGTTTGCTGAGATGATGCTCAGCTTCTGTGTAGGATTTACTTGGCAAATCATCATTGCCAAGTATGCGCAATCCTTTTTGTCTTATCCCAGGTATTAATAATTTTATATTACACAGCATTGTTATATATTTAGGCCATTAATAATAGCATATGAGGTAAGTGTCATCACCATCCTTTTTTCTTGTCTTAATTCAAAAACCGATGGGTTTCACATCACATAATTATTCAAAAACATAGATCATCCCCAACCATGGGAAGTACTACTCCGATAGTAAAATATATAATATTTATTGTAAACGTGTAACCTCTTATTATAGAAATTATCGTTTAGGGTATGAATTAAATGTATACAATTTGTATGGTGTATGTGCATGTGTGTTTTGTTGTTTGTTTGTTGTTTAGAGACCAACATCAGTAGCAGCAGGAGCAGCAGGAGTAGCAGCAGCAACAGAAGCTGTAGATGTACTATTGCCAACACCCAAATATGTCGTATTTTCTGGAGGAGAGTTGTATCTCAAAGCAAAATTGGTCTAACAATAAAATATATATATAAGTAATAATTATGATATGATTAAGAATAAATAAAACTTACGATCAATGCACCAAGTAAAAGGATACATAAGAATACGGGACCGAACATATCATCGTAACGGAGATGTGGTTTATTAGTGATACGCCATGCACGCCATCTGTAAAACGCGATAGCATAAATGGAGAAGATGAAGGCGATACCAAAGAAGACGGCACCGACAATTTTGTTGATATGATCACCGAAATTCATGAGCGTCAACGCAACGGACAAAAGCAAAGCAGCAAAATGAAGCCATTGAATGAAAGTACGTTCATTTGCAAAGTAGATCTTGGGTTCTATTGTTGCACCGCCTTCTTTCTCCTTCAATGCCTTCTTCTTTTCTTTCTTGATTCTTTTCCTTTCAGCAGCTTCTTCCTCAGAATCGTATCCCCCGTTACCGGCTTCCAAGTTTTCATCAAAGTAAGAATTTAAACGAGAATCGCTAATTTTGCCGCTCTTTTCGTTTTGAGCATATGATGAGCGAGGGGTTTGTTTACCTCCCATGAGAAACTCTGTCGATGAAGTGTCGAATAAGTCATTTGTCCGTCTACCATCAGGAGTCATACTGCGCATACGAGACGTTGAACCGGATCCTGCTACCGAGTTCCGACCTGCTAATCCACTAGGTGTGTCGTACGAGATATCATGTTGAGACCAGATAGGGTCGTCGAAAGGATTGCCACTACGGTGTGAACCAGTTTGAGAAACAGGCGAATTGCTAGCTCCATTCATATTTCCTGGCGTTGTCGAACGAGTTAATGTAAGCTTTCTTCCGAGATTTCCGGTTTCAGCAGAACGAGGCATTTTACTGGATCGTTTGGAGGCATTGCGAGTCAAGAGAGGCTTTTTGGTAGTACTTTCGACACGTTTCAACGTAGAACTACGTTCGAGCTGAGATTCAAGATAACCCATACGATACTTGCCGTCGATTAAAGGCTTCAAACTCTTACTTCTTGACAATCCACTAAAGTTACCAGTGGGAATTTTAGCGTTGCGGATATCCAATTCTAATTGACTGAGCCACCAAGGTAACAAGGGAAGACGGGGGTTCCAAAAAAAGGCAGCACCTTGTAAAAATTTTGAGAAGCGAGGTACTTCATAGACTAAACGTGATTCTAACAAACGGGTTAACCATTGTGGGGGTTCTTGGCCTAAATGGGTTTGTAATTTGGTTTCAAGCACAGCATAAGGAAATTTGTAAACCTCGGCAGGGTTCAAGTTATCAAACGGATAATTAATACCCATATCAGGGCGACGCCATGAGCCCTTTCTCCTTTCAGCCCTGCCGTCTTCACGGACAAAAGTCATGTCAGTATCAAGAGATAGACGAAGTCTTTGATCACCGGGAATTTGAAAAGCTGTACGATTATAAAACACACGCATGATGGGTTCGAGGCTTTTCTCACTAATAGATTTTTGAACACCAGATGCAATAAAGTAATTTGCTTTGACAACATCTTCAGTAGCGCCTTTTGCTTTTAAGTCATCAGCATATTTTTCGGCAGTATAAGTTCCGTCAATAAAATCATCGACCTTGTCAGCATTTAACCGAAATCTATCCTTGACGGAAGCACCGTTCAACCAAGGAGCGTGATGGGTTTTACGCTCGATAAAGATACTGTTAGATTCCATGGGACCATACCAACGAAAACGAATAGCTTCGGCACTTTCATCGCGTTGAAGACGACCTTGGTAAAGATCGAAATTCGGGTTATCAAAATAAACACTTGAAATAGCGCTATCTACAGGTTCTATTGGTTTCTCAGGATTAAATACAAGTACAGGTAAATGGAAAAGTAAAATAGCTTTCAGTTCAGTCACATTATCAGGATGGATCCAGTATTTTGCAGTTGCACGTTCAAAGTCATTTTGGTCCAAACCAGCAGCAGAATTTCCTTGGCGTACTTCACCACGTAAGCTACATATGTCATGTAAAGTGGAAATCTTCACTAAAGCCACATCAAACCGTTGTCTGTCTAGGGATTTAGAGCGAATGATGTCAACGAATAAGAGTTGGTTGTTATAATCAGTATATTTGTCATGCTTTTTGATTAATTTCTGAATAGCCAAGAAATTGTAACGAGTAAATTTTGAAAGATCGTTAAGATCCATTAGAATTTCGGTCAGTGTATCGTCGGTGGTATCAAACAAATTGCGTGCGACGGATGGTGTAATGTTTTTGCTTTGTTGAGTTAAAGACCGTTCACAGTAAGCTAAACGTGACTCTATCTCTCGTTGTTTCCTAGTGATGAAATTATCAACTTTGTCTGCTTCTGATCGTAAGGCGGTTTCGAAGTCGTCCTCGTCCATATCGTTCCATTTATGGTCATCTTGACGTTCTCTCATATCAAGTTTGATGTCATTGTATGCAACATATTCAGACCTCCATGGTTCATAGATATTATTTTCCAACTCTTCGCCAAATTTCATGATTAAATTGAAAGTGATATATAAGAGAGAAAAGGGGGAAAATTAAGATCCCTAATAAAAACTTATTTGTGTATTTTTAGGTACATCCAACAATAAATAGGGCACACATGGTCTCACCTGGGTTTTCCTTTTTTTTTTTTTTACCCAACCAAAATGGGTTTGAAACCCAAAAAAAAAACCGCTTGTTGTGCACATTATTATTGATTGTTTTTCTCTAATTTCTGTATCACAAACGTTACGAAATAAGAATAACTCCTAAAATAAAAATCGCGGATCATCAAGACAGCACCAAATAGCAAAAATAGATTTTTTATGTAAGCCAGGCAAGTCGACTTTTTAAGAACTCAGCCACCACGGCACAGAAAATTTTTATTTCGTTGACTGCTACAAGCTTACGGCCACTACAGAGCATCTTCCTACGTCACGAAGCTGGTAGACCTCCATATATATAATTTTTTTTTTTTTTTTTTTTTTTTTTTTTGTTATTTGATAAAGCAAACAAAAATATTAAGAAGTGCATTTTTTCGACATTTTCTTTCATAAAAAGTAGTTATATCCAGAAACCACAGTAAAATTCGAAAAACAGTAAACATTTCCCTTCATAAACTTTTTTTTATATATAAATAGTAAGTGGAAAAAAGTTTTTTTTTTTTTTTTTTTTTTTTTCAAGATGAGAAATAAAAGTTACAAAGTCCTTTCTTTTTAAAAGTTGTTTTCTTTTAGACCTTTTACACTACATAAAATGAGTACTTGGCAACCTTCACCCCAAGGTCTTTCGGATTTGTTGCAACTCTTACGTGAAGCTATCAATCCTACTGCAGACGGCCACAATGTTCAAGAAGTAAATGCCTTTGGTTTATACGATAAAGCACAACATACTAATGCTCTTATTTAGAGACTCGAATATTTTAACAAAATCCCTGACTACAATAACTATTTAGTTTATATTTTAACTCAAATGCCTCAAGAAGATCAATACATTCGTTCTGTTGCAGGATTAACTCTCAAGAATAACATTAGATCTCACTTCCCTACTATCGCCCCCGAAGTCATTGAATATGTTAAGGAATGCTGTCTCCTCCATATTGGCGATAGTAAAGTCGGTAAGCCTGTCAGTTTAGTTATCGCTGCTATCGTTGCCCGTGGTAATATTCAAAACTGGCCTCAAGTTCTTCAAGTTTTATTAGCAAAATTGGATGACCCTAATCCTGTTTTGGTCGAGGTAAATTTTGTTTAACTAAAAAGTGTATATATATGTATGTGTATGCGTTTGTGGACTATTATTAATTCTATATATGGATTTTGTTGCATAGAACGCGTTTGGTACATTTGCAAAGATTTGTGAAGATTCCGCTCGCGATCTCGATAGTGTCATTAACGGTGTTCAGCCCTTAGAATATATGATTCCAAAGTTTATCGCATTCTTTGATCATCCTAACCCCAAGATCCGTCTGAATGCAATTAGCTGTACCGCACAATTTATCAACCTTCGCTCAGAACCTTTGATGACTAGAATTACCGATTTTTTGGTTGCCCTTTTCAAGAGAGCCACTGATGATGATGTTGAAGTTCGTAAGGCTGTTTGTCAAGCTCTTGTGGGTCTTTTAGAAGTGTGTCCTACGGTTCTTTTACCTCACATGCCCGATTTAGTCGATTATATGCTTTTCTGTACTCAAAATGATGATAGTGAACTTGCTCTTGAAGCCTGTGAATTTTGGCTTGTGTTTGCAGAGCAAGACGAACTTCGCGATAACCTTCGTCCTTTCCTTCAAAAGGTCGTGCCTGTTTTACTTAAGGGTATGGTCTATTCCGATGTTGATCTTATGACTCTTGGTGGCGATGAGGACGATGCCCATATTGCTGATGATGAGCAAGATATCAAGCCCCGTTTCCACAAGGCAAGTGTTGTTGAAAACGAACTTATCAACAAGGAAGAGGAAACTGCGGAAAAGAAGAAGAGTTTGCTTGACGATGATGATTCCGATGTTGACGATGATGAGGATGATGAGGATTATGAGGACTTTGAAGACGACGAATTTTATGGTGAATGGAATCTGAGAAAGTGTAGTGCTGCTACTCTTGATGTGTTATGTACCTCTTTCGAAACTGAAGTGATTCACATCTTGATTCCTCTCCTTAAGAATGAATTGGAAAGTGGTGACTGGCTTCACAGAGAGTGTGGTATTTTGGCTCTTGGTGCTGCTGCTGAAGGTGGTATGCAAGAAATTGCTCCTCATCTTCCTGAGCTTGTGCCTTACTTGCTCAACAACTTGAATGATCCCAAACCTCTCGTTAGATCTATTACGTGTTGGACTCTTGGTAGATATTGCGGTTGGATTGTTCAAACCGCTAGACAAAGCCCCGAAGCTCGTCAACATCTTCTTGAGCCCCTCACTCAGATTTTGTTGCAACGTATTTTAGATAACAATAAGCGTGTTCAAGAAGCTGCTTGTTCGTCCTTTGCTTTGCTCGAGGAAGAAGCCGCTGCTGACTTAATCCCTTATCTTCAACCTATTCTTAGTACTCTTTGTACTGCCTTCACGAAATACCAACACAGAAACTTATTGCTCCTCTACGATACCGTTGGTACTTTAGCTGATGTGGTTGGTGAGACTTTGAATAATCCTCAATATATTGATGTCATCATGCCTCCTCTTATCAGCAAATGGCAAGAAATCTCAGATGACAGTACTGACTTGTTCCCCTTGTTAGAGGTTTGTTATAATGCATTAAGGAGAGAAACAGGAAGAAAACTAACATCCTTTTATGTATATAGTGTCTTTCATCTGTTACTACTGCTCTTGGTAAGGGATTCAAGCCTTTTGCCGAACCTGTTTACACTCGATGCGTTATCCTTGTTTGCAAGACGTTAGAAGAATGTCGTTTGTGTGCTATGAACCCTTCTTTGGAACAGCCTGATAAGGACTTTATGATTGTTGCTTTAGATTTACTTTCCGGTATCGTCCAGGCTCTTAACACCGACGCCGAACCTTTGGTTGCCAGCACTAATCCTCCTGTTGTTCAACTTTTATCTCTTTGTATTCAAGATGAAGTCGCTGAGGTGCGTCAATCCACATATGCTTTATTAGGTGATCTTGCCATCTCTTGCTTTGAACATATTCGTGCCGTAGTTCCTCAATTCATGCCTCTCCTTCTTCAACAAATCGAACCTCAAGCCGAACACTTGTCTGTTTGTAACAATGCTACGTGGGCTGCTGGTGAAATTGCGCTTAAATGGGGTGCTGAAATCAGAGATTATGTCGATCCCTTATTGCAACGCTTGTTCCCTCTTATGGTCAATCCCCAAATCCAACGCACGCTTTTGGAAAATGTCGCAATTACCATTGGTCGCATCGGTCTTGTCTGTCCTGCCTTAGTTGCTCCTCACCTTGAGTTATTTATCCAGCCTTGGTTAACTGCCCTTACTCCTATTCGTGATAATGATGAAAAATCCTCTGCATTCAGTGGTTTGTGTGAGATGATTAAGGCAAACCCCCAAGGTGCCGTCAAAGAATTCCCCGCTTTTTGCACTGCTGTCGCCAATTATCAAAACGTCTCTCCCGCTTTACATGAAGCTTTCGGCAATGTAAGTTTATATATATATATATAAGTATCTCATTTACACGCGCAATTAATCATGATTTGACACAGATTTTATTGGGATATAAAAACATGTTTGGCGAAGCTCAATGGCAACAAGGTTTGACATCAATGCCACAAGAAGTAAGAGCTCCCTTACAAGAACGTTATGGCATCTAAATCATACACCTTATATATATATATATATATATATACTCACATGTATATATATAAATATAAAAAGAGTAAAAATTTAAAATCTTGAAGTGTGTCGTTTATTTATCAATTCTGGAAAATAAAAAGAATAAAAAAAAGTGTATATAACAGCCCTTGAATAGTTATCAACTATACTCTTCCTATCCCCATCCTCTTCACTCGCATACGTACAAATCAAGCTTCTTCGTCACTAAAGTTTGGCTCATTGTCAATATCTATGTTTGCCATTACAGTGGGATGATGATGATGCTCTAAATACTCTTGAAACATGTCGTCTGTGAAATTAGAAATAAAAGCGTATGCAGAATCATCACAGCCTGAAGGAAAACGTTTATCTTGATTATAGTTAGTCTCATAGAATTGTAATACAGCGTCATTAAGGGCCCGAGCAATATGATCAATTGTGTTGAGCATAATATTCACTGAAATCAGATGCTTTTGTTTTTCATATTCTTCATTTTTTGCTATTATTAAATCGATGTCATCAATATATTGTTGAACAATTTCTTCTGATACATTGTGGATATCGTAACAGATGATCTCCATGGTTTTGGGAGCAATGAAGTCACTAGCAGAAAGAGCACGTATAATTATATTCGACAGATTGTTGGTAAGAGAAGTATCAATCGTTAGAGCTATTCTACGAGTGTGTGGAGACATAGTAGGAGGGCCTGCTTCACCAGGGAAGATTGCTTCTAATAACTTTCTGACAATTTTACCAAAGTACTTATTCCTTCCTCTAAAAGTTGTTGCAGTAACTTCCCCAATGATTGATGCGTATATTTCTTTTATGGTTCGTTCGTCGCTTGACATAGGATGAGTTTAGTTTTGTTGTCGTTATTGGGCAAAAGAGATTGTTTTTTTCAATGCGATGTCTTATTTAACAAAAAAAAGTGAGCGCTAAAAAATTTTAATATGATTACACTGCTGGTAAAATCGAGCCTTTAATGTAATCTAATACCCGCTATCAAATCTCTTTAACGTCCTCACAAATGTCGGGTAGCTTAAATAATGTTAAGAGATTTTTATTTTAGTAGTCTGAAAAACCGATCAAGCGGCTTTTGTTGTGTAGCATAGTGCCATTATGAACATGAAGGACTTTATCCTTTTATAAGTCGTCCACTGTTAAATTTATGCCGCTGTATTATATATCTTAAAGACACAGATTAATTTCCTGTGATTTTTGATGTAGCGAAATTGCTTTAATATCCCCTTCATTGTCATGGCCACTGGAATGAAAGAAAAAGAAAAATCTCACGTATGGTTACACTACCGGTTTTTTCTAAACCTTAGTTGGGTTACAGAACCCAAATTATGTTTCACGTTCATTTGCAAATTATGTGCCTCATGTCTGTTAATGATATCATATAAGACAATTTTGCCATTCATTCTGCCTTTGGAAGATGATTGTTTGGTTTGGTCCGCGGAATTCTTTAGACTTGACAACTTATCTACGTTACTGTTGATGCTGAATGATGGGCTTAGTGATTTTGTCTTCTATGTTGTGACACTATAGTTTGAGGCAAAATAACGTCACTTATTTAATAGGTTCACAAACAGTCAAGAAATATCAATTGTGGGAGGAAAAACCCTTTTTAATCTTTTTATTACTTGTGATCATGCTTTATCAGAAATCAAGGGATGACTATCGTGTTTCTCCTTATTTAAAAAAGGTTTCAACAACCATAGGAACGATCTCGTCTTTTTGAAACTACATTGGCAAGCTGCAGATGTCTAATCCTAAAATATCAGCATCTTGAGACATAGAATAAAGGAGGTGTGTAACTACGAGAAAACGATTAATACGCCATGCACAGATACAAATAAATACCGTCAAATTTCCACTTTTAAATTTTCCCCTTTTCTCTTTCTTTAGCTTTTTTGCTACTAATACATCTAAAAAACATGCCACTGGCAAAAAATAAGAATAACGAGATGATACTGAACACAACTTTTACCAGATATTTGTCACCAAATATAAGTACCTCGTGTTCAACACCATCATCCAACGGCGATAGTTACTTTACGCCAACACCCACACCTTCACGCAGTAAAAATTCTCTGATAAACCCCATTCCATCCACATCATGTAAAAGTGCATTTTCCGTACAATCATTTCATACAGCAACAGGAGATTATGAGGAAGATGATCACTTACTAGACGATCCAGGAATTGCTAAAAAGGCATTTGAGTCGACGTTATTTGTGGTGGATGAGGAAGGCTCGTCATCGAATAAAATAAATAACACAATCGGACAGCAGAAGCATTACTTTAGACCCAAAATGGTCTCCACAAACTCCTCGTCAACAACGAATGATTTTGTTATGGGATATCCCAATGGTCTGTCAACCACCACTACAAACAATAGTATGATGATTCACCCCACGTCATTATCACATAGTTATACCAGCAACAGTATGTTCAACAATTATTTTTATTATGGCTCCTTGGATAGTGCCGCAATATCAAGATCCCCATCCGGATCATACATGAACGAATATTATAATGAAGATTATGGAGTTGTCCTGGATGATGGCACTTTACAAAAACGATCTGTTTCATTATCTACCATGCCGATCTCAACTCCGCTGGAATTTAATAAAAAGAAATTCAAAGGAAACTACAACCATTTTTACTACCAAAATAACGAAGATGATCCTAGTCAACACAAATCAGCTAGTAGAAGCCAGGCAGAAGAGTAAGGATAGAATATATATGTATTTTTTTAATTAACTCATCAATATTCTTTAAGATTTTATGCTCATTTGTTAGAAGAGGAAAGGAGAGGACTTTTGCTAACGACTGTAACTTCCTCTGATCCAAAAATGATTATTCAAGATCTTCAGCCCAATGATTATGGCGAGACTAGCGACGACAGTACAGACAATCTTTCTAATGGTAGGAAGAGAAGGAGGAAATATGAGCAGCGTTCGCAAGAAAGAAATTGCATCTCTTCTATTTTCATTTCAATTTTCATGTGGATAAAACGTCATGTATTCACCCTGTCCTACAAGCAAAAAATGGTTCTAAAATGCAGCTTTGCATATCTTTTGGGGTCTCTTTTTACATTTGTTCCGGTTTTAAACCAAATGCTCGGAACTGCAAGATTGTCAAGTCATGTAATAGCAACCGTCACCGTGTTTTTTAACCCCTCAAAAACGGTAGGAGGTATGGTGGAGGCAGCAGGGTATGGTCTTCTTTATACGGTTTGTGCTCTCTTGCTGTCTTTATTAAGTATGGTCATTGCAATTTATTTGAGGTCCGAAGAGTATTACGTTACATCCTGTTGTGTTACACTTGGATTTTGGTTAGCTGGTAGCACTTTTGCTCTATCCTTCATTAAGGCACACTATAATAAGCCTTCCATAGGAACAGGTAATTAAAAAGAGAAGCTCTACCGAGTTAATTAAATATTAACGTCTATTTGTAGGTTGTGGTTTGGGTTTCATGATTATATTTCCAGTTCTCGTAAGAGAAGGTTCTGTTATACCTTCTGATTTCGATCCGACTTACATTGAAGAAATGTTTTCTATCGTCACAATTGGCACTGCCATTTCCGCTTTTGTATGTTGGTTTATCTGGCCAATGACAGCCACCAAAAAATTAAAGTGAGTTATTAAACCGGTCATGTTTGTAATGCTCACCATTATTTTTTTTTCTTTTGAAGAACCGATATCAACGATACGTTGATTGCCGTTCGGATTTTAGTCAAGTTGCTTACAAAAACGTTTTTACTCGATTCGGATTTACCGGAATTTACTGCCAACGAACATTTACACACTGCGATTAATTCACATCGCACTAGCTTCATCTCTCTAAAAGCATCGTTGGCTGATGCTAAACGTGAATATTACAATCTGGATATATGGAAGCATGCTGGAGGATATGACTCAATTGTTTCTAGTCTACAAAGGCTTGCACAACATATTGGAGGTCTTCGTAGTAGTTGTGGTTTACAATTTGAAGTAATGAAAGCCACAGATAACAAAAAGAAAGGTTACGGATCAATTGAAACAAGCGAAGAGAGCATGCCAAAAATTGTGAAAAAGAAAAAGGTATACAACATCAAGGCTGGTGATCAGAGAAAGAGGATGGAATATGAATTGAAAAAGGAACATCGGTCAACCGGATCTTTACATGGTTCTGATGAGGATGATGTAGAAGAGGAAGACCAAAGTTTAAAAGCCACAGATAAAAAGCCCAAGGATGGCTATTATCATATTGAACAAGATCAAGACGAGAATGAGGAAGGCGCACTGGTGCAATTTATAAAAACAGTAAGTCCGCCGATGAAATCACTCGCTTATACTTGCAAGCAAACAGTTGTCCATTTGGAATCTCGATTTACAAGCTCGACTACGGATAAGACACCTCCATTCAATTTGTTAAGACAAAACTTGGCAATGGCAATATCACTTTTTGAAGAGTCTCAGCAACTCGCATTAACTCGGATGTATCGTCGTAAAATGAAGAGTGGCAATAGTAAAAAGAGGAGATCAGAACAAAGCTTGCCGATTGATCCCCAGGAGTTACAGTCACATCTAATGAAACAGTTTCCTGCTGAGGATGTATTTCTAGTTTACTTTTTTGTATTTTGTCTATTGGAATTTGCCAAAGAGCTTATGGTGTTAGTAGAATGTGTAAAATCCGTATATGAGTATGATGAAGAGCAAAGAAACAAAGGCGGCATTTGGACTTGGATCAAAAGATATTTAGTTTCACCATGTAAGTTGCATGATATAATTCTTTATTCATTCATATAGCATCCCTAACTCTATAGCCTTAGTCTGGTGTTTGTGCTGTTGCTTCTATACCAAACCTTATTATCCAAAAGAAAATGTCGAAGAGAATATCATAAACAATGACAAGCCAACTACACCAGTTATTACGAAGAAAAGCTCTATTGATTCTTTTGTGCCTAACAACAATAACACATTCAACACACTCCATACACCTAAACCCAAGACTAAAATTAGAAGGTTCTTCTTAAGTCTTTGGGGTTTTTTCTCCTGGTTCAGAACACACACAGTTCGATATGCACTGAAATCGACCCTGATTGCATTAGCTATTACTGTGATGGCATTTATACCAGCAACTAGAGAGTATTTTCTGGCTTGGAAGATGGACTGGACTTTAATTACAGTTATGGCTGTCATGTCGCCTACAGTGGGCGGAACAAATCAAGTAGCAGTTTTGCGTGTCCTCGCTACAATGCTAGGATCTATTATTGCAGTTCTTTTCTACTTGTTCTTACCTCACCAAGGTCCGCTTTTACTTTTTATGTCATGGGCGTTCTCTATCCCTTGTTTTTGGATGATTTTGAATCATAAACATGGTAGATTTGGTATGTTCTCTTTATTGTCATACAACCTGGTCGTCCCTTTTATGTATAATCATATCAACGAGGATGTAGTCATTGATGTTGTTGAGCTAGCTTTTATGAGGTGTGCAACTGTTTCTGCTGGTGTATTAATTGGACTTGTTGTTACTGCATATATTTGGCCTTTCGAAGCAAGAAAAGAAATGCGTAAAGGATTATCGGATTTGCTTATTAGACTGTCATGGCTTTATAAACAACTAGTATCTGAATATTCAGAATATAACAACCCACCAATAAGTGAAACTGGTGATACTCAAGAAAACAACTACAGTCACATGGTGAAAAGAGTTATTTCCAATACAAAAGTGGAAGAGGCTCCAAATAGATTAGTCACATCAGTTGAAGAACTTGAAGCCTTGGCAAGACGAAACGAAGCACGATCAATTCAATTTCAGCATGTGGAACTCGAGTTACAGGTTACTCTGGTTGAACTGCAGGGACTATTGGTGTATGCTCCGGATGAGCCACGTCTTAAGGGTCCGTTTCCGGCAAAAACATATGAAGCCATGTTAACATCGTGTCAAAATATTTTGGACAAATTTTTATCGATTCGTATTGTAATTTTAAAGGATGTGTGGGCAACACAAGTAAGAAGAGACCTAATGTTGCCCGCAAGTCGAGAATTGATGGAGATGGCGGGAAGCGTTTTGCTTTATTTCTATCTATTGGCTTCTGCTTTGCAACTGAAGACACCCTTACCGCCTTATTTACCACCTGCAGAAAAAACGAGAGAACTATTGATGATAAAATTACAACAGTTACCCAAAATCACAGCGGATTTAAAAAAGAACAACAACGTTGCAAACGGTGATGCTGTAAAAGATGAGTGCTACATGGTATACTACGCGTATGTAATTATGATGGAAAGTATTATCATCGAATTGGAAAATTTGGGTCAAGAAATGAAGAAACTCTTTGGATCTTTGGTCCCTGATGACCAATGGGCGAGATGTTTTGGTTTAGATTTAGAAAATAATACACTGCATAATAGATGATTACAATTTTAATAAAAAATAACTAGGTGTTTTTTTTTATTTTATATATTTATACAGTCAACGAAGCCAAGTACTTCTTCATGTTAGGGCGTCGCTCAAAAGATTGTACAAACTTGGCAAGGTTTGGGGATCCACTCAAACGATTGAGAGCGAAATCGTCATCAAGAAGATGGTAAACCAGAAAGTCCACGTATGTAATCTTGAATGAGAATAGAAAATTAAAAATGTATTGCTTACATTTGAAACTAACTCACTTACTTTTTCTCCTATAAGGTAAGGTCCTGTATATGTAGTGTAAAGTTTTTTGAATAGGTCGATATACTTAAGTGTTGATGTTACCCTGTGTTCAGCTTTTTTTCCCTATAATATAACGGTATTATTTTATAAATACCTATCCATTATTACGCATAATTTACTTACATCATCCCCAAAGAAAGAATGTTTAACACAATCAAACCAACTTTCAGTTATCTCTGTGGCATACTCCAAAAAATGATTTTCTTCAGCGTTTGATCCATTGTATTTGTTATCCAGCTTTGCAGAAATATAACGCATAATTGGTGCGGTTTTCCCAAATCTACTACCATTTATCTCAATATACGGCAGAGTAGGAGAGATATAGCCATCTTTAAGGAGCTGAGCCTTCTTGATTCCCCATGCTTCGCCTTTAGCCAAACGAACATATCCATGATCTAATCCTGCATCTTCGAGCATTAGTTTGAATTTTTGCCGCGACCGCGGGGAACTGATAAATAAAATTAGAAAAGATTTAAGCATGGCAAGCACATGAACTTTACCGCTATTGCCATTGTCAAAGTAGTAAAGAGTAATTTTTTCCATGTAGCTGAAAAGATATTGTTGAATGTCAATAATAAAAAGAAGAATTAAATAACAACTGATTTATATAAATTTAGGATCTTAAATGTAACAGTGCACAAAATGATCTTACACGTTAATCAGCATAAACAATTAGTTGCCCCGCAACACATAGCCTAATAACATACACAATTTTAAACTAGCACTTAAAGCAATATCCTAGTAGCATACATGACAAGTCAATTAGCTACTCCAACCAAGATTTGAATCATGCACGAAATATAATATATAGTAGTGAGCAAAGGAAGCTTTTGACTTTATACATTTTGATCGAAGGGAAAATTTACTACGCATTTTGGTTCACGCGCGCATATATCTCAGATGTGCCGTGTAACATGTTAAATTGCGTAGTAGATTTTGCCTATCCACAATAACCATACTTTCTTTTTCTTTTTTTGTGTATTAATTGTAAACTATATGAGAAACACTTTTTGTTTGCTTCACTGTTTCGATATATTTTAGTGGAAATGTGCTTGTTATCATTATTCTTTCACAGGATTATCTTTTGGAGTTTACGACCGAGTTTCACAATATTCCACAAAACAAGTTTTTCAAATTAAGTTTTACTACGGAATCTCCGTTACCTGATCGAAAAAATGATGGGGTTAACCGATGAGAGACTACGGACAAGACATGACAGGTATGGATAATAAGACATAAAAAATCAGTTTATTTAGTGTAAATAATTATGATACAGTAGTGTTTGTAAAAGTACTTTAAAAACATCCTCAATATAGTTGCTGAATTGAAAGTAAGTCTGTTCCAAGTAAATTCTCTAATATTCTATCATCCAAGCAGGTGTTAAATGAAGTTAGTCAGCATTTGTCAAACCTCAAAAATCTTATAAAACAATTCATCTTGGAAGGATCTTTATTTTGACAAGACAAAAGAAAATCCATTGAAATAAAGTATGTTACAAAGGACGGGCCCAATTTTCAGGAAAAAAATTTAGCTAGACATTCAACTGTAAAACACCATATACGCTCTTCTAACCCGCGCGCATGCATACGGTATATCTTTAACTCTACTTGACAAAACTTTGATCTAAGTGCTTTAAACCCCCAAAAGTGAGAGGAGTAAACATTTTTATAATAAACTTTACAAACGTTTGTTTTTTAACATTAAGCCAGCCAGAAAAGTTCGTTTGCTTTACACGACTCTCGCAGAAGTATAGTAAGATCATTACCCCATTTTGCTGTAAATGCTACCGAGACTAATTTACTGCTAGCAGATTATTACCAGGCAATCGTAACTTAAAACAATCTGGCAATTTGTCACGTAGATGATGTTGAATAATGGGGTTTTTTTAAAACATGGTCTTATGGATGATAACTGATTGCGCATAGACCTCAAATTATGTGTAACCGTAAGCATCCAAATAACATAAGTAAATAGCGGATGGTCTTTTTTAACAATTGATCCTTTCCAATTACATACATGCAGCCGGGTTTCACCCACGAATGTTGTTTTTTTCGTTATTTAAGCGTGACTTATATTTTATTAAATTTAAACCTAACGCATAATTAGACAAAAGTACCTGAAGGCCTGACTGTTATATCGTCAGAAAAGGGGGTAGGAGGAGAATGTGTAAACAAATGCTTGTTACAACAAGAGAAAATGGATTGGCGGTCACTAAAATTCGAAGGAGAAAAGCTAAAAATGTCGACATGATAAATATTTATTGCGAATTTATAATACGGATGGGTGGGAAAGCAGTAAAGGAATTATCTATCAGAGGGTGGGCTTCTAATTGGATGAAACGAATTTTCCTCCAGAGCAGTTTGTAGAAGGAAAAGTGTCTGAGCATCATATGTGCCATTTTAAGGTAAGCACGATTCGTGATCTGTACAGGGATTTACAGAAAAAGCAATAAATTTTCGGGTATCAACGTTCTTGTGTTCATAGATCAGAATGCGCCCGCCAAGAATCGTATTTATTTGTTTTAATATTTGTCCCTCAATATTTGTTTTTGCCTTGAAACAAACAGAAATACTTTTAGACGCATTTGAGTCCAAGTTAAACAAAATACTATCCTCCTCAGTGATATTTTTATCGTCATGTTTCACCACAAATCCTTCTTCCTCCTCTTCGGACGACATGCTGAATAGATCTTCCTCCTCTTGCTTTTTTAGCTTGATCAGTTTCCTTCTGTATTTCTGAACTTTTTCGGTTTGGTCCTTTCGCACCGCAATCTTTAATTTCTGTTCCAGATTTTCAATCTCTTCTTCCTCTTCCTTGGACAACAACAAGCCTTCACTTTGTTGATGTTCATGATCAATAAAAAATTCAAATGTAAATAATTGTTGCGGTTGTAGTACATCATCCGCATCTATTCGAATTTCAAACATTCTAGACTGCTTACTTGTATTTGTCACAATAATTGTTTCCTTTACATTACAACTTGCGCAAGAATTGAAAATAAGCTCAGATGATTTGATTGTAAATGATTCTGGCCTGCGTATCATTGCCTTGAGTGAAATTGTATTTTTATCTTCCTTGTCTCTTATATTAATCACTTCCAACTGTTCCATAAAAGACCCAGGTAAAGTGGGTATAAAGATAAATTCAATTTCTCGTTTACCAAATGATCGAACCACACCGTGCCGTCCAACCCCTAGATGAATATCGCCTGATGCAATCGATCCAGATTTTTTGATGGTGTAAAGTAATGGTGTCTCAGATTTATTATGTAATACAATTGTTTTGTGGTGCCTATCTCCACGATCCACTATGCCGAAATTAATATTTTTCTGACCCAGTTCCATGGAAGACTTGCAAACTTGCGCTCGAATGATTACCTTACGTAAGACGGGCATCAGGCCATTATATCTCCTTCGGCGTTGTATATCATCATCCTCGTCCGAAGTTTGGATAGCTGATTGATCATAATCAAGTAAGCAAAAGGAGACGGAAGCATCATTCTTGGAAGTCAATGACTGACTACTTATGGGTGTATATACAATGATGATATCTTCTTCCTCGTTTGGGTTTAATTGCAAAAGAGAAGTAGGTACCAGTTCACCTTTTTGAATCAAACGATTTAACTCTGTTCTCCAGGCAAGTTGATATCGAACAAACTGTTCCTCCAATGGTTGCCTTGCAAACAATGGGGTTCTAGACAATGAGCCATATTCAAGAATCGATATCAAATCATCTAATGGTACACGCGTTTTTCCTGCTATATCTGGCCAATCTATAATCTTTTTTCTAGCTTTTTTTAACTGCGCTGTTGTGCCTGTGATTCCCACGCACGCCTGTTGTTGATGTTGTTTCTTTTTTTTGTAACGTTTACACTGTTGTTGTGATGTTTTTGATATCAATGCTGCTGCTCCTGCTGCTGCTGTTATTATTGCTGCTTCTGATGTTGGTATCTTGTGACTTTTGTTTGATATGGATGATACTGTTGTTGTATCATCGCCCTTATTTACACTGAGCTTATTTTGAAGCCTGCCTTTACTAGAAGCCATATGTCTCGCTATTTTGCGCTTATACTTTATAGATGAAATATGCCCTAGTGGAGCTGTTGCAAGATCTAAGTAAGCTGTTGCATGGTATTGAGTATGTGTCATCCGCGTACGATGATTTTCAGTTACGATTGTATCTATAATTAGAAGATGAAAAAAAATGGAGGAGAGTAAATAAACTAGGTTGTAAAGGAGTATTTGTTCTGTTTACCTGTTACAGAAGGTATAGAATCAATCTTTTGATTATCAGAAGGATTAGCTGATGTTTTTCTGGAATGATTTCTTTTCTTTTTGGTATAAATAATAATCTCTTGCTGAGAAGAAGTAAAGATGCCTAATAACAGAGAAGCATCTCTGATATTTACCAAAGTGCAGGTTCTTATAGCGGGAGAGTTCAAAGCGATGGGACCAAAGTCCAGAAAATTTGCTCCTGTAGGTGTCAGAATTCGATAAAACAATGAATGAAAAGTGACTCTGTGTTTATCAACATTTGTACTCGAGACTTCTATAATCTGATCATTGTCACGATTCAAATAATTCATCAGGGTGATCTGCCGTTTGTAAGCATGGTTGACTTTACGCGGATAAATATCTAATTTCAAATCGACCGTACTTTTGGGTTTGATAAGTAGTTCGCCTTGAGTACAGTTCAGTACCTTGGACTCAAAGACTAATTCGACATGAGCGCAAATATCCGATTGGTTGATGATTTTGACTGGTATTGATTTTTGTGTGCCAACATCGGTGTCTCCGAAATCAATCACCTGCGGTGTGACTTTAACAAATGAGGTACATGTTTTGGCTTTACATTGAATCAGTTTAAGCTCTTTTGGTTTAGCGGATTTATTAGGCCGGTATTCCAAAACAATGTTAAAGTTCTGTCGTTGAAATTGGCCTGCATTCACACTGGAGGGAGCATCTTTGAGGGGTCGATAGGATACGCTAATAGTTTGCTCAACACCTGGTTTCAACAGCATATCTTCAATTTTGTCATTACATTGTTCTATAGTCGAAAATGCGATTTGCCTACTTGAAGCAACAGTAGTGGTGGAAATGGTGTTGATTGAGTACAGCTCGTTAAATGCAGCTAGCATGTTCATATTTTCACCATCTGTGAGAATTAACAATGTATTTAGTTTTATACATATTAAACAGGGAAATATGTATAAATCTACCTGTGGAGGCAAAGGAATGGATAGACGAATATTCTTCGATAGAGCCAACTGTTTCATGAGATGTGGTTGGAGATTCAGGACGAGTAAATGAAGCATCAGTTGATAAAGTAGAATGACCATCAGGAAGAACACTTGATTCAGAAGATAGAAATTGCATATCTGGTTTTGCAACAATATTAAAGCCAAGCTCAACATTATCATCAGTAACAAAATGAATATCAATGGAAGATTCGCTAATGTTTTTTAAGACTATGTGTTGTGTTGTCCAAGATCCCGAGATACAATCCCCAAAATCAAGCATAGTTCCACTGGTAACGACTAATGTGTCTTTGTGCATGATAGTTCTCATGGTTGCATGAATCTTGGTCTGAATTATATTTCGAACATCATTTGTGTTTTCAATTTGAAGGTCATAATTGAATTTGCCGACATCCTTGGGAGTAAATATGACTCGAAATGTGTAATGCGAGAAGGGCAAGATTGGATTTAAATCGTCATTATCTAATGTGATAAAGGATGATGCATCAACAAATTGTAACCAATCAAACACTGGATTAGATACTGATAAAGATTTATTCTTTACAAACATCAAATCTAATGTGTTTAATCTCCAGTGGAGATCAATAGCAGATTGATTACGTATGGTGATGTCCTTGATATAGCTTTCTCCCACCAGACTATCTTCAAATATGAGACCGCTATCCAATTCATCCGCAGCGAGAATAGACTGACAAGCAGTTGCATAGAAATCCGCACTTAATGTATAAGTATTAGATGTAAATAAAACAGAGCCAGTGATTTCTGTAAAGGTGCAAGTATTTTGGATGAGCGGGAGGAAAGCAAGCACAAAAATACACTTTTGATTCGGTGGAAGATGGATTGTATCTGTGTGATTGACGTAATTAAACACCTGGTTAAATTGTGGTGTAGCTACAGAAAAAGTGGCCCAAGCTGCAGTATTTGTAGCCATGTTTTTTGTAATTAAATCTAAATCCTTGATATTTTCATTTTCAATTTGAAATGCGATTTGGTCTTTTAAGGTTGAGTCGAGTCCTATCACGATTGTTTGGGGAGTCAAATTCTCTATTTCGAACTGCTTCAGAGCGTGAAACCCATTACAGTAAACGTTTTCAAACACAATCTTGTTGCTGGGTAACCGGAATGGAGGAGAATGAACCCTTTTTTTCGTCATTACGTTCAAATGTGAACAGAAAAGAAAAAAATACAGGGACAAACACCTGGCACATATTTTTTTTTTTTTTTTTTTTGCTAACCACTTTTTTTAAGTGAGACACGTGAGGGAGGGCATTGAGCGATATACTCGTTTAGGAAAAAAAATCCCCACAAATGAAAAACGCGGAAGATAAATCAAAAAAGAAATAAGCCCAAAAAGTGTACCTGATGATTTTGACATTAGAAGTAAACAAAAAATTAGTATATATACCGCACCGTTTCCCTATTTTTTTTTTTTTTTTTTTTTTTTTTTTTTACTTTATTTACACAAACACACCATATCCAATGGATCCATTATTCTCTTATACCAATGTACATACCTCTTCCTTCAACATACTATTCTCCTTATTTTACAAGAAGCACCATGCTCAGTCTAAACCAAAGACTATCACCATGGCTACCATTACACCTGCACTGACCACCACCCAATTATTAACACCCCGCACGGAGCCATGTGTGTTGCCGCAACAGATGATTGACTTGTCAATGCTTTTACAAAATAACAGTAAGATTCCAGTGTGTTCAAGCGGTGTAGGTCATTTGCAGCCACTGAATAACAAAAATGTGATGCCAGCAGAAAACAAAGACCCACCTGCAGCCCAACAGCCTAAAAGGCCTGCTTGGACAGAGTCTCATGCTTATCTCAGAGGATCGCGTACAAATGGTGATAATCTCAGAATTCTTGCAACTGAAATCAACATGATTCGCGCTTCTAAAATCACAAGGTCTCTTAAGCCAAGACGTCCATACTCTCATAAACGTGAGGATCCCTTTGTCTGGGGAAAATCTACTTCATTAAGGATCTCCTGTTCCAGTCAATAGCGTGTGCGTATATGTGTGTGTGTGTGTGTATATAAATATAAATAAACTTTTTTTTCCCTTTCACATTAATTGAAACGCTTGTCTATTCTGGGTTTATCACCGTAACAAATAAAAAGCTATATTTCGCCATCCATCGTATGCGCTTATTAAAATCACGTGTTTTCAGTTTTGCATTGGAGGCACAGATTACCAAGAATTCTTTTTTTTTAATTTTTTCTTAAATGTTACGTACTGCTTGTAGACCTATTTTAGCTCGTTATTCTAAACCCATTACACAAAAAAGCTTTTTATTATTTAAACAAATGTCTGTTAAAAGTGAATCTGAATGGAAGGTCGTGCTTACACCTGAACAGTTCCGTGTACTTCGTCAAAAAGGTATTTAGTGTTTAAAGTGTAAAATGCAGATGGCAATGAGACTCATTAACGCAAAAGGAACGGAGCCTGCCGGAACTGGTGAATATAACAAGACTTATCAAAAAGGTAAACATATACATGATGATGCTCCGTGGTCTTCCTGCTGACCTTATCTTTTATAGGCGTATATCATTGTGCGGGATGTAATGCACCTCTTTATGTTTCGGATACAAAGTTTGACAGTAAATGTGGTTGGCCTGCATGTAAGTTAGCTCATTTCTAATATTACAATGATAAGTTAATTATATTGGATTTATGTGTTATTATAGTTTTTGATAGTATTCCCGGTCAGTAGTTACATAAAATAACAAACATACTAAAAAAGAAAAAATCTACTGACAATCCAATAATAGGTGCACTCACAAGAAATGTTGATGTGTCTCATGGTATGGAGCGTACAGAGATTTGTTGTGCCAAATGCGGTGGTCACCTCGGACATGTTTTCAAAGGAGAAGGCTTTAATACGCCCACTGATGAAAGACATTGCGTAAATAGTATTAGTCTCAAGTTTAACCCATAACACAAGTGTCATCAGATAAATAATAAACTTTTCTGACACATTTTCTAAATAAGAATCTAATTGGTAATTATGTGCCATAAGATAGAAAATCGTCATTTACAGTTGCTCCCCACTCCCGTTTCATTCACGTGCGTGACTGTGAAAATAAGTTGGATGCCAAAAAAGAAACAACCAAACTGCCAGGAAAGTATATCAGACTCCAAGCTCTCTACAAAGCATTGTAAAAAGTACAAGATTAATACAATAATAGCTACTATTTCTCTGTCCAAATGGTCAAACACTGAGGATTTGATTGAAGCTTAATTCTCATCAGGAAGAGCCAAATCAACAAGCTTCCGACCGTGTTTTGACAAATATGTTCGATGCTTCTCTTTAATTTTCCTAGTGCCTTTGTAGACACCCACAGATTCAAACATATGCCCCAAATGTGGAACGCTATCTAGAGACGCCGTCTATCAAAAAACAGTTGGAATCACTTAACGAAGATAAAATTTTGTTCTCCATGCAAAATAAGCGCTTCTGGATTTTTGTAATAGATTGAAGCATTGTTTTACCCCGCTCAAGGTAACCATTTTATGGATAATCAATCCCGTACAGTACGTCATTTGAAAGCTCATTTAATTCTGTATCTTCTATCTCAAAAAAAAAACAAAGGAAAGCTCAACCGACAAACACCTCTTATAAGCCAAACTGAAATAATGCTGGAAGATCGAAATAAACTTTTATAACTTGAAGGACAATTGAGCAATTCGGAATCGTACTCTGCACAAAAATTAATATCACTGCTTAAGACATCCTCCTCTGCGAATATTAAAATGAGAAATGTTGAAGATATAATATTTAATCACACAAAAGAGCTGCATCGCCTGTATCGAGGGGGTGATGACTTATTGACTGAACAATTGGAAGCAATGTCTAAAGGCCTATCTTGTTTTCTAGGTCTTAGTGAGCCAGAGAAAGAAGGCACTTTAAGGTATCTTTTTTTCTGATAGATTGTGGTCAAGATTAATTGCAAAATATATTAATCATTCTAAAACTGCGCCATCAGTCATTGGTATCTCATTAGAGGGTTTTGGATGCTCAAATTTTTACTAAGCGTTACACCGCTTTTTTTTACAGCTTATGCTCTCCGTTTAATAAAGCTAAGGGCCGATTTTGATGATTTGTTCTCTTACGTATCAGGATCTTCTTCGTACTTTCTCTACCAATTTCAAGCGGTGCTTTCTCTGACGCCCGTGACTATAATTGATAGTAGTTGTTGTATCTTATAAAATATCATTTCTCTTTTCTTATTTGAGTGTTTTCTGTACCATGATCTTGTTCATCAAGCTATTCAATGGTAACTAGATTCGAGTTCTTTATAAGGTACGATTCTAGATTAAGTAATTGCCTTACGGACTCGGAATCACCTTCCTCTTCTACAAGGACCACAACTTCAAGTGATCATCCTCTTGGTAAATGTTTCCATGCCCGTTTTCGTTCAAAATACTAACGAATCTATTATTTTACTTAAAAATAACTTTATTATTTAATTGAAAGTATATTTAAAAAAATCCTCGGATTTTGCTTTATATTGGGAGTGGAACGACTGTATGTCACTACTCCTCTTTGTTTGACGCGTATTCATTTATCCACAAAAGTGGCTTTCACGCCCTTGTCCAATCAAATCTACCATCTCAACAAAAAATTTTGAGTAAACATGTAGCAAAAATTTTCAAAACCGTTTTGATTCCTTCTTCTTTTTAGCATTTCTGACTTAGTCACCGCTGGTAAGAGATACAACTAGCAAATTCTCACAATAGCAACTCTTACTAACGATTTGTTATTTTTTTTAGAGAATTCACATTAAGAATGTCCTACGTCGTAAGTTATTGGGATGAAGAAAAGATTAAATGATCTCTTTTACTAAGTGTTACTCATAGGCTAAGAACACCACCCAAAAGCCTGGTCTTGAGGAACAAGAACAACCCAAGATTCACCGTATCCGTATCACCTTGACTTCTCGTAATGTCAAGAACTTGGAAAAGGGTAAATAACGATCAATATTTTACAGTTCTAGAAAAGTTGCTAACATCTACTCAAGTCTCTGCTGATCTTATTCAACGTGCCAAGGATAAGCAACTCAAGGTTAAGGGTCCCGTTCGTCTCCCCACCAAGGTTCTCCGTATCACCACTCGTAAGTCTCCTTGTGGTAACGGTTCTGAGACCTTTGATAGATTCGAAATGAGAATCCACAAGCGTTTGATTGACTTGCACTCTCCCTCTGAGATTGTCAAGCAAATCACCTCCATCTCCATTGAACCCGGAGTTGAGGTTGAGGTCACCATCGCCTAATTTTTTTACAAAAAAATTTAAACCTTGTAGCCTTATAAACGTTTGCCTCATTGAGTTGGGGCCAGGCTTTAATAAAAACACCAAAAAAAAAAAAAAAAAAAAAAAAAAAAAAAAATGTGTGAGCGTTTGATTATATAATTGCAAGTGTAGTCTCAAGTAGATGGTTGTCATGGTAGGATGTTACAACATACTACCGGCGGATTGGATCGTGAAACATGAAGTGTTTCGCGATGTATAACTTACATTCAAACAAAAAGGTTCCACTCGGTGTAAGAAACTGCACATAATAGTTCCAGCTATCTTATGTACTAAGTAATCATATACTGCTGGCCCTTCTATTTAATTTAAGCACTGGTCAATATGGAGGCGACTGTGAACTCTTTTTATAAATAATGAACATCAAGGACTCTTCCAGCTTTAGATTTTTTACATATAAATTTTATTGCTGATTCTTTTGGCTGACTTCTTAGTTTTACGGACCCAAAAAGTGCTCCAAAAATAAAACCATTTCCCAGATTATTAATTCTTTTTTCAATTTTTCTACTATCTATCATTATAGGTACTAAATTCATCCATTTATCTTATTCTGGGAGCATAAGCCGGATGCAAAAAAAAACCACTTAAGTTTTTAGTTTTACATGCAAATCTTTATTTGATCGTCCTACATATTTACACAAATGCATTTTCTGTTATTCACTCCTTATCGTGTAAATCAAGATACTTTTGTAATTCCTGTGGAAGCTTCTCCGGAGATTTTTTAAGGCTATACCTCATTCAACTCGTCGGGAGTAAAGTACCTCATCCAAACTATATTGTCTTGATCTATTATTATGGAATGAACTGGGTGTTCAATAGAAGAACATTTCATCAAGGCTTTCGTTTTATCTTCAAGAAAGGTACTGGTTTTGGATGCCACTTGTTTTCTTCTTTAACGACGTTGTGCCAGGCTAGGACATGTTTTTTCTCCTTTATTGATAGGCTGTAATTCGATTTTGTAGTATTTGATTAAGAGGACAATTGTTGTTCCTTGAGTAACCCCTTGTTATCAATCCAAACGTCTTTATTAGATCTTATAATATTGTATTTAGCAACATTGGCGATCAATTTCATCTTTTTTCAGTCCCCTTTAAGGACGATGTCTACACCTACCTCCTTTTGGAGTCACGTAATTTTTTTTTTTTTTTTTAATAAATTGAGTTCCTATAGAAACCATATGATTTAAGGTAATCCCGACTAAAACCTGAGAACCCAACCTGAGAAATTTTTATTGTATTATAGCGAATACTAGCCTCAGTAGTAATACCTCAAATTCTGCAATATGTCAAAAAAAAAAAGGTAATGTTTTAACGTTTTTTGAGAAAACAAAAGCCATTATTAAGTAACCTTTTTACGATATTGATAACTCTCATATAAAAAACGGGATTAAGTGTGTAAGGGAAAAGAACAAGGGAGGAAAAGAGTGCGTGAACGAGTTTTGTATATAGACTGATAAGCAAGAGCTTTTTTAAATGTCAGGATGATTTTTTTTTTCCTCTGCAAGTAGCTTCATAATTATATGCCAGCAACTCTAAATTCGGCAATTGTCTATCAGCATTTCAGTAGTAGCGTGTACCGATAGTAAAGCATTACTTTAAGATGAAACGGCACGTTAATAAACGTAAACTTTTTTGTTTTACTCGTGTCTAGACTTATTATAAAAGTTGAAGTACATAGATCTTAAGAGCATGCAATTCAAACCAATTTTATCAAAAAAATCAGCCATAATATCAATTCAATTTAACAAATCTTATGGTAGTGATTTCGTTGTAAAATAGAGAGACTGCAAACACTCATAAAATATAAATTATGGATCCGTGCCGTTTACTCAGGACTAAAATAGTAGACTGCGTAAACAATACAATAAAACTATATATCCGCTTCCTATTATAGATGTACCCAACGTAACTATCATAAAACTCCTTTGGCGGCTATGTTTTTACTCTTGGATCATATACCATATCGCCCCCACCATCTATCAAGATCGTATTTGTCATGGCATACACTTGTATAAATGGGGTTATTATAATGGGGATAAATACAACTGCTTTTTAAAAAAAAATTATAAAATTTTGGGGACCGTCAAATATGGGGTTACGTGTTATGTCGAATATTATGGGGAATCCTATCCTAAAAGTCAGGTTCCGCAAATCCAGCGACATGGGACAATGTGTAATCAATGGGATTAAAATCAGAAACCTGGTCATTTTTTATATTTGCAAATAACAAGTTGCTATTATGTATAAACTATGTAACGGAACTGCATAGATCTAACTTTGCTGAATAATCAAAACTTGTTACTGCGGCAAACGAATGCATATTTGTGTTATAAATTAAATACAATTGTTACACTGTATTGAATTTAGACATGGTTTAATGGTCTTAACAAATTGTTTAAGGCTTAGGCGTTCTTTCTTTTGTTATGAATTCGGATTTGAATAAAGAGTTACATTTGCCTTACTATTTCATAAATTTAGCCCTGACTCAGTTCCTACACTATAAATAGTTTCAATTTCCGGCTTTTTCAAAACGCATAAAAGACAACAAGTTTTGTCCAAAGTCTTTTATTATTATTCAAACATCTTTTTATTGAAATGGAAAAAATTACACTCTACTACTTTATTGTTGGCGACAAAGGTATTTTCAAACTCTTGTATATATATCTATATTGGTCTATTAATCAGCGATGTATAATTAGTCACTCGCGCTCGTGGTGAAAATGTAAAGTTGTTACTGGAAGACGCAGGTTTAGATAATGAGTACGTTCGTTTGAGTAGAGATGATAATTGGTCCGCCAAGAAGGCTCAGCTTATCGAAGAAGGTTTCCTCTCTCCCACTCTCCCTTATATTGAGGTTGGAGGCAAGAAGTTCGGCAAGACTGTTCCAATCATGCAATACATCTCTGTGAAGTTGGATAATAAATATCATGGTTCAAATGCTGAAGAAGATCAATACTTGGCTTATGTTGCTGAAATTACCAACGAATGGTTCGAGTGCCTGAAAAACGCCTTCTTTGGTACTGAAGTAAGTTAATATAATAAGCGTGAACGCAATTGGTTTTAATTTATGTATGTCACCGCAGGAGAAAAAAGAGCATCACAAAAATGTTGTAACACCTGGCTATGTTGATTTGTTCGAGAAATCCTATGCCAAACATAGCGGACCTTATATTCTTGGTGAAAAGGTAAAAATGCATGCGTAGTATAAACTTAAACAGCTACTAATTCTTTATACAACTAGATCACCTACCCTGACTTCTTAATTTATCACCTTCTTGATGATGATTTGGCTCTTAATCGTTTGGATGGCTCACCTAACCTTCAGAAATTTGTTGAAGCTTTTGAACAACGTCCTAATATTAAGAAGTATCTTGCTACCCTTCCTGATTATTCACCTAAATAATAAAAGTCCATTTTTTTATTATTAACATATTGTTGTTTATTTGTTTAATATAATAAAGCGATTGCTGCGGAGAATAAGATTCGTATTACTGATAATTAACCACTTGCTAATATTGACAATGTTCATAACTTTTACCAAAAAAAGAGTACTTTAAAGTTTGCTAAACTCTTTAAGTCCTTTCTTTCATCAGTCATGGTTTCTAATAGCTCGGGTCTATTTTAAATAAATTATTTATCTTCACACACTTTATACATTGATAAAACTCACCGTCCAGCCTGCTGCTTTTTAACATTTAACGCATGCTTGAGTATGAACTGTTCTATAAAGGTACGTATGTTTTCGATCTAATCACAGTTTTAACACGTAATCCAGAAGTATAATTTATAGTTCAAATTTCTTTATTTAGTAAAGTCTATAATACTAAGGCTTGTAAAACCAAAGAAACATGAATTATTTCGATGGTATATTCCCTTTCATTTGATTAAAGTATACAACAACAATTCCTTCCTCTATAAAATGAGGGCTTAATAAATAGAATTTATCAAAAGAAATTTGGGGAAATGTTACCATCATATCATTGATATTACCTTGGTTCACCTACAGATAAAGTTATCATTTACCATATGCACTTTAAACAATCATCTCGAATTGGGATATATTTTGCTGTGTGGCAAATTAATATGATTTAGAAAATTTTCGTTCGTTACAATTTTTTTAGTCTTTCACAGGTCTCTGTCATCTTTGTTGTCCCTTATCTTATGTAGTTTTTATTATATTGATAAATCATTTTAGGACCCCAAAGCAGTTTTTTAGCCATAGCAATTCCATTGACTTGTTCAGAGAAATTTTCCAGTGAATTTACGGCTGTGTTATATAGTTTAGCTGATGTCAATTGGCTTTTTTTTTGCGTCAAAATTTAAAAATTAAGATTGTAGTAATCCATACTGCTTAGTCACGACTAAAGTTGCAGTCTATTGCACTCAAACAGGAATATTAACGAAAGAAGCTAACCCAAAAACCACGACTCCCTTCTTTTATCTAGCAACAGCTTACACTGTTGTAGTAGTACCGCCTGGTAACAATATAATTGTTACAGCTACCTAATGTATTTAGTGGGGAGTACTATGATGGGGATAACTTCGTATCTAAAAAGATTTACAAAAAAATGGGGACTTGTCAATGGTGGGGTGTTTGTCAAATATGTGGGGAAATCCATCCAACAAGAGCGGGATCCGGAATTTTAATGCCATCACTTTTTTTACAGTGTGGAATATTGTAATGTGCGAAGAATGCCGTTACAAGTACATCTATTTGAACAGATCACTTTTATTCGGATCTTAAATGCCAAGCTGCTTTTTATACTTAAAGCTTAGCAAGTGTTATGTAGGCCCTGATTTGCTGAATTCAATTCGGCAAAACGAGTGTACAAAATTGACAACCCCGCTGATTTTTTTTTTAAAATAGATGTATAAGGTGGCATATTTTACCAAACTTTTATTGATGTTATTATTACTATTTATCGTATTTTCTTGAAACAATGGACACAATTACTCTTTACTACTTTAATGTTGGCGACAGAGGTATCTTAAAGTCAAATATACCCGTTAAATTTTTACTTACTTACATCATGATACCAACAGTTACTAACGCTCGTGGTGAAAATGTCAAATTGCTGCTTGAGGATGCAGGTTTGAATCATAATTATATTCGTTTACCTAGAGGTGAAGTTTGGGCAGCAAAGAAGGCTCAACTTATTGATGAAGGTTTTCTCTCCCCAACGCTCCCTTTTATTGAGGTTGGGGACAAGAAATATGGTAAAGCTATCCCTATCATGCAATATATCTCAGCCAAGTTGGGCAATAAATACCATGGGTCAGATGCGGAAGAAGATCATTATTTAGCATATGTTGCTGAGGTTACAACCGAATGGTATGAATGCTTGCGAACCTCCTTCTTTGGCACTGATGTAAGTGAATGTTCTAAACAATCTTATTATCTTAATATGGAGTTTAATTTAATTTTTTTATGTCAAAACAGCAAGATAAAGAACATCATATAAAGAATATCACACCTCATTACATTAATCTTTTTGAAAAGTTTTATGCTAAACACAACGGACCTTATGTTCTCGGTGATAATGTAAATGTAGATTTATGACTTTAAACAAATGGCTATTAATTATTTCGTCGTATTAGATCACTTATCCTGACTTTTTAATTTACCACCTCCTTGATGATGATTTGGCTCTTTGTCGTTTAGCCGGCTCGCCTAACCTTCAAAAATTTGCTGAAACGTTTGAAAATCGCCCCAACATTAAAAAATATTTTGCTACCCTTCCCAACTTATCATCAAAGTAAAACTTATTATCAGAATATATAAACCTGATAAATTTACTACAGTATCGTTATTATTTTTTCTCTTCATGTTTCTCCCATTTCAGTATAATTGGTGTCGCCGTTCACAAGAATATTTACCATAGTTCCCTGTTTCCTTTGTCATCCCTGATAAAGATGGAGACGGTTTTTGCTGTACTGGAATTATAGAAGTCGAATAAAGTATTGATGTTATTAAACGGGTATTGAACATAGGCTAAAAATTGATCTGGGTTAAATGTCTTATTCGTGGGAATTTTCAATTGGATGCCTTCTATTCTATTTTGACTTTTCGAACATTGCTGCTGGGCAGAAAAAATAGTTGAACCAGTAAGACGATAGTGCTCTTTAGTACTGCAGCGGGCTATCGGATGTCTGGTTTTGTTTAACCCACTCACCGCAGTGAACATAGACTTTCGTGCAGGGTCAACAAAAAATCGGATTATTATCTTTTGTTACCTCCGGTGACAAGTAAAGTTGTTAAGAGCCGAAACAAAGTGTTGCAAAGAAGGGCCGTGATCGCCTTGATATCTTTTGTAAAATAAAAAATCCAAAACAAATCCATTTGTATGTATCACATTTCCAAAAAGGACTTTGCTGTTCCCGTCTGGTGTGCATAAATATTACAAATATAATAGCTAGTAATGCATACGCTCGATTTGATACAATCTTTATACTCACTCTCTAAATCGCAATTTTCCGAACTTGAGAACATCTTAGAACAATATTAGCTGTCTTTGGATCCCTCGCGGCAATGACGCTTTTGCAAAACATGAAATGGCGTTTACACTCCTTGTGATTGATTTCCAGTGTACTGACGGTTTTTAACACTGAAATGAGTCGGGCAGTGGGAGTCATCTCTCATCATCTCTCATCATAAGGATTGTGATTTTCAGCTTCACTCTTCGAATTGTCTAAGGAATAAACAAAATCGGGCAAATGCGTCTGGATTTTTTTTTTGTAAGTTTGATCAATGTAATTCTCTTGTTTAGTGCCTCTTTTAAAGGTCTGCACATATCTTAAATAAATGTTTTTACTCAGTTATTTATGCCATCATTTTTAGGTAAGGTAGATAGGATTCCCTTGGTAAATAAATTGGTAGCAGTACTCACGATGGATTTGTTCAATTACAGAGCGTTTTGTGATATGCTATTTACTTTTTAGTTATTTAAGTTGTGAACATTAAAAATAAATTACTAGACTTACTGGTAAAGGTATTTGGACCTTGTAAGGAAGAAAATACAAAAGACTAAGCTCAAATGTTTCGACAACTATGTTTTTATAGAGTGTTTCAATTTCAGTACATGTTCATGAAATACACTGCCTAGCACCAGAAAGAAGTTTGATGTTCACTCTAGCATTCCTGTATCTACATTCTATTACAAATATTATCCCATGTAGTAAGCAAATCGGCTGGTATGTCTTTCTGGTTTATGATTCTTTGACCGCTTATCAATTGACATATAATATATCAAAAGTTTTTCTTAAAGATACCATTATGGATTTGCTCACTTGGGTTCAATAAGAAATAATAACTCACAAAATTTTTGGCTCTGTATGTGATGTTGTATTCGATATGGCGGTGAGCTTCATTGATACAACTATCAGAAGATAATCTTTTAGAGGCCACTTAGTAGTTAGTAGTTAGCGACAAGGTTCTGTTCTAGTAATTTAGCTTTAAGAGTTATTATACTATATGGGCATATTAAGAGAGACTTTGCTGTAGAATAAATTTTACCGCATTTCTTACAATGAAGATTGGTTACATTATGATTTGTTGTTTTTTGTCGTTTTGCTGATTGTTTGCCTTGTATCAAACTTCTGTTGAAAGTTCCGACTATACATTACCACCATTGATACTTATATGTAAATAGTATATTATCAAATTTACATACCATTATTAATATTGTTGCACCACCTTTTTCTTCTTCTGTTGGTCCTTTTGACTTCGGATCCCTATATTTTTCTGGCTGCTTTTCTGTCCTTTTCTTATAAAAGGGCCTCCAAAATAATCAATAAAATCTTTAGTTTGTTCTTTACTATAATCCGATTTAGTCTTATTCATATAAGCCTGGTTTCATTATAAATATATATAACTACTATAATTGTACGAAATCCCTTCTTATAAATCAGCACCGAATAGTCTTACCAGTTGTATTTTACTATACTCCTTCGAAGACACTTATATCTGATTCGTCGTAGCATTTCCCTTTTATATCTTTATATTTTATTTATCTTAGTTAACAACTTATTGTCTGGTGCTCACTTTTTAAGAATATTTATTTTACTCTTTATCTTATTATTTCACGTTACCGCTTTTCACTTAAACAAGCCAGTAACAATACTTATATGCAATTAGCATAATATTAAATTTACATACCATCATCGACAGATACTTCTTTGCAAAACTTGCACTTACTGAAATGACCTACTTTATTACGGTCTGCACACTTTGCGTTGACTGTAATATTAGCTAGTAAAATCTCTTGTAGTTATATATTTTTATAAAGTTCTGGCCTTCATTGAGTGCTGGGGGATCGTTGAAAACAGTGTTCTATCAAACAAGATAGACAGTTTATAAAATAAAGAAAAAGGTAATTGTGAGACTGGGTAAATTGAATATCGTTTTATTATTATTGAATTAGAGGATGGTTTATATAGAAATTGATAAAGTCCTTTCGGTACTTGTCAATTAATAGAGCAGGCTGAGATAATCATTTATAATGTGAACATATTGCGGTAAGCATGTGTAGACCATGCATGCATTGTAAGCTGTGGTATTATTTATAAGTTGTTTTTATCATTTGTTAATGCAGATGTTGCGTGTACCTGAGGTGGCATAAAATAACTATTTCAAATTTCTTCGCTAAAGTAACTCACAAAATAGTGCTTGTATACACTACGGGATATTTGTGTATACAACAAGTAGTATCCTTTTTTCTTTTAATGATATTAGCGTAATATTCGTCAGACATGTTAGACAGAGTAAAAAACCGAAAGAAAAAAGTGAAAGAAAGTGTAAGCAAGTAAAAAAAAAAATCTATCTAATTTTTATCATGCAAACAACATTTATCATTTACTGATAACAATTAGGATCTCGCCGAGCATAAGTTGTCTCACTCCTAATGAAATCGAATACGAATAATATTTTATCTGTCTTATGTTTAATGCATTTCAGATATTATGATACTGATACCAGAATGTAAAAAGCTCTACTTTTTGTTTTATAGATTTCGTATTCTCTGTCTAAAAAAAAAACGAAATATCTAAAAATGAATTTTATCTCTCCAGAAAAAGTATATATATATATATATATATATACTGTTCATTTAATAACGTCTGCAACTTCAAATTTAAAAGTTACTAAAACACAAAGTGTAAGCTTATAAAAGGCGATTCCAAAACATTTAAACTCCGACAAAAGGGCGTAAAAAACAAAAAGATATTAGTATCTGTGGGGTTTGAACCCACGCCCTCTTTCGAGGAGGGGATCTTAAGTCCACCGCCTTAGACCACTCGGCCAAGATACTATTTGATGTCATTCTTAAAAATAAAAAAAAAGTATAGCGCACAATATATAATATAAAAATCACGTGATAAGCACGTGATTCTTAAAGTCACGTGATCTCGCCTTTTATGCAATGTACTTTTAAAAGTTTCCCAGTTTACGGGTAAATAGTCATCGCTTTTCTTAGGAAGAGCCAAAGTGCACATAGTTACAACGTATGATCTGTAATTTGGCTGTCCTTGAGACCTGGGAACTAAGATATACTATCAAAAACAATGAAACAATTACGAATAAATGTATATTTAACGATATATACTTATTTTGACAATTCTATCATCACTCTTTCGCCTTTGAGCTCGTTTGATCTTAATCTTACGCAGAAACATTAAGGTAAAATCTAAACGAGAAGCTGAAAGTAAGCTGTAAAACACATATACTGGTTTACACTATATTGGTTGTGATAAATGTGTATATACTTCAAGTTGTTAAGTTCTATTGACCTCTTGATGTCTATAAAAGTATCATAATCCCAACATTACGACTACGCGCACCCTGACTGTCTCTAAGGCAAATGGCTGTCCCTAAGAGACCCGAAAATGAAAGGCACCCTTTGGCTTATGGAAAACCGCCCCGCAGTGGAAAAAAAAACCGAAAAGCCGCCCACTGAAAAATTATATTATCCGCCCTTTGGTGTTGGAACGACTGTATTTGCAGATGTTTCTATTCAAGTATAGACCCAAACATTATGGATGACAAAATAAACAACTAACGCTTTTTTTAAGGAGCCAAGTTTTCCTTGAATTAGTGTTTCAAGCATTTTGTAATTATCGAGCTTTTACATTACATAATAATTTAGTAAAAAGTTGTCAGCATCACTGCCATATTTGGAAGTCTTGCTCCCATAAAAATTCTTTAAATGGATTGTGCTGAGATAAGGTATATATCAGATAATATTATAATGTAGTTGCCATCAATTGGTAACAAGCACCAGGAGCGAGACCGTTCGGCTCGATGTGACGGAGCACTATAATTGGTACAGTCAGGATGATCCTCAATAAGGCAGTTAAAAGTACCTTTTATGATCCAGCAAGCTGGGTTTTTTTTGGTTTACCCGGGGCCATTGATAAAAATAAAAAAACCCCACAAAATTAAAAAAGGTTTTTCTTCCCTTCTTCTTTTATCTAATTATATAAAATGGCCATTCACCTTAATAAAAAAAGTGGAGCGCCAGTATACCATCGTAACGGCGAAGCATCATCTAAAAACTACTCAATTTTTGGGGATAATGGCATGATGAATTATGCATATGTATCTTCTGACGAGGATTCTGATAACCAAGGACATTACACAATGCCTACCAAGACACCCGAACATTTTAACAATGAAGAACTAAAGAAAAAAGGGACTTCATCATCCAGTGGAGATTATAGAAAGAAGGATACAACAGTGGACCGACCTGTCATTCTCTCAAAAAATAAGCTTTCTAGTAAAAAGGTACGAATAAGCCGCTCATTGAAGACGGTGACACTCACACATGAACTTTTTAGTTTGTCTGGCCTTACGGCGGAAAAAATGTTTTTTTGACTGGCACCTTTGATGATTGGAAAGGTAACAAAAAAAAAAGTTACTTATTTTGTGGGTGTGAAACCAAAAATTTATATCCTCATAGGTTCAATCCAAATGACACCTGTCAGTTCAACAAACATTCACAATAATCTGTTTTACGTTACGGTAGCGGGGCTTGATTTCTCTAGGGACATACTTTACAAGTTTGTAGTGGATGGCCAATGGTGCTATGATATCAAAAGAGATCATGTCACAGAAGCTTGTAAGTTTTTTTTAAGGTTGTATCTCCCCTTACTTCTGCATTAACATTCATCTCCTTAGCCGGTAACATCAACAATATCATATATGCCAATAGTTCATAGCGGACCTTTCTCAACATTACATTATCCTCATTACTTAATTATACACAAGTGCATCAAAATAAACGAGTTTATTCTTATACGTCTTGCACTAAGACAACACCATCGAGTGGCGAATTATACGACTCATTTTCGAGCAGATCTTATTGAGGAGGTTTCATTCATAGAAACGAGAGGTAGCTGGTTAGCAAGTGTGCTCTTTTCTTAATAACCAAGAAGATTATGCTTGTCCAAGAAAATCATTTATCATCGCTTATATGGCGTTTGACCTCATCAAGCGATAAAAGGTCAAGATTCACGCCTCAGCTATAAGCCCCTTGAATAACGAGATGCTTTACCCGAAGCAAGTTTTTTCTTTTTTCTTTTTTATGGTAGACAACCTGAAATACACATTCTCTCGACAATCCTTGTCGTTGTACACACACTCAATCACACACAAAAGTAACCTCGGCTCCCCATTCGATAAATTTTGTATCCATGTGACTTTTGTGACGATGGCGCATTGTTCACCCACAGATTGTTAAAAATTCCCCGCCCGACCACTATATATGAAGTACGTCCATGACACTTTTCTTCTTCTTCTCTCTTGTTTTCTATATAATGCCTGAAAATAAATTTGTATCACAGTTTACTATTGCTGAATCCGTCGTTGTTGAACGATTAAAAGAAGACTTGAATGATATATTGAACCAAGCCTTTGGTGATACTCAAGTCTATAATTTATGGGGGGTGCCTTTGGTCATGGATTCGGAGGATGAACGTCTCAAGGTAGTTTTAGTAAAGTTTGCGAGAGCCAGGTAAGCGTGATTTATATTAGGATGTCACTCTTGTATTTAATTAACAAAAATAACAGAAACTTGGATTTTGATGCAGCAAAAGCCATGCTGATAAACACCTTAAAGTGGCGAAAAGAGTTCTCAACAGACACCATCCTCGACGAGGAATTTGATCAAGATATATTTAACGAAACGATAGGATTTCTTTGCAATACAGATAAACAAGGTAGACCTGTCACTTATAACTTTTATGGTGGATTAGATCAAAATACAGTCTTTGCCGACGTAAACAGGTAAAAAGAAACGGCGATTTCCCTTATTCAAGTTACTGATAAGAGATAGATTTATTCGTTGGAGAGTTCAATTAATGGAAAAGGGTATCTCACATGTGGATTTCATCAATATAGATTCCATGGTCCAAGTGCATGATTATAAAGGCGTGTCAATTTTTGGACGTACGGCTAATGCCAAACAGGCAATAAACACAATTATTAAATTACTGCAAGATAATTACCCTGAGTTTTTGGTAAATATTCACACCTGCGCTTCATGTGTTTCTTACTAGTGATACTAAATTTATTGTTTCAAGTCTACTAAACTCTTTGTCAATATTCCAAAATGGGGAACGTAAAGTGTGTTAGAAAAACATGAAGAGAAATGTAAAAACTGATTAAATTATATAGCGTGATTTTTAGACTAGTTCGTCCGCTACTTTCCGAGGCTACTCTAAAGAAATTCGTCATATGTGCCAGGTAAAATATATTAGGTAAACATGGAGTAATTTTTGTGATTAAAAAAGTTAAATTTTATAGCGATAATTTAAACGAAACACTGCTTACGTATATAAGTCAGGATAGTTTACCCCCCATTTATTCTAATACCTTTGGGTAATCAGAAAATCCGTCTTTTGTTTACCCACAAGATCAAGGAATTGAGGCGTACAACTCCACCAATGATTATCTATAAACACACCATTAGGTCTTCACTCTTTTTTTTTTTTACTGAAATAAATACTATAATCTTACCCATACTATCTTGAGGATCACAACTACATTTCTCAGCAGCTAACCATCCTGGTTCACTAGGACAGTTTTTGAAAGGATTATGATAATAACCAATATCGTAGAAGAAATGCACCTCTGATTTCTTTAGCATGAGAGCGGCAGCGATACTATGAACAGGTGCATCACCCCATCGCTCATAAAAGAAACCACCGGCTTTATCCAGATGATTAAAGTAATCGATGTATTTTTGAGAACGAAGAAAGGCCAAGTTGCCAATTTCAAAGTTACTCCAGAAATGACACAAGTTGTAAGTTTCACCACCGTCATTTGTTACCCAACTCATCAAACTTTCGGTATCGTTAGCAGGTACAATATGTTGAGGGTATTTTTTCATGAAATCTTTGGTGGTCTCCCATAAGGTGGGAATTGTGTTTTCATATTCCTTAAGTGAGATGGCAAACCCATATTTCAAATCCTTATCCTTCATCACTTTAAATGGATCATAATCAATATCGCAAGTAAATTTAACGTCAGGTTCAACTCTCCTAAATAAAAAGTTAGTGGTCAAAGAGAAATACCATAGCGATCCTAGTTGTGGTTACCAGTAGTAATCGAATTGATCCATGAGAGGGTGTCTGAAAAAGAAACCGCTTTGGAATCTACAGCGGTTTTTAGTTTTCACAATACTTTTAAACAAGTCTCTTCTTTCTACCTGCACATGTGTCGATAAGATTCCATACCACCGTAAATGACTTCCTCGGCCTCCATTTTAGCTCTTGACTCTCTTGCCTTTTCTTGATCAATCCACTCGGGGTAACCCCACATTTCCTTTGTTAATTCACCGTAATAAGTCTTTCCAGAAGCCAGGCCTGTTGTCCATTCTTTAAACTTGTCGTCAAATGGGTCGTTATTCAGAAAGACCCAAGGGTAATGAAACTTGTGATTGAAGCGGTCTTCCATCATTTGCATGGAGTCACGCAATCCGTTTAAATCCGAGTTCCTAGCTAGCACCACAAACGCGGCATTTTCTCGCTTGATGTTGGCGTCTTGTCCAGCATAATCGTACTCATACGCGGGATAGTCGTTTTGCTTTCTCTTGTGGCCAGTGTTATTTTGTACACCGTAGTATACCATGAGTATTAAACATATCGGTAATAATACTAATAGGCCAATTCTGCCATACCTCGCACTAATCATTTAGGTGATAAACGAAGAAAAAGAGGAAATTTATCTCTTAGTGCACTTTTTTTTTTTTAGCTTTATTTTTATAATTGGCGTGCGGGATCTTTTTATGTGTAACAATTTATCTTGTATACGCAGGAGGAGGAAGATGATTATTAGCATAAGAGGGTAAATCACATACGACAGGCGGTACAACCACTTCATGCAGCGTTTCTCCGGAAGCATCACTACTACTGGATGTACTACCATCAGTTTGATATTCTGGTAAAGGACCCATATCATCTGTGGAGATATCCAGTGCATCATCTACAGCTACCCTTCCCGTGGTTTCTTCAGCAACAGCAGCAATCGCAGCTCTTGAACCCATTCTCAAGATGGATATTTCCCTATCCAAATTCTGATCCAGTAAACATCCATTGATTCTCAGATGTGCTTCCAACAATAAGATCTGATGATCAACCCAATCAATTGTTCGTTGCTCGAAATGAAACTTGGCCTTATTATATCCATTTTCCAGACTATTAAGTCGAGGGTTCAATTGGGTTCGTAGGATGAACTCGATCTTGAGTCGATACCCTCTGTATTCTGTCAAAAGACTTAGTACATCTGTTTCTTTCGCTGTCTGATGCGATATATAGGGTACATCATCGGGACATAACTGATGTGCTTCCAGTACAAGTTGGTAACCTTGTTTGGCTATGTCATCAGCCTTTTTAATGGGATCCAATTGAAGTAGCGCTTTATCAAAAAAAGAACTCGATGTATTGGGTGCCAGTGCTTGTCTGTCCATAAAAGTAGATGCGCCGGGTAAAGATTTCATGGCAAGTTCTATTAACTCTCTCGCTTGGTATAACTTGGACTGTGCTTCCTTATGTTGACCTATCTTTAATTTCAAGTCGGGTATCTCTTTGATTAATTGGTCTACATCATTTCGCAAGTGCTGCTCGAATATATAAGAGGCATCTTCCATATCCGGTATGATGAGCTAGAACAAATCGTTTAAATAAAATGGATGTATGAGAAGAGAATGAACTTACTTGGTCAAATAATGAGTGTAGCTGATCACAGTATCCATCCAGTTTTTGCTTTTCTATATTTAGCTCTTCCATCTACTCAAATTAGGTACAATGACAAAATAATAATCATGAAAGCCTCATACCATGACCTTTGCTTGATCCATCTGAGTCTGTAACTGAACAATGGCATTATCATAAAAACGAACAGATTCAATCACTTGACTATATGTTTTGAGCAAACTGCCAGTCATATTTGGACCAGACGCATCCCTCTCCATCCTATACTTTTTGCTGGTTTTATGGGTTGTTTAGCCTTTTTTATTTTACAGTGTAGAGCAAAAGAGAAACTCACAGTTCATTTTCAGAAAATTCTTTGAGATGTTGTTGTTTTTCAAGCTTCTTCTTTAGTCCCTCATAATACTTTGAATGAGAAGGTAAGGACTCTCTGACCCATTGTAACGTAGTGATTTCTTTGACGAGTTGAAGGTAGCGATCTTGTACTTGACTCATGAAGCAAGGAAAAAAAAAATGTAAGAGAGAGAGAGAAACAGAAAACGTCAGCCTCTTTTTTTTTAGCTCCCTTTTTAAGTTGTGGAAAAAACTGAAGCGAGGATTCTATATTCTTTCTCTTTTGATTTAACATATAAATATGGGACCTTCTCAGGCTCCTCAATGTGATATATCAACCGCTTTTCCCTATGTTTCAAAGCTAAATTGTTAACGGCCGGATTACATTTTCCCGATCACGTGGCGGGTGCGTAACTTTTACCCATTTGCAGGAATTTTAACTCACTCAGTAGGCCCAGATATTGTTGATTTTTATTTTCAGCTATTCATGTCAATGCCACAGAGATTTTTTTTTTTTTTTTTTTTTTTTTTACACATCAGCTTATGAAGCAGACAATGACAATAGAAATAAATAAATAAATAAAAATAACCGATGATTAGTTCCTGTGCTCCATAGCTTATCAATATGCACATGTGAGTGGTCGGGGAGGACCTGCCAAGCCAAGAATTCATGAACTTGTATGATACCCTCCTTTTACGTAAGCAATAGATACAATGCCGTACACATAGTCTCTCTTGTAAGCATATCCCAAGTAAATCCAAATAAAAGTGATGCAATTTAAAAAGTAAAGAATATCAAGCCACACAAAATATTCTTCCCTGTTTCACTCTCGCAAGGTTGCAAATGATATTATGTGAATGTAGACATTGCCATGACATTTATATTAATCCGTTTAACATAACCCCTTGTCTCTATGGCCTAAGAGTGGTATGGATACTCTATGTTTTAAAGCAAAAGTCGACCGTTTTTAAAGGCCACCTTAGTAATCAAACAACCGTCTTTTTTGCTTTAAAAAAGCATCAGACCCAATTCTGAATTGTGCAACGTTGCTTTTTAAAACATGCCATACTTTTTTTTTTTTTTTTTTTTTTTTTTTTTTTACAATTTCTCGGGAATACCTTTTAACCAAATCCCAGCCCTTTTTTTCTTTTCTTGTTTACCAACAAATTTTAAAAAATATATAAGACCATGGATCCTCATGGTAAAGCATATTCGGATACGATTGAAATAGCAGACCTACAACAAGAAGAGCCTTTATTGAGAGGAGAGGATAGCTTACCGACTGTATACCAACCATCTCGTTTTCAGCGTTTCGGTCAGCATTTCACAAAACGTAATGTCAAGAAACAGATATACGCTTGGCGTTGGCCAATCTTGTTCATTCTCGCTAGTTTCGTTATGGGCTGTATTATGTGGACCTATCGAAGACAAGTGTTCGAAGGGTTAGAAACACTTTCTGCGGGTTTAAAAGGCATGGGATTCAAGTAAATGTTCTTCGTATTATCGTTTTATATATTCAGCTAATATTTATCTTTTTCTTTTTGTAGAGGTTACATTGTCATGTCAGCCTTGATTTTCTCTAGCGCCTTTCCACCATTAATTGGATATGGCACTTACCAGACTTTATCCGGCTTCACATTTGGGTTCCAAAAGGGCTTTCCCATTTCTTACTTTAGTGCACTCACAGGTGCTATTGTGTGCTTCTCTTTATCAAGACGATTTTTAAAGGCAAGCGTCACTCGTACGCTACACAAATATCCCAACTTGGAAGCCGTCGTCAAAGCCGTCGAAAAAAAGGGATTTAAGGTAAAAATAATATGGATATATATTTTAACTGGCGTATTCAAAATTACAATGTGTGTACTTTAGTTATTTATCCTGATCCGTCTTTCACCTTATCCGTTCAACCTACTCAATGTATTGTTTGCATCCACCAACATCTCGTTATTTCACTTTGCAGCAGGTACAGCACTCACTCTATTAAAAATCGCTTTCCATGTATACATTGGAGCCAACTTGACATCGTTTGCCAAGCACATCTTGGGCGAGGATGAGGATATGACAGAAGGACAGATCAGGGCCGAGAAAGTCCAAAACTTTGTTATGGTGATAGGTAGTCTCATTACCTTTGTGGGTATGGCTTACATTTACCGTGTCGCCAAAGCCGCTGTCAAAGAGGCCAACACTCCAGATCATGAAGAAATGGTTGGATTTTTACAAGAAATAGAGGAAGAGGAAGAAGAAGAGGAGGATCATAGAGAAGAGCACGAATTAGAACCTAGACAGAGTGTTTCTTTAGATGTATGGGATGCTTGGGGTGATGATGACGACGATGAGGAAGAAAATGAACCAACCTTTAAAAAGCAAGTGGTTGGAAAAAATGACTAAAAATAAAATGTAAATATAATATTTAATGAAAGAATTTGTTGTGCAATGCCATGATGGAATATTGGAGACGATTCCTTTAAAGTATTAAAGTCCAAAATTTGAAACAATGCAAAAGTACAACTCATTTTGATTGGTCGACAACTTGGGATGGTAACTGACTCAAAATAACGTAAACGGTTATGGTCCATATTTACAACAGGTTTATCAAACTTTTTTAAGCGTCTTGTTGGTGTGCGATGAAATACAATCGCATAAAAATGAGAAGGTGAGAGAAGGAATGTGATGGCTTTATCAACAGACTCCTCTGTTGCAAACCGATTAAGAAATACTACGGCCTTTATAACACTACCTAAATTAACAAGTATTAAAGATTGATAGGAAATGCATGGCCCAAAAACTTTATCCCAACTCTTTATATATGAGAAAAAAAAAGTTAGTTTTGTTTAAATTAGATGGATGAGAAGAAACTTAGCATGTTACTTTTACTACTTTCGAAATAAAATGACCACTATTAAATCATCCGTTGTATTTTCGTCAGAGGCATGTGCGATACATCAAGATACAACTGAAATGCTGTAGTGAGCAGTAAATCGCTCTCATTTGTTTGTACAACCAATTACTGAAGAGCAAGATATCACTTATCAGCCAATCACATTATGGCGAATACGGCAATGATGAAAGATACCTGTTTAAATATAAAAAAATTAGTTATCGTTTTTAAAAAGGGATTAGATAATTTATAATTGGATCAATTATGCAAACTGTATCACTTCAGTTATTCCAAAGCTCATTATCAACAAAAGCAAAAGTCTACAATCTATTTTTTCCCTTTTACTGCTAAACAAATATTAACAAATAATCCAGTTTGTGGGTATTAGTTTAGTAGGTGGTATCAATGGTTACTACTCATGACTTGGCGAATAACTTTTTATAAATGAAAAGTATCTTCATCGTCTTTTACCTGTAGACATATCATAATTAAGGCCTCCTACTTTTAAACAGACAAGCATATTTTTTCCCCCGCTGTTGTCATTTAAATACAAAGCTTCTGTATTCCTGGACACCCTTTTTACTTTTTTTTGATAATAAGAGATTTTCTTTTGCTAAAAAAGTAAGTAGTTACTTTTAAGAAAGAGCATAAATTCATACCTTAACATCTCAATTTTGCTTACTGTAAAAGGAATCATAGAAAGTGTGATGGCTATGATCAATATTATTCTTGGTAACAGAGAAACTAAACAAAGTAACTGAAGCAGGGCAAAGAAAGTTTTGATTATTGTTTTTTATAAGATGCAGATAAATGCGTAAAACCAATTATTTTTTCAACAATTGGCTCGTTTTTCCCAAGTTTACGTCTAGTTACGTACCATATACTTAAAAGACGTGTCTACGCCTATGCTATTCTTGAAGCTACGAGATGACAAGTTTTAGTTTTCATGAAATACACTTCAACTCATTATTAGTACATGCTACTACGGATATACTGATAAATAATTGCAGGTTCATCATTACAGATATGTCAGCATGGGGTTATTTTCAAATGTTTCTAACACAACTAGTGAGTTCAAATTTTAGAACTGAATATTGTCCTGACATAAACTAGCTTTTGTTATCAGTTTGCACTATTATGTCATTCTGACACAAACAGGTTTTTGTTTATCAGTATCTCTTTCTTTCTCCTTTTTTTCACATACTCATGTATGGTATCATCTTTGCGAAAAAAATAATAATGAATATAGTGAAAAGGTTGGTTAACAATGACGACTTATTCAAGAAAACGCTAAAAAATATCTGTTTTTCTTATAAAACAGATGTGTTTTATTTTTCTCTATGTAATGAACGCCTCCCCCAGTTTTACTGTCTGTTACATACTTTGTATCACGACCTTGAGCAAAGATATTACATCGTCTCATTCTTTTGCTAGTATGTCTCGATGTTACACATCGTAGGATTATTCCTATAAAATCTCTTCAAATAAATATTCTTTAGTTTTGTCTTCATCCAACTTTAATTTTTATCTTGTACTTAATACTAACAGAAGAATATATTCAGATGTATAAAATAATCAATTTGATACAAAGACCCCATCAAAAACTTTTGTCTATAGACATATACTCGCCGTTGTTTAAGAAGTGACAACGCTTTAGTAAATGCTTCGCCACAGCGTTGCAAATTTATTCTAGGAGACAAAAGTAATTATATATATATCATGATTTTTAAACACGTTTAGATAGCCAGCCGGCAGCACAGTGACTTCATTCTGTGCCTTGTCAATGGTCAAGGGAGCATACGTTGTGAGATTATCTGGTAAACATTTGATGAAAACGTCAGCCAAAGTAGCAAACGGACGTATTGAGAGGAATTATAATCAATAAAACTTGAAAAACAATGAAATAAACGCTAGTATTACACCCGTTTATCTTAATTATAAACGAAAAGACAAACTCTTGGCTGAGAATAAACCGACAAGAAGGTAATATCGGTTTCATTTCTATTTTCGTTAAGGTGGTATTAATAAACCAAAAGTCGTTTATAGTCTATTCGTATATACAAGAAAAACCATTCATACACGATACAAACAAAAAGATAGCGACTTTAATCTGTAAGTGAAAGAGTAAATGCTGTATCTGATAAAATCAGACAATATCTGCTGCTTGATAGAAGGAGGTTACCGAAAAGTTTATCTACCCATATTGCAGCTTCCAAACAACCGATATTAGTAAGACCTCGGTGATTATGAAAATCATGAAATGTAAAAAAAAGACCAGCCGGAATAACTGACCTGTTTTTAACCTTCAGGAACCCCACAAACAGCATTGGATCGGGAATAGGGGAGGGAGGGTTTATGGGAACCCTTTTGCTGGGCTTAATTGAAGTAGTAGATAAATTATCTGGGGAATACATATAGGAGTGTGGATTAGGACTAGACATTAATATGTTGATCCTCTAATAGTCTATTCTTTGTGGGGCTGACATTGCCAATGAAGTAAATCATTGATTGGGCTGTATATACATACACACTGTTTGTATCTCCTAGTGAGAGATAATCGAAAATAAAAACGGAGAATATACATGCCTATATCTTCCTCTGTACTCTCCAGAATCGAATTTAATTCAGCATAAAGTAAAGCCGAATTAGTTCATGAAGTTTAAAACACTAGTCAAAGGATGACATTTAAGCACGTAAAGTTACCCTCCCTATCTCTCACCTTGGCAGCATTACTCGATATTTTAAAGAGTATTTAGAAAACTTCTTAAACAAAGTACCTTTTTAAATAAAGGTTCCATTATTCCCGAAAAGTTTTTACGTTCACGTCCACAGTGTGTTTCGAATAATAATGTTTACAAATTTAATTTTCAAGAGTGGACTGCACTTGTTAAAAAGTGTTTTAGTTCGATGCGCGGAGTTATAATCACACAAAGGGATGTTGTGTTGATCAACACACGCCCGATTATTTAAAATGTTCTACTTCCCGTAAGATCATATTTGACACAATAATTGCGTAGCTTTTCTCCTATAAAAATATCATGATGGTGGCGGATATGCGATGTAGGAAAAAAAAGGGATTGTTATTTAAAAAAACTATAAAAATTGTCTCCTTTTCTTCCCCTTACCCTGCTAAAATGGTAAAGAAGATGCTATAAATATATACATAAAATGTAGGTGAACGAAATGTATGATGTATGTAATAGCATGATATTAATAATACCATTATAGTCATTTTTATTAGTCGTTACCATAATAAAAGGCTTCCTATCATGTTATATAATACATCAAAATATGGTGTTACAAAGACGGGAATGACCCATTGTAAAGAGGGGGTTATTTTTGGGAAATGAAACTAAATCGAGGTACAGACTGTATGTATCTATGCTACGCCGAATTGCATGTTAATATGACAATTTGTATTTAAACAATGATGCATATATAAGTCAGCTTCTTTCTCTCTCTGTTTTTTTCTTTTTTTCTTTTTTGTCGTTTACCCCTTCTATTAATTTTATAATGCCTCGCAAAATTTTACATCGTATATCCCGTATATTTAATCATAAAGATAATGAAACAAACCCAATAGTAAAAGAACCATGTATAGTTCCAACAACCACAATACATAATAACAGCTCATTGCCTATACTTCTTCAAAGAGCACCCTCGTCAAAATTACTGATCGATGACTATTTGGACGTTTCTACTATAGAATATAGTAGCAGCTATAATAATCTGCATCAACAGAGCCTCAAAGAAAATCGACAATCCTGGCTCACAAGTATAACTAGACTGAAGACTCTTAAGAGAAGTAGCCACCGAAAGCGTAAAAGTACTGAATGTTGGTTTGTTACTCAGGGGGAAATTGAAATCCCGGATCAGCAGCAACAAGGGGTTCGACTGGAAGAAGAATTACTAGGCTCGTCGCCATTATCAGTTACAAGCTCGCTTTGTTCAGCGAATAATAGACATCATCTTTCATCATCTTCGTCATCTTGGTTACCGATAGAAAGCGATAGTGCCTCTACTGCACGTACATCTATTGATTCACAAACGGTGAAAAGCTTAGTCGTCACTCAACCACAGCTAAAACAGGCATCTTGCATTAGTCTGGCTGAAAATGTAAAACATATTTTAGGCGATGCTATATTTATGGCTGACCAAGAATTAGATATTTAAGTAATCACTATATATATAAAACCTTTGTACTATATTAATAAATAAATGTACATGTATGTGCATAGAAAGAATGCTTTCTTTCTTCTATCAAGACGGCTGACTGTTTCATGGTTACAGGTATCACTTTTAATATACGTTTCAAGTGTCATATTCTAGAAAGAATCCAATGAAATGTTTAACTTCAAAGTCAAAAATAATGACCCATCACTTGGGTATATAAGGTTATCGGCAGAAGCTTTATCCTTTGTTAATATGAGGTTTGCTTATTATTACCGAAATTAATCCGTCTTTCTTAACTATTTTTTTTTAATAAACAGCCAGCTCTTACATTGTATGTCTTTACGGTCGCTTATAGCAAGCTATTGTTAATATATGAATTTCGCCACATATATAGCTGTCTACACAAATTTTTACATAAATTTTAGTAGTCTTAAGGACGGAATGGTTTTAATTTAAAAGGTCAGAACCTTGATAAGCACCTGGAAGCATGAACATACTTTTCAAGTAGTTAGAAGAGCCCTAGCTAATCCACATATTTTTGATTATTAGGGCCTTTGAATATACAATGATCACATCAGATCATACGAGTCTGAACAGTAACTTTATTGTTCTATTTTATTATTATTTGTATACCTGCCTCTAAACATATGCTACAAAAAATAATACCCTGGTGCATGGAACGTCCAAACTCTTCTGTGGAAAAAAAATGATGTATGAGCAAAAACCAATGCAGATGGTTAGGTTACGCAAATAGGGGTTCTAAACTTTAAATCTTCAAATAAACCGGTGATGGCATTGTACTTTGAATGGTAATGTGTACACTCCCTCTCATGTGATTAGCTCTTTTCAAGTATTTCATCCTCTTTTCAGGAATAAAAATGAAAAAAATCAGCCGGTTGTATGTGATGTCTACAGATGTAATGCTTCCGTGGTTAAAGGTTGCATATATGCTGGTGAATAACGGTCATGGTTTCTAAATTGCTGATAAACAATGGATAATATAACGGATAACCATATAATATGTTATAGATTTGAGTATATCAAACAAAAGAGGACCCACAAAGTATGCTATAAAAATGCACATTTACATGTTGTACATAACCCAAACGGAACCTTTTTTTTCAGACTGTTCTCAAGCAAGAAAAAAAAAAAAGACCTGAACTGAACTGAAATGCGGACTTGACTTATATGGGATTTTGTGTAATAAAAACTTTTTAATTTCACTAACCAATATGACTTTCATTCTTGTCACAATAATACGCCAAATTCAATATGAACGAGGCCAAAAGAATAGTCGTACACAGAAATAATAAACTCAGGATTATAGTTATGTACCATATTTTCACACATAATATATATCTGGATTGTCCCTTCTGTCATTTAGTTGCGCACCATAGTCTATTTCTTTTCAATTCAGGGCCTTGAGAACAGCTTTAAAAGGCATAGCTTTTTGATACTTACCGGACAGAGAAGTCTGATTAAAATATCAAAATCAAAGTGGAATCAAATACGCCATTTCACAGGTCAGAAGAAATGGAGAGGTAGAAATAGCAAAACTCATTGTAAATCTATGTCGCAAAGTTTTACATACATATGAACCACAATGTGATACAAATATTCCTAACAAAATTTTTAGGATGGCCGCACGGATTATGTAATTGTCCCTTGAGAAGCATATACAGACATTATTATGTTTTAAATGTAAGGCAATAATATAACAAATGTTGATCATGATTCAGATACCAGTTCGATTATTGTATTTTTCTAGTGTCTCGAAACCCCTATGAGTTTGTGGGCTCCATCTGAAGTACGTATACTGAGCACACCAAAAGTTAGATAAACTTCCCATATTTAAGTAGGAAGACATTCGAAATGATGCGACATGATAAATCTTAGCTAATGAAAGACAATTACTAGGCTTTCACTTTTCTTCGACCGAAGGAACCTTTTATCTAAACTCTACTCGCTGAGACGTACAATAAAAATAAATAGGGGGGGGGGGCGTTGTCAAGGATACCCGAAGCATGGTAAGAAAGACAGATTATATATGTATTGTTAGATATTTATTAATAGTAGGAGATCTATAGAGAGCATCCCAGTTTATATATAAAGTCTACTTTTTTATGGTGAAAAGTCTAATGATTTAAACAGATGATTTAAGCCTCTTGATCCTAAGATTAAAAAAATATATTAGTCTTTCTGATTGCGATTAAATGAATTATTTGGGGTTTACCTTTTGGAAGACATAGGTCAAGTGACATTTACCACAGTATTGACGGTCACTGTGCTTGGCCATGAAGACACCAGCACCACAAGTGGCGTTAGGACACTCACGACGGAGACGGGTGATCTTACCAGATTCGTCAACCTTGTAGAACTTCAAGATAGCCATCTTAACCTTGGTACGCTTGTGCTTGATCTTCTTGGGGGTAGTGTAGGTCTTCTTCTTTCTCTTCTTACCACCACCGAGGAGTTCAGCGTTCATGTGGAGGGTAGAGTTGTCTTGGACACCATAGAGGGCAAGGGTCTCAGAGTTTTGGAGAGACTTACCAGCGAAAGAAAGACATTGGAATTCAGCATCGATACCTGATACAATATACAAGATGTCAACAAAGGTCCATTTTATTATTATAAAAAAAAAAAAAAAAAAAAAAAATAGTTACCTTCACGGGCAGCGATCATGGACTTGACATTCTCAACAGAGGTGGTGTTGGAGACCTCGAGAGCGAGGGTGTTACCGGCAAGGGACTTGACGAAAAGTTGCATTGCTGACAAAAAAGAGAAGGAATCTACACCCTGACACTGTGGCTCACAGGTTTTGGCACTAAAATTTTTTTTTCTCCGGGATTAGAATCAACATTAGCAGTCGTGCCCTACAATGTGGCTTGGTATGAAAAAAAGGGGGAAACGTTGGATGAGGATATTAGGGTATAATTGAATCACTTTACACTTTTGGAAACTCCCTTTTGTTTTTGCAGGAAAAAAAAAATGGCTCCTTCAAAAATTTACGACTTTGACCCAATAGAAGCTGATGATGAACTAGAACTTGTAAATTTCAATATACTCTTCCTAATGTCGCCATTGCTAACGTATTACAATTGCGTTTAGGAATTATCAAAACTATACGCGAACCATCGTGCTGCCGCAGAAAATAAATCTGAATTGGAATTGCATAATTACCTTCAAGACAGGGTAAATTTAGTATAGTTTACTTGTTTTGATAGTCTAAACTAAATACATGATACTCTATAATACCTATCAGGCATCTATCAACAAAAAGGAATATCATGACGTTGTTTGTGCATTATTGTACGGCGTTCTCACTGAACCCGAAAATGCTCGTTTGGTAAATGATTGATTTACAAAAAAGCAGCTTGTGTCAGACCAACTAAAATCGATAGCAGTTCTTCCAATCCATTAGTTTTGTCAATCGCGATCATTTTGGAAATATCATCATGAAACTTCAAGCATTAATCATATCTATCAAATTCCCATGCATGAAAATTGCAGTCCGAGAACAAGTAAATAATGACAATAAAAATAAAAAAGTTAGATGAAGAGGAAAGAATTGATATTTTCTATAATAGATATTTTGGTTGATTAGTGAATTAACCAATCTTGGTGTGCAGAATGTGGATTCACTCTATCTATGTTTATTGCGACAAATCCGTAGTGGAGACATGAGTCAACCCAACTTATTATTATGCGATCAATTACTAAAGTTGTTCGAATTACACAAATCATGGCTTGATTCCAACATCAGATTAATACCAACCTTTGTATATACCTACCTTAAAGTCATTGCAGACCACCAAAAAGTCCAACTTCAATCACTACAACAAAAGGAAATCAAATTTGTCATGACATTACTTAAAGAAAAGGTAAAAAAAAAAAAAAAAAAGAATTGGTCCCTATGTAAGTGATATTGAAAAAAAAAAAAATAGTGGCTAGCCTGTTGTGATATTGGTAGAGACCTGATTCGAGTATTACACGATTTATCATTGACAATACCTGAGTTTACCCAATTTTGGGAAGGGTTACTGAATAATCCACAAAAACTATCACCTCGATTTGGAGGCATAGAAACGCTATTGAAAACACCCACAAAAAAAGAATACCTGAGATGTAGATTAACACCTGATATCGAATTTAAATTGTTATTTATTTTACAAAATGTAAGAGAACTGACTTACGATCCTTCCTTTCGTTTTATATCTTACTAAAGAGGTTCTATAATAGCTACGATCAAACCAATACCAGCGAAATCTCAATTGGTTTATCCAAAGATATCTCAGTACGCCCGAGTCAGAGCCTTTTTACGTGGATGTGGTACGATACTTAGTAGCTGGATGGTATCCTTCCAACCAAATCCTACAAAGTGACATTGTTCCTCGATATGTCGTCATCGGCAGTATGATTCGATCCATCAAAAACAAAACAGTAGTTGCCAATGTAAAGACTGCATTAATTTACGATTGGCTTTTTTTCACTCCTACAGATAATATCATGTTCATCGGTAAAAAAAAAAAAAAAAAAAATCCAAGCGCATCATTATCTTTTCTTTTGTACTTATCTCGTATTTAGAACCTGCCATGTTATTAATGGAAAGATCAGCGGAAAGATATCCATACATCACATCTGTCATCATGGAGTTTCTAAAACATTCAGTCGATGATTACTTTCCACCCTTAAAAGAGTATATGGCTCGTTGTGTTGCTTGTGGTATGCGAGTATTACTGAGTAAAGGAGTGATTCGAAGCTTAATGCCTATTTATAAATGCCCTTCTACTGAACCTACCACACGAGAATATATGCAAGCCTTATTTTCAGAATTCCTTACGGATGAAGCATCAGTGCATGCCTTACCAATGCCTACCCATCTTCAAGCTACACCAAGTATACCGAGCACACCCAAGACTGAAGGGTACGTGACCGAGGAAGAATTGGAAGAAGGAGAAGAACCTGCTACTACTGCAACTACTACTACTACTAATACTACTGCTACTACTACGACTGCTACTACTACGACTGCTACTACTGCTGCTGCTGCTGCACATCATGTAGAGGATGATGATGTAGATGAATACCTCTATGGAGACTCTGACACAAAACCAAAGACAACTGAGCAAGAAGACGAAGATATGGAAGAAAACCCTTTATCAACACTCAGCACTCCATTCGAACCTGATCAAGAAGACAGAGAGGAGGTACAGACGCCTGTGAAAGAGGAATCAGTGGCACCAGGATCGATTGCCGGTGACGACCCAGACGATGTAGAGCAAATGGCGACTGATGACGATTTTGAAGACGAAGTGGATGAAGTAGAAAATATTCAATCGAATCAGTCGTATTGGATTTTTGGTGATTCCCTAAAGAGATTTAAAGAATCAAGTGCAGCTGTGACACTTGCACAAAAGAAGGAGGGAGATCAAACGAATTATGCTGCCAACTTGCATACCGCAAAAAAGAGTTTAAAAGAAATTCTAGCAGTATTCCTTCGTATGGCTATACCCCCCGAGACTTTAGTGCCCACCATCGGACCCTATGTACGCAATATGGTTGCTTCAAATATGTTGGAACATATCACTACTTTCGAAAAATCAAATGACGTAGACGCGATATTGGAAGATCCATCCAAGGACGTCTTTGACTTGATCATGGCTACCTTTTGGAGTGTGCGCGATAACGATGCCTCTAGAGAAAAATTGGTTCGATTAATAGGCTGTATATCTCATACAAAAAAGAATAAGGGAAAACGACATATCATTGGGATGCGATGGTGGTCTTTTATTGCGATGTATGTATGATATTAATACTATTGATTACTGTTACTGAATTGTGTTTTTTAGACAATTGGAAGCCGACGAAAACTCGGATATGCCAAGTGCTGATGATTGGTTTCCTGGGATCTTATCTAATTACGAAATTTATGTTTTACATGCGTATGCGATTGAAGAATCTACGATCGACCAGAGTGAATACTTGAAAGACTATCTTAAGCAAGACTTATATGTAAGTTATGGATTTGGACCTAAACGATGATGAAAAAAAAAAAAAAGCTAATCATTTTTGTGTAGATACTTGCTGAGCAAAGTGTTGTTTTCTTTAACGATATTATACCTCTCTTATACCAATATCTTCCAAATGCAACTGTCGGAAACATGGATATCTTAAATCTTACGGTCATGATGCTATTACCTGAACCCGTAAGTCAATCATATTTATTATTAATCAGTATCAAGTTTTTTAAACATGAATATTTTTTTACTAGATGGGTAAATTGGTGTGTCGTTTACATTATGGGTCTGTCAAAGTGTTTGGAGATAAAGTAGATGTAATTTTATTAAATAACTCGCTGTCACTTGCTACATATGAGACCATGTGTTTCTGGCAATTGCTAGCAGCAGAATTACAAGGCAATAGTAATTATATCGAATTGTTTTTCAGTGAACCACAAATTCTTGATATCTTGAGAACCAAATGTAAGTTTTTTTTTTTTTTTTTTTTTTTTTTTTTTTTTGTATATGAATGATCAATAATTCACACTTCTCGACAGTTAAAAATGAAATCATTTCCTCCTTATTCTCTATACTTACAAGTACGAAGCCAACTAAGGATTTAATTTATTCAATTATACGTATCATTCCTGAGAATTTTAAGACGACCGAACCTCAAGTTCAGTTCGCGCTTGCTTCGTTTCAATACTGGTCTACCAATATGACTAAGGTGTTTCTGACGGCCGTGTCACAATTGACAAATTCATTTGTCAAACAAATTGAAACTGGTAAAGAATATGATGTAACCTGTGCTGCTACATTTGTTTCTGTCATGATGACTTGGTGGAACCAAAAATTGACTTCAGGTAAAAAAAAAAAAAAAAAAAAAAAAAAAAATGAAAAAAAAAAATGAATAGGAACTTATATCTCTTCTAGAAACTTTTAAAAAGGACAAAGCATTATTAGCTGTCTTATCAAAACTTGGGGATTCAGTAAACCAATCTTATCCCAAAGAATGGCAAGGTAAATAACACGCTCAGATAATCGTGTGTATCGGCTCTTTTACTTACTTTATTAAATAATTACATAGCTGCACCAGTTGAGAATCGTAGAAAGAAGAGATCCATTATGTTAGAATCAGACGAAGAATAAACTGTTTTTTCTACAGTGGCATTTTGTATTGATTACGATGTTTTACTTTACACAGACAAACCTAAACAAATAAAGCTGCGCTTTTTAATACCTCCATGAGGTTTTTTTAAAAGATTATCAAAGAAGAAAAAGAACTAAGAGTATAGTTAACGCATTAGATAGCAATATTAACAAAGCATAGAAACGAGGCATGTTAATTACTAATAAATTTTCGCCTATTCATGATATGTCGAAAGTGATAACATACACTTTAAAGTTGGACAAAATTAGTTCATCGGCTTATAAACTCCTTCTTGCAACTCCCATCGAAGAATCAGTTGTATAACCCTTAATCGGTACAGTGTCATTTTTTCATGCCATTACTTTAAGTTAGGCGTCACCGACACCGACACCACTTTGAGAAAAAATCAACGGTGACCGCTTAATGTCAACACGCATTTATATTTTTTCATATGGCAGCTGTTTTCTTTTTTTTTTGCCAGTTTTAAAAAGCCAGTTATACTACATGTCGGGAAACGATCAAACCGATGGCGACTTTTTTTTTTTTTTATTTTTTATTTTTTTTATTTTTTGCACAGCCAGCCTTGATACTTAACAGCAACGTTAGAAGTATGGAGTTAGTACCAGCAGGTTAATGAACCTCTACCTTATAAGATACTTAGGACGACGTAAATATATAAAAATTTAAAATGTAAAAAAAAAGAACAGATAATAGAGAGATCTAAGCGTTTAGCAATAAAAAGCTGGTAATGATTTAAATCAATTACAACTTCAAAAGGTGTGTCAACAAAATCACTCAGGGATTTGTTGTTGGTGTTGTCGAAAGAGCCAATCATTGTGTTACCAGGAATAAATTTTTTTGTTGCCTTGATTACCGCTTTGTTCTTTATATTATGCATTGTACCAGTAGGTACTATAGTATAATCAAAAGTACAAGCTGGTTTGCTTCCTTTGACATGAACGGATACAAAGGTATTTGGGTTAGGATTTTTAAAAATTTGAGTACCAATTGGAGTAACATGCTGTAAAAAATTGAATATTTCCAATAATACATAAGCATCGCATGCGGCATAGTTAATTTGAGTTTCTGATAGACTGGTGGTGAACCAATCATTAAGTCTTGGTGAATTGCTATTTTTTTGTTAACGTTTTTTTGAGGACGAAAGAACAAATAAAATTCAAATCGACGCTTGCTTTTTCATTTGCACCCTTGTTTAGGTTATAGTCGCGCTCTAATTCTTTGATATTTCTAACAATTTCGATAATTTAATCAGTTACGAGGAAGACCTTCAATAACTTTGGGAGAGTGATTTCAATAAACCAGTTCCATCTCAAAAACCACACGTTTTTTTTTATATAACTTGAATCAGAGCAACTTTTCCAATCGAAAATGGAGATCGACTACGGTACCAATCGCAATCAAACCCAACGCAACATGTGCCACCATCTTGAGAGAACTTGATCAAATCATGCAGTACTGAATTTATGGTTGCTGCATTGTATAAGACCCAAACTATGACATCAAAAGGAACAGTGCAACTCGGAAGAGCTGGGTTGATGTTCACCAAGTGATTAGTTTAGGTCGAAATTTCTGTGATGTCCAGAAGCCGGTTTTATCGCAATTATTCAGGTCAATGATTGAACTGGGTTCAAAAAAAAAAGAAACCCCTGAATGTTACAGATAGCATCAACCCCCAACTATAAGGTGATGAAACCTGTCAATAATCTACATTTAAAGACACTTTCCAAGTACAGAATTGATGTAATATATTAAATCAACGTATTGGATAAATGGGATTTAAGAGAAAAGGCATATGCTTGGATACTTTGTGATCACTCTTCTCAAAACGTAAGTAAAAATAATATGCATGAAAAAATTAGCTTTTACTAAACTGTACTTTTATGTTGTAGACAAAAGCCTAACATAACATTTTTAATAATACTTAGAGAATTGTCTTAAAGCAAAACTTACTGGCGTATACAGTTCTTAAGTATCTATAGTCAACAACTGTTAGGGAGTGAACGAATAACAAAAGGGGTGAGTGGGGTATATCTAACCTTGTATTCTTTTTAGTCGCGACTGCCATTTGCCTTGTTTTTTTGTGTAAGTCTCGCAATGATGTTGAACGTTTTAGAACACTCACTTTAATACTATTCGCGGATCCACTTGCAATAAGAATACATTCGCGTGTTTAAGCAACATTGTTTGTGGTTGGCAAGATTGCCTACTTGTCACAAATAAGGGGCCGTCCTTGTTGCTTAAAGCTGTACAAATCAGTTTTCAACATATTTTCGGCTACTCGGATATTCCTGATAAGGTAAAGGTAATATATGCAGGAATTATGAAACGCTATAATTGGACCGCGATACAACAAATCCCTCCATTAAGTGTAGGTGATTGATTTAGTCTTGGCTCAACTCATGGATCTTGAAGGTGTTCCCGTGACAAGTGAGCAGTTTTTTAAATACATCTTATAATTTTACTGGTCGCCTTTGACTGTTTGAGAGTTGGAATCGTAAAGTCCTTCAAGTTGGTTTTCTACGTCCTTGTTGGCTGAAAAAAAAAAGTACAATAAGTTTATCTTGGTTAGATTGTGGCCCTTACTAACAAGGGACGTGATAGATGACATGGCATTAGAAACCATGGGTAACAAATACATTTACTTGGTCTGTCTTTTCTAAGATGTAACCAGTCTCTAAATCTATACATTTTACACAGACTTGTATTTTAGCGCTTTAACTACTGTTTGCCAGTATCTTTTTGGTATTTAATTGCGTTGTCCCAAAACCAAGTTTAGATCTCTTAGGGACATCCAGAAGGTACTTGATCCTAAGCTATGTCTACGTGCAATTTGGCTGTCCCAAAGAAAAGTGAATGAATCATCAGACCTAGCCATTCATGGCCTTATTGGGTCTGATGATCAATAGCATAAAGAGGCTTTTAAAATAGCCACCAAATCTAAATGTTATGCAATACGGCATTATATCGTCATAAATGGGTGTTCGAGTGCTATCACTTGCAAAAGTGAGATATGTCATATTATTTTTTCTACCACTATCGCTTTTTTTTTTTTTTTTTTTTTTTTTTTTTTTTTTTTTTTTACCTTTTCCCTTTGATATGCATGTTTAAAAGTATCAACTGCCAGTTAATAGGGTTACTTGGTTTATTATAAAAACGGCTCATGGTAATGCAAGATGAACAATAGGAATGTATCGTGATTAGAAATTTATTATTGTCCCATTATTAAAAAAAATAATAAGAAAAAAGCTCAATTTTTTCTTGGTAAATGGAATCAAGCAAATGCAAATGTGATAATTGTCATTTGCCAAGCCAAAAAAAAAAAAAAAAAAAAATTAATCCGCAGTAAAGCTAAATAATACATGAGGCAAATAAGAATATCAGTACTCTTATTGCACCTCTTTTAGCGCGTAAAAATCTGTATCCTATCTTGAATAATTAAAATCGTTGATGGATTGCATTATTGTCACTACCAAATGTTTCTTTTCGAGTTGTCAGTAAAAAAAAAAAAAAACTCGAAGACAAAGAAAGTGTTTCAAGGATTGTTTGTTTATTTGTGTACTATGGTTACCTCAGTCTCGGTGGAGCGAATAAAAAAGCTCTTTTTGTTTACCAAAGAGAGAACCTCGTAACTAATGTATCGAACAATGGGGAACTTTATTGCGCAATTCCGATGACGGAAGAATATTTAAAATGAAGTGTAACACGAATCCACACGTACATCTTTTAAACTTGCCAAGCATATAAAAGCCAAGAAGGAGAAGGGGGACCAATTACGTATACATGGTAACAAGGTCAAGACTATTTTTGTTAAAAAGCTGAGCCAATTTGGGGAGATAAACTAACCGAACAAGAAAAAGCTACATCATGTATGGTTACACAGACAATGACATGGTTTTCAACCAGATATGAAACTTTTTTGGCGGCACGACTCTTTACCCGCAAACCAGAAAAAAAAAAAATTCAAGACCTTGCATTCTTTTCTTTTCTTTTTCTTTCTCTTCTTTCCTTATCTAAAAATATACATAAACAATGAGTTGGAAGGTAAGAAATATCTGTTGAAACAATTGACATAATATTGATATCAATTGCAGGGTTTACAAAAAGCCGTATCAAGATTACCATATCAATTATTATCTAAAAAGAATGAAGGTAACATACGCTCTAAACAGAGAGAAAACAAAAGGTTATCTGACATTACAAGATTAGGAACAAAGGATGCCGAATATATGCAATTAGAAAAGACATTTCACGACTTTTCAAAGCTAGTAGACGTTTTTGCTCAAGACGCAAGAATATTTCGTGATAATATATCTGGTAAGGTTTCATATAAAGAAAAAAAAAAAAAGATGTCAATAACTAACCTATGCTATTTCAAGCCATGTTATCGAACCAAGCAGCCATGTCACAATATCTCAATACAATTTACGACGCCAGTATTGGAGCAGAAGCAGCAGCAGGCACAATTCAAAAGCGATTCCAACAAACACCTGCTTCACAACTTCAAGCCGTCAATGATGCTGAAGTAGCGATGGCTTATTGTCGGGACGAAGTATTACCGGAATTGGTAAAGAGAATGGAGAGAAGTTTTTGTACACCAAAAAGCGGGCGATGGGGGATTTTGCTAAAAAGGTTTATTTTAGGATGTTGTGGATCGTGATATTGTACGACCTTTACTAGAATTATCCGAAATCCAGAAACAAATCGCCAAAACTATGCTGAAGCGAAACCACAAATTGATTGATTATGACAGACATCGTATTGCTTTACAGAAACTCACAACAAAGGCCGAAAGAAGTTTTAGTGAAGAAAAGCAGATTTTCAAGGTAGAATAAAAAGGGAAAGCAGAAATAAGGCACGGATACTTATTTTTTTTTAATCATTTTAAGCTGCAACAACAATTAGATACAGCAACACAAGATTACAATTATTTAAATGACATGTTAAAGAGAGAATTACCCGTGTTCTTTCAGCTCAAGTCCAGTTTTATTCAGCCAGTGTTCGAGCACCTTTATAATATGCAGTCACGTATATATGGTACAATGTACGCACGTTGTTTGGAGCTGTTAAATCAAAATATGGAAGCGTTTGTGACGAACACAATGGGTATCGAAGAAGGGTTCAACTACCGAAGGGGACAGCGGGATGTACGCTCTGAGTTTGAAAATATGGATCTTTTAAAGTCGGGAGGTAAAGCATGGTTAGCTGTCTCGGGAGGAGCGAATAGTTCAAAACTGACACTACAAGAGAGAGCAGCGCTGAAACAACAAGAAAGACTTGCGATTGGAGCTCCACCCACGTCACCATTACCTACGGCCCAACAAGCGATTGAATATGGACAGTCTCCATCGACGTATGCTTCACCACCGCCTCCTGCGTACGCTCCGGTGTTTCATGTTGCACCAACCCAACCTCAATTTGTTGTTGCATTATATGACTATGTTGCTCAAGCGGAAGGTGATCTTAGTTTTAAAAAGGATGATAAAATCCAAATTATTGAAAAAACCGCTGATACCAATGATTGGTGGACAGGCAAACTTAATGGCCAAACGGGTGTATTCCCTGGCAACTATGTACAAGAATTATAATAAAATAATGTTGGAGGCGCATTTCTTTTTTATTTATTACTATAATAAAAAAAAAGAGCGGGAAAGAAACAAAAATGATGGGAAATGACAAAGAGGGTTCATAAGAAAAGAAATCATAACAAATACTAATAGGAGTTGTAAAAAAGAAAAAAAAAAAGTGGGAATAGGAGTTTTTTCTTTTTTTTTATCAAAAAGAGGGAGCATATGTTGTGGGTATAGAGGGGAAAAAAAAGAAGTTGTGTGTGTGTGTATATGGTTTTGTGTAATTTTGAGTTTTTTTTTTTTTTTTTTTTTGGTTGTGTTTTGTTGATTTTTTTTTTCTTGGTGCTTATATATATTTTTTTTTTTTTTTTTTTTTTTTTTTTTTTAAGAGGGAGGTAAAACATGGTTGATAAATCTTGCAAGTTCAGCTGAGGTAGAACATTTTAATAATCTGCTTTGAACATGGGCCTCGATTTCCTATGAGATGATGTTAGTAAAAATAAAATAAAAAAATAGAATTCAAATTCAGCTTACAGAAAGTACATCCTTAGAAGAAGGTCTTGTGGATGGGTGTTCATCCAATAACCAGGCAACCAAACCACGCATATACATTGTAGGGTAGCTGTAAGTGAATGTGGGACTTGGCTCTGACAAGATTGTAGAGAATAATTCCATTTCATCCTTGACAAGATAATGAGGAGGAACACGGTCCATCATTTCAATGACCGTAATACCAAGTGACCACATGTCAATTTTTTCATTATAATATTGTTCCCGAATCACTTCGGGTGCCATCCATTTGCTTGTACCCAGACGGTCACGATTACGCTTTGTCGTACGAGTAGCCAAACCAAAGTCAGCTAATGATAATAGAAGAAAAAAGGGTGAGAAAAAAAAAAAGAAAGAGAAAGAGAATGGTAGTTACCTAGTTTCACTTCACCATTCCAACCTAGCAGCAAGTTTTCACACTTGATGTCACGATGGATGTAACCCTTATTGTGAAGATAATTTAAGCCTTTCAAGGTTTCACATGCAATATGAATCGTATGCTCTTCGGGAATTCCTCGTTGACAAAGAACAGCAAAAACAGAACAGCGTTGTAAATCCATTGCCATCCATACATCGTCACGCCAGAGAGTGACTTCACGAAGGCGAATCAGATTGGAATGGCCAGAAGACATGATACGTAATTCTCGTACAATAGCTGCTTTATACTCTCGATCGGGGTCTAATCTACATCTTTTAATAGCCAAATGTTGTAGATTATTTTTTTTGTACTTGTGCGTAACACGTACAACGGAGCCATTCACACTAGGGGGGAAGCGTTAGTAACTAAAAAAATTTTTTTTTTTTTGTTATTGTTGTTGTTGTTGTTTCTTACCCTGTGCCAACTTCTTTAAATCCAGTATATTTGTTTCTAGGATCTAAATTAGAAACTTGGATCTTCTTTGGTGATAAAGTTTTACGGACTCTGCGTTCAAATTCGTTTTCGGCAGAACGAATTAAAGGAGGTAATTGCGGTATCTCAGTGCTAGGACCGACAGGATACCAAGGTTTTTCGGATATGCGGTTAGTTGCAGGATATTCACGTAAATTGTATGTCTTTTTTTTAATGTCTGGTTTAAGAAAACAATCAGGACCAAATACATTTGGAATTTCATAGAATCCAGGAGGACGCCAAATTTCCTGAAAATAACACAAAAAATTAGCGTTTAAGGAGTAGAAGAAAAAAAAAAAGAGAGAGAGAGAATTTACCTTGCTAATATTATTACTAGAAGAAGAAGTAGTTGAATAAATGGAGGATGATCTTCTATTGATACAACCAGTAGATCTTCTCTTTAACGTCATATCGATTAAATTCTTTGCACCGGTTGATGCAGTGGTTAATGATTTTGATTTACGAAGTTGCTGCTTGGGTGAACATGAAGAAGCTCTCTTCTCAAACAAGCCCTACAAACAGGAGATATTAATACATCATCATCATAAAACTGGAGAAAACGTCTTTACATTCTTTTCGTGGTCTTTAGCTGAGGCAAGCATATGCTTGCCGAATTTATTATTATTCGTTGTTGATATATGGAGCATAATTTTTTTGTTTTTAGAAAAAAAAGAAGAAAAAAGAGGAAAAAAGAAAAGAATTTTTTTTTAAAAAGGCTCTTATTTAAATGAAAAAAGACAGGTACCACATGTTTAGCACACTCACTCACACACTTAATATTTTCGGCTTTTTGGCTGTACACCAATCATATTTATTCTTTATTGTTTGTTGCAACATGATTATTATTATTTTTGTCAAGGCACTATTAATAAAAAACGTGGTTTGATATATTATCAAACGTGCTTTGCTTGTGTCTCTCTCTCTCTGTCTCTCTCTCTTTCTCTCTCCATGCTAGTCCACGTGCAAAAAGAGTGGCATTTTGGCGTGTTTTCTTTCACACTATGACAAACAAACAACCTTATCTCTCTTTGACTTTACAAGCACAGTTTATAGTTAGCATATATTACCCATTATTGTTTCTTTCTCTCTTTTGGCTTGTCTTGATCATCTTATATTTTCTAAATGCACGACGGGTTCATCCCGTATTGGAAACGAATCTCGTTCTTCCTTTCTAGTGATATAGAAAAACTAAAACAGAAATAAAAGCGTTTCAAAACAAGTTCGGAAAATTTATTTATAAATTTTTAAATGTTATTCAAGTCTCTTTTGACACTTCTTGTTGGATAACCATGTCTGACTGTGTGACCACAGAAATTATGCTCCTTCACATCAGTGTTACGCTGATCTGATTTTTCTGTACTCTGCTTCTTTTCCTTTTTCTCATCCGCCACTGCCGGCGGTTCATCGGTAGACCAAGGAAGATCCACCGTGCCATAGCCAGAGGACACTAACTCTGGATGCTGTCTTGCCTCCTTGCTTCTATTCCAAGCGTCTTCTCCGATTGGATAATTGTCTTGTACATGTTAAAACTAAATATATACAATTGGGATGGGTTTTGCTCATTTACCTGCCATAGTAACGATAATAATAACGATGGGGAAAAACAAAAAGACGAGTTAGATTTATTTAGGTTTCTTTTATTTTTTATTTATTTCCTATTTTCTGATGTCATCTTAAATCAGTCTAACTTTCTTTTCTAGCAAAAGTTGTCGGATGTCACGATAACGTACAAATATAATGTCATCCTTTTCGAATAAAACAGTATGGATCATGGTTCTTATAAAAAAATTGATGTTGTGAGCTTATGGGTGGAAACAATTTACTAAACGCTTACCGGCGGACAAGATCTATTTCGCCTACTGTGACCAGAGCTTTGCAAAAGACAGCCGCTTCAAAGTTGGGTTCGACCACCATGTTCATATCACCACTCTTCTCATCCTGTCGATGTTGTGATAATGGTATTTGATGTAAAAATGAATTGTGGTTGTGGCTCTCTATTAACTCTTGGTATCTTCGTACATAGATAATCTCCTGCGATGATAACAGTTCTTGCAAATCGGTTCGTCGTAAAATGTAGAGTGAATATTTCTCCATCTTTTTTTTTTTTTTTTTTTAGCGTGTATAGATCGCAGACCATGTTAGTCGATATCTACACGCATGCTCTTTTATTATTATTTATTACCTTGAATAATCGTGTGCGTAAATAACTCTTGATTAGGTATTTGATTCTTTCGATTTCGGTCTGAAAAATCATAATCATAAGTTTGTCGTCCACTTTGTCCATGATATATTCAGCCTACTTTGTTTATTTATTTAAAAAGTTCTGGTTTAAACAGTGTTCCTCTTTTCCCAGTTTCTTACCTGTTTTTCAATAGCGTCAATCAAGGGTTCCACTAAAGCTCTTTCGTACGGCAATAACTCAGGTGCATTACGTTCATTCATCCAGACAAGCATAAGTTGAGGGATACTCTCAGCTGCTACTTGAACAAGCTTACCTGCTTCTCCATACAAGCCAATACTAGGCGTCTTAAAACCATGATCGATAGAGCTACGGCTATTGTTTGAAATCGTAGGATTCGAAGAGTTTAATGTATCTTCGGAATTGACATTGTTCGACATTTTAAATATGGAAAAAAAAAATAATGTGAAAGGGACGAGACGTGTTATTTTTTTATTTTATTTTTTAAAAACACGCTACTCTAATTCTATAGGTTGTAATTTCAATATGTTTGTAATCTCTCTACGACTGTTCACCCATGATTTAAAGGTGGGCACTTTATCCATTGTACCGTCTTGAACAATAGAGTTTTCTCGATGAATTCTTTCGGGTGGTACAGTGACCAATTCTTCTAATAAATAATTGGCAAACACAATTAGATAAAAGTATCGAATCAGGTAATTTAGTGCTGCTAATTTGGTCGCCCTATATTGTTTCGAGCCTTGGTCTTCCATTGCATCCAGTCGCAATTTATAATCATAAATAGCTTTACGAAGATTCTGCATGTGATCACACATGTCGATGGCTTTATCTGTCAACCGTTTCGCAAGCTTACCAAACGTCAACATACTGACTAATTGTAATATAATCTTGAATTCTCCCTTTTCATAACTTTCCTTCAAATAATCTACATCTGAATTCATTGGCTTAATAACCATGGGTGCCACATTACTGATGGATGAGCTTCTTCTATCCATAATATGACTATTGTTCATGATCATCGTCATCAGACAGGCAGTCACCATACCTGTCGTTGTTCGTCCACGTCCCATCTGACAATTATACAAGACATCTACACCGTTACCTGCTGCTTTTGTTCTTTGAATCAGTTGATCAAATACATCCAAAATAGGCGCCTGTTCATCTGTTATGGGAATGCGCAGATAATCCACTTGATAACCTTGGTCAATCATAGACTGAAACACTTCTTTAGGCGTTTCTATATCTTGAATACTCTCCCATAGTCCCACCGTTTCGAATTCACCCTTATCATTGGGCTTTTCATCGTGAAGCAAAAGTCTTCCTTCATACTCCTTCCATTCATGGATCGCATCCAACTTCATGCGCTGCTCCATAGACTCCACTCGGTCTGTCGTGATACCCGTAGACTCCAGGTTCTTTAGGGGGTCTTGGAATAATCGGAGCACATAAGGCTGCTTATTCACATACAACACGGGCTCTTCTCGAAGACATGTCCACAGTACTTTTCGGTGTCCACCGGGACCTGCATCCATTGACTTTAACACAGCCTCAATCGCGTCTTTCGAAGGCATAGCACATCCACAGATAAAAGGCGCTGGTAATGTTCGCTGTTCTTCGTCACTCCTCTTAAGATCCGCTTCTAATCCACTCACCACCGTCTTGTCATTGACAGAGTCCTTCACTTGCTGTACCGGGATTCTTCTAAAATTGTAAGCACCTTCGATCTTTTCTTTCAAACTCATCTTTTGGCAACCCGGGAAAGCATCGTGTTTCAGAATCGTCTGTTGACCAAGCACCTGTCCATGACGCGAAGCAACCACGCTCATGATTTCACTTGAAAGCGCCACACCATCGCCAATAGACTTTTCAACAGGAATGATTAATTCAATGTCATGATCGTTAAATTCCAGTAACAGAGTTCCAATCTCGGGTCGTTTCTTGATCCACTCTTCAAATGTCCGGGTCGATTGCACCGACTCGTCGGGTGAAGTACTATCCAGATAGGCTTGGAAACATAATAAAACAAAATAACGTTGTAAAGCAGACACGCCTCGTTTCACATACGCTGCCTTTTGTGCGGCATCTTGTTCCTTCTCCGCCTTGACATGTTCGGATTCAATCATATCTCGCAAGTTTAAGAATGCGCCACATTTATCAATAACATGGTCTACCACTCTCTTTATCTCTAAACCGTTTTGAATTACACGTAATAAGCTATTGATGATTTGATAATTGAGGTATTCCCGTTTCTTGTAAGGATCCACAGGCTTGCTGCCATCGTGCTTGATCCATCGCGTGATCAGCGTAGCAATGATTGTGCCCAAGGTAGACCGACCAAGACCAACCTGGCAATTCCTAAAAAAAAAAAAAAAGCTATAAATCAGCTAGAGTAGATAGCAGAATAGACCTACTTATTACATGATGAGTGCAGTCTTGGAAAGATCTGTACTGGAAATCAGACAACGAATTTCGTCAAAATCACACCATTCTGGTGATTTTTCCGCAGTAATAGGCACACGGTGGTAATCAAGCACATTTCTAGAGATACTGGTTGAATCACTATCACTATCAAACTCATCCGTGACTTCGGCAGCCACAGAGTACATGACCTCACGTACCGTCAACACGTCGTGAATATTGACTTCTTCCCAAGCAGCCAAAACATTGCCATCTTTATCTTCGCCGTGCAACAAGATACGTCCATCGTAATTTGTTACCTCTCGAATGACATCTTGTTTTAATCTTTCTTCCAGCTGTTCCAGACGTTCTCCTGTAATGCCCTTATAAACCTTGATATTACGTAACGTAAAGTATCGATCACGAAGAACATAAGGAATACCATTGATATAAATAATAGGTTCCTCACGTAAATTAATCCATTGAATCTTTGAGTTACTATCCGTGATTAATTTTCGGATCACCGTGCGCAATCCATCCATCGTGGGCTGAGCTACGCCATAGACGTGGGTATGTTTGATTCTTCTAAAGTTGTGTGCTCCTTGTACCAAAAACACATGGTGTGGTTGAAGCCGATGCGACATTTCGTCCTCCTGCGTAATATCGCTACCTGGCGTAGGCAGTTTCTGAAGTTGATTGTTTTCCTGGGCATCCAACTGGTGATGCGATGTACTCCAAAAATCAATCTTCAGGATAGTTTGAGACGTAAGCACAACGCCCGTACGTGATTTCAAAATGACATCTTCTAATTCCGAAGCAATAGAACCCACAGGACCCATCATATCAAACATACCGGGACCGTACCCCTTACGGTCATGCGAAGCACTGTAGTTATTTGTCTGGATCGTCAAATGCAAATCTTCTACCGGCCTAAACAAATACAGTTTGGGCGATTTCTTTCGCAGACTTGTCAACATGGTCCAAATCTCGGCCCGTTCGGTTAACCAAGAAGAAAAGGATGTATTGAAATTGACATCATCCGATTCATTGATGTAACAAGCAAAACACACCAACGAAAAGTAACGTTGTAAACCTGCTGAAGCTTTCAGGATGGGCACACGCGAAGAGCTCTCCTGCGTTTGTTTGATTCGATTCATCAAGATATCTTCACGTAAATTGATCACGGCATCCGAGGCGTCAATGACCTGATCCAACATTTTTTTACTAAAGTGTCCACTTTCCAAAACAGCGGTCAATGCGACAATGCGTTGATAGTTTCCCATAATCGCTTCCTTTAAACTTTCAATTATGTTGCCCCGTGAAAGTGCCCATTCAATGGCCGACTTGGGCGACATTTTCGAATTCAAACCTTGCTCCATGATATACACAAGTCGTAATAATGCATGGTTGGCATTGGCCACCGAATCCACTTCCTCTAAACCCTTGTATACCTCCAAAGGTAAATTGATTTGCGTTGTGCTATAATTGTATCCAGGTACGGGAAATGGATCAGGTGCATTACGATCCAAAAACTGCGCTCGACGAATGATTTGAGCAATAACAATACCAACAGTGGCTGGATAACCCATAATTGTGAGATCATATGACAAGCAAAAAAAAAAAAAAAAAAAAAAAACTTACTTCGAACGGCTCCCATACCGCAGTTGAAAATGAGCGGGTCGGTTGGTTCCAAAGTCTTTAATACTCGTACATACTCATCAAAATAACTGTCTTCTGGTGCCTGCTCGGGTGAAATAGGTATACGGAAATAATTTAATCGATAATCTTGCTTTTTAAACCCTTCAAATACTATTAAAAAAAGATGGGGTTATGTTAAAAAACGACAAAGTGACATAAAAACAGCTATCTATTTACATTCTCGTGGTGTTTGCACTTGGTCTGCTGCAATAAAACAAGGTACAACCGTGCCGTCCGCTATAAGGCCGTTTGTCAGTTTACATGATTGGGATTCTGCATGAAAAATCATCTTTTTTTACCGAGTTCTTGGTGTACAAGTAAAAGCCCGCCCATGGATTTGGCTTCTTTTACAATATCGGCTTTTAATCTTTCTTCAAGTTTCTCTAACCTGTTGGCATTAATGCCTAAAAATGAAACCATGTTTTGTAAAGGGTCTGCATAATCTCTTAGCACGTAAGGATAACCGTTTAAATAAACTAATTATAGTAAAATGTGAGTTTGTTTCGATTCTTATTACTATTGTTTGTGTTAACTGACTTAGGGGTTCTTCTCGAGTTAAAAACCTATGAAGATATTAAGAAATCATGATAAACAATTACGTAATTTTTCTGGTGTTACCAAGTACAAGATGTCTTAATGTGGCTTTCGGGGTGGCAGTTTAATAATGCCAATACAGTTGACAAACCAATTGCCTTTGATGACCGAAACATGCAAACAATTAATACTTTATTTTCATGAACATCGAAAACCTAAGAAAAAAGAACTCCTTACCGTTGGTTGTGCAACACCATATACATTTAGGTCAGCCATGCGAAAATTAGGTGCGCCCTGAAGATGAAAATCCAACTTTGTATTCACACCTTTTTCAAAGTGATCCATTTTTAATATCGTGTTTCTCGAAAGAACGCTACCATGACGAGTTCGCATTAAATTCTTGACGGCGCCAAGTAGATACCGAGGATCTTGTGTCTTTTCGATATCCGTGGTTTCGGTTCGTGCAATAGGTGCTCCACGGCCATCATGACTAATCATCATATCAGAAAAAAAAAACGGTGTCAGTTCTCTACCAAGACCCTTTTCTTTCTGCCCCCCCAATCCTTTTTCTTTCCTGCTTACATGCGAGGTGGAATGAACTTGTTTGTTTTTTCGAATCGTTGACTTGCGTTTGTCAACATGTCTTGCAATGACTGACTTGAGCTATTTTTCCTTGGTGTTTTTGACATTGTTTCTGTACAAAAAAGAAGTGCTCTCTATCGGAGAAAAGGACTTAGTTCATAATTCGAGTTTTGACGTCATTTGGCTTTGCATTCGGACATATAAATCGGCCCTATCTTCCACATTTAATTTATTCAAGCGGTTCCCATTCAATGTGTCAACATAGTTGAAGAAGAGCATCAATGCGATGTTTACTTTTTCGATCAAGACTACACAATTAGATTAAGTATGAAGCTGTGGGGATGGAAATTATCAGTCTTTTTGAAGTTTGAAGCATTTCTAACGGACTCAACTTACAATACCAATGTGAAGACACTCTTGTTGTGTCATCAACTTTCTTTACCAATACGAAATTCAGAGAAAAAAATGTGGTCACTAACAAAATCAAATAAAGCTTGAAATAAATATAGAACCGTATCCATACAGCAATAATAAAATCACCTAAGATATAAAGTAAACATAAGGTGGGAAAACAAGTGAGTATAGGATTACCTTTGTAAAAGTTTAATATCCAGTGACTTTAATTTGACAGGAAGATTATAAAATCTCACTTTTGATCAAATTCTATCAAAAAAAGCAGTTCTGTTTTCACGGATTGTAGACGCTGTCGTATTTGGGTACAATTCACTTAAGAACAATTGAGCAAAACGTTTAAATAAATAAACTATGAAATTAAAACAACCTTTGATGTTGCATATCAGCATAAGCTTGTATACTCCTATACAACTTCTCTTACTGCGAGTACATACTTCTATATTGAAGATTGCATGATTGGCTCAAGTATGATATACGAATGACAGTTGAATACATAATGGTATCGTTGCAGCCAATAATAACCTGGCTTGTTGTTACACATGATAGGAACTTTCCTATAAATACCCTTGTGCCAGTCCGGTTTTTCACTCATATACATACTATCTGAACATAATGTCCAATACTTTCACTTCTGTTCGTATCTGTTAGAACAGCTGCTATCCTGAATTAAAATTTAGCATCTCCAAGACTGCGCGGGCTAGGCCTATTTGGTTCTACATCATCCATTATTGCATTGCTTACAAACTCGTTTCTCTATGCTTCTTGTTATTGTAGTATCATCTGATCTTCGATTTTATTGTGAGACTGTTTTTCACTTTTCTTTACTACCATTTCGTAAAAACTGCCACATTCGAACTCGCCCATAAAAATTGATTTCACCTTCTCCTTGTTGGCAGTACGACATCTGCAAAGATGTCTTTTATAAGACTAATCGCTTTTAACAGCCTAACAGGGATATTGTCAGCCTCGCAATAAAAAACCGTATTTCTAGTCTAGAATTCACCTTCTAAATAAACGTCTTTTCGACGGGAAATCCCGCCTCAAAGGTAGTCTTTAATTAACAACTCTGTTATTAGAAGGCTTTACCTCAGAAAAAAAAGTAACATGTCCTGTCGCTTTGTCACAGGTTATTTAAAATATTCTTAGTGGCAATACTCTGTTGTCTGATTCTTTATTGGTGCTGGACTGCTGTTCAGCGACATCCTCTGTGGATTTGAGGTGCTATTCAAGCATGTTCATAAATAGTTTTCAATCAAAAATGACTTGAATCGTTTTAATTTATTAGGAGCAAAAAAGCTAAAAGCAGAAAGTGAAAAAAGTTGTGGTGCACGAATTAAGCCGGCTCGGAATTGATTATTTGGCAAAAAGATGGAAAAAATGGTTCTCACTATAATTAAGCTTCTTCCTTTTTATCCTAAAGAACTAAGTCATGGAATTGCTTCTGCCATCACTGACTCATTCTTTGTATTGTAAAAGTCGTGTCATAAACTGTAATAATAGTATTGTTTTTAATTATTTATATTCAATTCTTCGAATTTTCTTTGCACTTTAGGATTTGCACGACCGACATGAATCACCGCCATATAACAAAACATTACAGCTTTTAAGTTCTTCATGGGTCACATTTGACACTCTTATGGCTAGATTATGAATGCATGATTAAGAATGAAAGTCAATTATACTCAACCTGCGAATTATGAATAACAGTATCTTAACACAACGAGTTGGCGAAGAGGATGAAAGCTTTTGCGGGATCAAGTTTATGTCGTTTTACTAAAAAGCTATACTCGTTTTTCCACATCAGTATGCCTTTCCCTTAGTCTGAGATTAGGTGGATTAAAACACAAATACCTGTTTGCACACGAGCAACAAAATACCTTTAGTTTGCCCATGAAGGCTTGTGTTGGGCGAACAAAAGTCAAACAAATCTGCAGACGAGGATATTACAATTACCAGAAAAAAAAAGGGAGGTTGAAGGATATACGTTTAAAAGAGTTGTACGCAAGAGATTAACAAATCTGAAGATGTAGACATAATCATGATCAAAATAATGTGGCGGAGACGACTGGAATCGAGGATATGGAATCGAACGTCTTACTAAAAGTGCTTTTAGAGTTTGTTAAAGATCAATACGATGAATATCAAGTCGAGAAAGGACATGATATACATCTATCAGAATAATATTCAAAAGGCATATAGATCATTGCGGCATTATTGAGGACCAATTTTAGGAACGCTTCGGCTGACTATTTGGATTTGTCATCTGACGACGAGGGGATCTACTGTTATTACTTAATTAATCTTTCACATGGAATGACCGTATTACACGCCCATCTATACTGAGCCAGAAATAGCCATATGTGGAAGCAGTGTGTTATCGATAGTAGCAATATAGGGTTGCAACAGATAAGGAGATTTGGTATACACATACGTTTGAGGTTTAGGGCAGTGTTGAAATTGGATATACGAAAAGGATGCCAGGGTAACAGTTATAGTTCAACTTGACGGATCCTCGATTCTAGGGATACAGGTATCATAAACCTCTATGAAATGAATCGAGATTCTAGTAAGTCTGTGGGGGAACTAGCAGAATAAAACGAAAACAGCAATGCTGGCAATCATCCTTATCACGGCCTATGAATGACATAAAAAAAAAAGAGAATGAAATGACAAGGATTCGGATGATAAAATGAAAACTATGAAACATCAAAGATTTGGAATCCCTGTTTTTACAAGATGTATTTTCGTTTGTTGTGCACAGTCTAACAATCGTGCTATACAATTTTAAACACAAAATGACGACGAGGTTGAAGATCGTGGCATATTGGTTTTTTTATAACATATCAGGTATGTAATATCCGATGTCTTAGAGACAATAATTCTAATCAAATATAAGATAATCCTTTATTAAATGCTTAATTTGCTCTTGTATATATATTATATGTTCATGTTTGTTAAGTCGGTGATTCGTATTTGTTGTATCGGTGATTCTTATAGGTTCCGTATTTACATTAGAGTATTTGTTACTATGGTGAGATAGTCTTGTGATACACCAAGGTATTTCTCTTTATTATTGTCATTAAATCCCTCTTGTAGTCTTCCATTAATTTGCAATTGAAATCAAGTTGTTTTTGACAATTATCGCAAATTTTTTTCTTTCCCCAATTCATATCACATTATCTTTTAAATCAAATTACAAACGTATACAGGTTTTTATTTTTTGAGCCTGTTTTTTTATGTTGAGTCATCGAGTTAAAAACGCAACATTTGATAATCTATTGGATAGTTTTATTGGATCAAGTACATTGTGCTGATGGATGTTATGCTACTTTTGTCATACCCCCATCGAGTCACCTAAACAGTGCATTAAAAACAGACATAAGGGATTTTTAAATACCTTTACAGCTGCCGCGATATCAATTACCATTTTTTGGGACCTTCACACACAGGACATTGTAATAGTTGCAGCTACCTTTTTTTTTATCTGCGTCTTACCTGATATATACATATGTATAAATATATACTCGAATGAAACTACAGAGCTCTGATGGAATTGATAATATCACAGAAAAAAACAATGACTACTTCATCCAATATAAGCTTTTTAAGAAGCACATTTATTCTGATTCCAGTGAGGGACAAAGTGGTTTATGACTGATAAAAACCGAAAAGCTTTGATACTCACTGATGGTGTGCTCTTAATATTAAGTCACACTTGTCACTTAAAATAAAATATTAAAAACGCCGTTTGCATGTCTCATTAAAATCTACTCGAAGTAATCTTATTGTTGGAATGCTTTGTGATTAGCAACAAACTAAATTGACAACGATACAAAGCTTGCAATTCAGTTATGATCTCACCATCTCGACCTTGCCCAACCGTTTATAGTCCTTTCTCTAGTCTTTATCGAGTCTGTAATAACTTGACTAGGTTTGAAAACGAAATTAAGAATGTTCTTTATAAACACAAAACTAATCCTCTTCATATCTAGTCGTATACCCCCAGCTGTCGTGAATAATTGACCACTAGAAGGCCTTACTCACCGTAAAAGACTGTTATATAATGAGTTTCGATTTTTTGCATTATCGATCGCCTATATTTACCAAATAAAAAAAGCTAGAGGGGGACTATCGACGAAATAATACGGTCTACAATTTGTATTTGCAGGCAATTATGACCACTTTGCTGGTGACATTCTGGTCTTACCTACGTTGTGGAGTTAAACTCGTCTTGCATGCTGTCATTTCTGGACCAGTCTCTTAAAGATCTTGAATAGATGTAGCAATCGGAACTTATGAGTGTTTATAATTCTGACAAAATTAAGTGAGAATTCTTGCAGGAAGAATTGTGGTATATTTTGGTATCATCCTATGTAGTGTACGGAATGAAGATCGAAACTCTCGAGCGAGCTTCGATCGTGTTCCAGTCGAAGCTCGCTCGAATGTGTTTTTTTGCAGCTCGAGCTCGCTCGAAGTTTCTTAAGCTCGGCTCGGTTGCAATACGATAGCTCGAACTCGCTCGCCCTTTTTATTACACAAAGTGCACGTCAAAGTGATGTTAATTACAGAAGGTTATGATAAAATTGTTATCGATTGAAATAGAACTTGGAAAAAGAAAAAAAAAACTTTTTTTTTTTATCAGCCTTAACACCAAATTCATATACTTAAATCAAACTATTACTGCATCTATAAATATAATGCAGTTGGATTTGTGAACATGAAAGTTTAAATTAATTCTGCTACGTCTAGTGTTCGTAATAAAGATCGAAACTCTCGAGCGAGCTTCGATCGTGTTCCAGTCGAAGCTCGCTCGAATGTGTTTTTTTGAAGATCGAACTCGCTCAAATTTTTGTGGGCTCTGTGCTAAACGCACATACAGTAAAAGCATCGGTAATCCAAATTTATATAAATTATCCAAATTTGGAATTCTGACACATTGAATACAATGGAAGAGCCGATAGAAAATATTATTAGAAATCATTGAAGCAATCTGTCGGCGACAACGTACCCTTGAGTTCATGTAGAATTCAACAGTCAAGATAAATTTATGGACTAGCAATTCTAATAACAGTCAGCTTTCAAAATAGTATAAATAGACCCCATTATTTCATAGTTAAAACTTCAGTCAAATAAAGTAACAAGGACTTATAATCGTACCTATCGTACCACTGTTTTTTTATGTACTTTATATATTTTTTTATCAAATCAGAAGTAATTGATTTGTAACAGACTCGGCTCAGTTGCACAAACGAAAGCTTGAACTCGCTCGAGTTGATGGTACACATACGGCGCAAAAAAGTGCTGACAAAAACAATAGTGGTAAATACGTTTAAAAAGAGATTTTCAATCGAAAAAGAATAAGAAAACTGCGAAAATGATATAACTAAAATCAAGATGTGATATACAGCATGTCAGGTTTTCACAGAAAATTTGCCAAAAAAAAAAAAAAAAAAACCAATAGTCTTATCAAGGGAAATTCTATCATCCGTCTTTATACTGTCTTCAATTTGAAGTGACTACTTACAATTTTATAGCCGAGCGTTGCTTCGAGCGAGCATCAACCGAAGCTCGCTCGAATAAAAAAAAAGTGGCGCATACTCGAGTACAAAAACTCGGTTCGAGCTTCGTTCGAACTGGCGCAAGATCGGTGCAAGCTCGAAAAGTTCGAACACTAGCCTACACTGTAAATAGCTGTGCTCAGACTGTAAATAGCTGTGATCAGACTGTAAATAGCTGTGATCAGACTGTAAATGACTGTGATTGAACTCTAATTGGCTGTGGCTACACTGTAAATACCAGGGGCGCATTCTAATTGGCTCGCCCCTGTGCTTTAAGCGTGCCAGGCTTGTTTTAAGCGGTGCTTAGTGATTTAAGCAGGCGAAAATGACTTTTATTGTTTGGATAACGATAAAGCAGTTCTGGACTGTCCGGTTTTAATTGAAAAACATGTGCTTGAGTATTTAAAACCTTCTGATTGGTTTACTGGAGTTGTCTAAGCCACTGATGTGGAGTAATTCGCGAAAAACCGAAAAAAAAAACAAACTCTATAGGGAGCAAAAAATATGACATATCTCAATGAAAACTTCCGCGATTCAAAAGTTTTATTATCATATGTTATAATAAAAAACATCCAGCATGACTATTTGAATATGTTTAGATTATAAAAAGGGTAATACAACGTTTAAAAATGTTGAGTGGTGATTTGCTTTCATCTATTTTGCAAGAGAAAGAAAATACAATGGTTCATTTAAGCATTAATGCAAAATCTCGCGTGAAGAGACTTTTATTGACATACCTTAAATTCAAAATCAGGCGCATCTTTTGAACTAGTTTTTAAAAACATTCAACATGTAAAAAACATACTTTGTCCAACAAAAACTAATTTTTTTATTTGATTTTTTTATTTTTTTGATTATGCGCCGTATATAATTTTTTGCCCAACTTTTAGACAAAAATCGACATATCTCGGCAAGGAGACGGAATTAGAACGTCGGAAATGCACCAAAATGATCGTTGCACTCGCTAGCGGAGTTTAAAAGGGAGAAACGGCGGAGTTTGAAGCGGGATATTCGGCAATTGAACATTTTCCTCCAGATGTTTCTTTAGGGTTTTGGCCCAAAACATTTCCCGGAAAAAAATTGATCAAGTCAGTTATTATCAAGCTTGGTGGTTACCCATGTACGTTTAGGCTTCTTAAATTTGTGTAAGTGGCTCATGGTTTGGGCAATCAATTGTCTGATGTAGTGTTGCTTCTGTAATATCCGATGTCTAAGAGACAATAATTTCAATCAAATATAAGATAATCCTTTATTAAATTCTTAATTTGCTCTTGTATATATATTATATGTTCATGTTTGTTAAGTCGGTGATTCGTATTGTTGTATCGGTGATTCTTATATGTTCCGTATTTACATTAGAGTATTTGTTACTATGGTGAGATAGTCTTGTGATACACCAGCTTCTAAATTGTACTTCTCTTTAATACGAGACTGAAGATAGACAAATGTTAATGATTACAAGGCTACAACTTAATCCAAACGGCATCATCTTCGAATTAACTTGTGAATCAGAGCCTCAAATGGGCTATACGCAGGTTTATCTGTATAATAGTCTGTTATCATAACTGTCCGATCTTGAGCTTTATTCTGTAACGCGCTACCGGTATCAAGAACCTATTTTATCATTTTACAGATTATCCCTTGGTTGCAATCTGTTGTTAAACAGTTCCCTAAAAACAATACTCCAACTATTTGGTTTGCCATACGAAACCCGACGAGAACCTTGCCTGATATTATATCCTGAAGGTGTTACCGTTATTTAAACGCCTTGTAAAACATATTCTGAAATGTTTGTTTAAATCTCATCCTGTACCGAACCTGTGATCGTTATTCAAATGCCTTGTAAACCATATTTTAAAATCTTTTTCTGAATGACATTCTGTAGAGTGCATCTGGACTTCAATATGCCAAAAAAAAAATATTTAAGCAGAGAGAAACATTAGAACTGGACCACCACACTTTCCTCATAATTAAAGTCCAATATTTTTGATCACATATCATTTTAATCATGATTAAAATGAGAATATGAACTTTTTGTTCTAAAAAAAAAAGTGTGTCCTGTGATAGTTGAGGATAGAAATAAAATAAATAAAAAAAACAATAAAGTACTTTGAGACTGCTTATAAGTTTTATTAGGAGTAAAAGTAGATTCAAAGATTGAGGGGGTTCTATTCTAACTATCAGTTTGCATATTTATATATGTTAAGAGAAATCGGATTATGAATTTAGTTTGATGGATAAGTTACACAGCACTAAAATAGTGCTTGTAGTTGGATATGATATAAGGTATAAGGATCTAGTTCATGTTGTGATGTAATAATGTATGGGATGATGAAATGAGATTTAATTTAGTATTGTTTTATGGTGTGATTGATATCAACAGTAGGTGGATCACCACATGTCCGGGATTTCTACAACTCGATTTTAGGTATGGGGGGAAATATTTGTCACAAGCAGATTCAAAATTTTAAAATTTTCTTTTCCAACCAATAGCATTGTCCCGCGTATAGTATTTGCCGTCTCGGACCTTAAAATGCTTACTGCCTGTACTCTCAATTTAAGTACCCGCATGCGTAGTATCGTAGCCTATTAAATTAAAGTCTGAGGACATTTACTGTCAACCCTATAAGACACAAAAAGGATAAACCAAACTTTATGTACTAAGTAGAAACGCTTCATATTTAAAAGATATAATTTAGAGTATTTTACAAATAGATTCAACTAGTTGTTTATTTGATTTACGTATTTGAAGGGTCGCATTCATTAGATAAAGTACTCAGTGCCATAACCTGTTAAATCTAAACTGAGATCAAATATGGTGAAGTGTAAAACACAAAAAAGATGTTAGAAATCGGATATACATTAAGTAAGAACGTCTACAACAAGAAAACTTTGTTTACTTCAGTAATATTAGATGTAACGTTCTTTAAAATTAAAAACGCATCAAAAGGGTTACTGTTTTTGAGCATATTACTTCACGGGAGCTTTAAAAATGACATATAGAATTGTGAATTTAAAACCAAGTTTGGGTTTATTTTCGTACCTTTTAATTATTCTTTTAAAATTACTTTTATAAATCTACATATCTATAACAATATACATTATGGCTAAATCAAGAAAAAGAATCAACGTTGGAAGAAAGGCTAAATTTATTCAAATGGAAAGAATTGCTGCTGCTAAGTACATTGCTAATGAAGCAATTGCCAAAGAGGCCGAAATTGTTGACATGCCTTCACGAGAAGAAGTCAACGCAGAAGCTTTCCCCATTTCCTGGAGTAACGCGACCGAAAAAACCGGGGATCAGAAGTTTAAGCGTAAACTTCTCCCTACGAGAGAGACGCTCAGTAGAAAGAGATCTGCTGCAGCCAAGGCAGCTGTAGGCTGTCATTCGATTAATGATTTTTTCCCGGTGGTTCAACAGGTTTCTGCACCACCTGTGATAGTTGAGGATAGAAATAAAATAAATAAAAAACAATAAAGTACTTTGAGACTGCTTATAAGTTTTATTAGGAGTAAAAGTAGATTCAAAGATTGAGAGGGTTCTATTCTAACTATCAGTTTGCATATTTATATATGTTAAGAGAAATCGGATTATGAATTTAGTTTGATGGATAAGTTACACAGTGTACTGAAATCGCACTATTTAACATATAAAATTGTATATAAAATCATTCCATCGATCCTTGATCGACAGGTACATAATATCATAACACTCATAAAAAATAATAGCATATAAAAAATATCCTGAGTTATACATTTCCAACTCACGGTTACTAGATACTCCAAAAGAAGATCCCATTTCGAATAATAGATTGGCTACACTGATAAGGCTCATCAGTCATTGGTAAATACAGCCAATAACACCAAGTGAACACAAACTAGCCCATAATTTTACCCACGCTTTAAATAACTATAAATACCCCCCTTTCTCTCAGAGATGGAAAAGGGATTCACTTTTAATAAGAATAAAAAGCCTACAAGCAATATTAATCTTATTCTTCCTGTTTTTTTATCTTTTATTTTTCTGTGTCAAACAAACCGTTTTTCCACACACAGCACTAAAATAGTGCTTGTAGTTGGATATGATATAATGTATAAGAATCTAGTTCGTGTTGTGATGTAATAATGTATGGGATGATGAAATTTAGTATTGTTTTATGGTGTGATTGATAACAACAGTAGGTGGATCACCACACCACCTCAAGTAGAGAAGAAGGAGAAACCGAGAAGACCCGACGAAGCAAGTTTGGTAAAGATTCGCGAGTCTTTGCCCATTTTGGAAGCGAAAATCCATATCTCTGGTAATGCCACCAGCGACCAACACCACAAAGGTGTTAAACAATTTTTGAAGTACGTGGTTGTAAAGCATGTTATGTTGCAGCTATTAGACGGTAAAACTTTTGTGGAAGCAACGAAGCTTGCGGTAAACATGCACTGGATCCAAGCTTCGAAATCCTACCGTCATCGTGCTGCAAGAAAGTGGTTTGAAGCCTAGTTGAACACTGGTGACATTCCATGTCATCAACAAGGTAAACATGCGAAGAGAAAATCGATTCTCAGCGATCCTGATGTGAAGGAAAGATGTGTCACCTGGCTCAGGAGCCAAGACCCTGTCCGTAGCAGTATCCCTGCTCTTCGCCAGCATATACGACCAGAAGTGCTCTCTGAGTTACTTGAGTTGGAGAATGATGTCGAGGCCGGTGCCGATGTCATCTCCTCTCAGCCCGAGCATCCGTTGTCCAACGTTGCTCTGGCAACCTACCTGAAGGCTTGGGATTTTGACTATAAAACTGGTAAATACAATCTGTAAAAAATTAGCATATATACTAATGCTTTGGCTTGATTATATTTTTGGGCATATGTGTGTAGGAAAGGATCAAACATACTTTGATGACTATGAGCGTGATGATGTTATCAGATATCGAATTAAGTGGGCCCAACAAATGATGGAATGGCATAAGCGTATGGAAACCTATCCCTTAGATGATGAGAATGCTGATCCAGTTCAACCTAGCCTGAAGGATAATGAAAAAAAGATGGTTTTAGTTACTCACGACGAATCGATTTTTTACTCAAATGATTGTAAAGTCACTCGTTGGTGTGAGAAGAACGAATCCATGATTCTTCCTAAAGGTCAAGGAAGATCTATTATGATCAGCTCATTCATGTGTCCCTGCCACGGAACAATGAGAGGTACCGTCAATGGTGTCAATTTGATATCAAGAGTTATCTTCTTCCCTGGCAACAGTAACGGCGATGGTTATTGGACAAACAGAGATCTGACGTCTCAATTATATGATGTAATTCATCTTTTCAATGAATTTCATCCTTGAGAAATTCGAGAGATAAAGCAACGAATTAAGAATAAAAATAAAGAAATTTGACGAAGTAAAATTATCAAACTGCAAAAATAAAACTAATATCTTTATTATACAATAAATTGGGTTCTTTATATACATATTCAGGGCTGGCTGAATATCAATCATTTAAGTGAAACCTGTCAAATATACAATAGGCGTATTGTCAATTAAAGATCGAGCATCTCATGGTACCTTCGAGAATCTTGTTATTGACGAGCGATCATATCATTGGATTGTATTATCTGGAATAAATGTATGACTATTGTTTTCTATATATTGATGAGTAATCAATGCGTAGTAAAATAGAGTGTAATAGCATGTATTTGATTTTAAGAGTAATGCAATAATGATTTATAGAAAGGTTATCAAAGAAGAAAGAAAGAATTGATGATAGAGTTATATCTGTATATAAGCTCGATCACAACAATCCTAATTGTGTTGGTATCTTTGCCTTTGACCAGAGCTCGAACCATAAAGCCTTTGCGGACGATGCTCTTGTTGCCTCGAGGATGACTTCCGGGACCAACGAAGTAAAGTCTTCTACCATGTATAGGTTTCGGAATACCACTTATGTAGATAGAAACGGCATCATCAAGCCTCAAAGTATGTATACCATGGAATCTATGGACGTGGATGCCGCCATGAAGGAGATAAACAGACGACGTGCCAAAGGACAGGCATTTGATGCCAATGCACTTGTCGAAAAGTACCGACACGCACAAGTAAACTTTATAATATAACATAAATATATAAAGAACTGACATCTTTATTATCATTATCTCTGTAGGAACGTGAGAAGTTCAAGGGAACTCTCCGTCTGTTGAGAGAACGTGGCCTGCTCGGCAGAAATGAGCCTCTGAGAAGGGTTTGTGTGAGAGATACTCCACACGACCCTCAGGCTAAACCTGGCTGTTGTGCCGAATACCTGTTGTCACAACAACCTGACTTCAAGGCCCAGAAGAATATGCTTGAAACCCAAACATCCAAGGCTGGTCATCTTTTTACCTTATACCCAAAGTACCATTGTGAGTGCAATTGGATTGAAAGACATTGGGGTGCAGCAAAACGATATGCACGAATGGAATGTGATTACTCGTTTGACACTCTGAAGTCAAGAATCGAAG
>JAEPRD010000028.1:0-246148 GCA_016758985.1 Mucor saturninus
TAATGAACGATTCGGATTGTTGTACTAGATATTAATACTTTAATTTAGATGTGTTCCAATCCTTCCTGCTTGCTGAAAACACTGGAGAATGTTCGAATCCCTGATGTCGGAAAGATCCACAATTTGTGGACTTGCAACAGTTGTAACAAATTATGGAATAGAGATACCAACGCCGCTCGAAATATTTACTCTATTGCAAGTTTCATGCAAAAAAACAACTTACGTCCAAGTAGATTCCAAAGACCTGCAACAGACCCCCAATCATCCATATCGTAAACATATGTTGATAGTTCGGTAAGTCAATATATTAAATTCAAAAAAAAAAAATATAATATTTACGATTTATTCTCCACCCCCAGACATGTCCCCCGTGTCGAAAACCCTTTTTTTACCTTTAATAAACATGTCAAAAGTAACGTTTTTTAAAACACAATTCCCTTTCAACAACGTTGTTGAGACTTCCCCCGCACTTTTATTGGAAGATGCACAAAAGTTTGTCGATGTCGACCTCAACATTGGGTGGGCAATGAAGACTGTCAACTCTTATTTTCCCAACAAAAATAATAAAGTTGCTTTAAAGGATGGCGATCATGTTAACGACCGTCGAGTCGTTAAGAAATGTCAAGGATCAATTATGTGTGATAATGGTGCTTGTGCTTTGTACAAAAAGCAATTAAGACCCCCTGTTGAGCAGAAATTGATTGCGAACAAGAAGTGTATTTACTGCAACAATGCAATGAATTGGATTCAAAGCGCAGTTACCGTGGAGTATTACTTCAGTTTTATTCGATCCGAGTGTACTATGAACCATAAAGTGAATAGATTTAGGAAGATCGAACACCTGCACTCTTCTTATGTTCAAAAACATCTGACCAACGATCAGCAAAAAAAGGTCTACCAGATCATTTTGAAGAACCCAGCTGCAACACCTGGCGGCGTTATTGCTGAAATCAGTATGAGATCTGATGAGATTTCTAAAGATGTCGAAGACATTAATCCTGTTCTCCTTAACAGAGAGAGAACAAAGCACGAACTCAGAGCAGCCAAAATTAGAAATGACTTGGCTCTCGTCAAAGGAACAGATTTGTTCGAGGAATTTTCTAAGATTGAAGATGAGTACCCTGGATATATCCTCTCGGCGGAATTGGTAGCCTCCAAATCCTGTATCATTTTCTCTTGCCCTGAAATGGCCATGGTTAAATTGCCATTTGTGAACTGTCCCATGATTACGGACGTAATTTTTAAGGCCGTTCCCAACGGTTTCCATCTTTGCTCGACAGTAATCTTTGTGCCTGAGATGAAAAAACACGTAGTCATCTTCCAGGCTATCATCAAGAAACTTGATCCCCAACAATTTGCTGTTTATTTTAAAGCTTTGTTTGAGAAGTTCGCAATTAAAGCTGATAATTTTCTGGGAATGATTATGGACTTTTCCCAGGCACAGCGCGAAGGATTCTATCAGGCCTTTAACTCTTCTTTCCCGGACTCAGGTATTTTGCCTACACGTTTGTTGAAGGGCAGCTATATGCATTGGAAGCAATCTGTTCAACGGGTTGTCTCCAACCACTCACTTGTTCCTGCTGAAAAGTCAAACCAGTTTGTCTCGTTGACTTACAAATTGTTGAAGACAACTGTTGAAGAAGTATTCGTTGAGACTGCGCAGTCGATTATCAGGGAGTTCCCTAATGTGCGTCGCTGGCTTCAATGGTGGTTACAGCCCACCATTTCTAGTATGATTTATAACTGTCAGACTGTTTTAAGTGATGCTCTTCGCAAGCATTCTTCACGCACATCTAATGCGATTGAGTCATATCATAGTGCCTTGTATCGTTTGATACCTACAAGAAAGGCATTAAATGTTAGCTTAAGATTGATTCTGCAAGTATGTAGAACGGATGGGCGTTTAATCAAAAGCTACTACAAGTTCGGCCTGGCCCCTTTTTACACTAAGACTAGCAGTAAGAGAAAGAACCGCAGCAAGCCCGTAGCCAATGATGGTAGAGCCCCAGACTGTAACAAGGCAATTTTTACTTCTCAGAAGAAAAGAAAACTCGAGTCCTTGGATACAAAAGTTGAGAGCCAGTGCAATGAGATTGTTAGTCCTATCAAGAGTACCAAGGATGCAGTTACTGATTCCGAAGACGATTTAGATTTGTATTTTGATCAGATAGATCAAGCATCTGATTCAAAGGTGTCCATTGACCTCAATATTGATGAGTCTTTGGTAGTTTTTGAGCAGCACGGTGCCCTTATGCTTAAAGCATTGGGAGGTAAATAATAATGTGATATTAAATATTGAACCAAAAACTATAAGTAACACTTCATTGCCCAGGTATTGTCGATGATCCTGTACCGGTATCAGTAGTTTTGACGTGGGCGAAACCAAAAAAGCTCTACAAACGACTTCAAAGGTAGAAAGTGATTTTGATTTTGATACTGAAGCCATTTTACGTGAATTCGGTGAAGAAGAAAGACTACTGCTTAAGGAAGAAAAACTATATATGCCAAAAAAAAAACTGTCACTGTATCTCAATAGAAACAGAATGCAGCATTGTTTAACCTGGACCCCAAGCAGGTTGATGATGGTGTGTTGGTGAAGGACGGCTTTCTGTCTGCAATTGCAAAAAATCGCAATAATTCTTGCTTCATCGATGCGACTTTTGAGTTGTTGTAGAATGCCGTTTTGCCTTTTGTCTCCTTAGAATGTTTGAAATACAACAGGTACGATTCAATTCTCATTGATTCGTACAAGAAGTATACCTCGAACATTAAAACCATGGACGAGAAGGAAACTGCTGTCATGGGAGCCTCGGCAATGATTAAGGGGTTTGTTTGGGGTATTCCTAGCTCCACCGATGACGTTTATAACCTTCCACAGTTCACCGATGGTGAGCCTGCTTGTTGCGTGTAGCTTTTGATGGTGTTTTTTAACAACATGTCCTACGAGTCGAAAAGCCGAATCGGAGGATTCAAAGAAAACGTTCTCCGTGTTGAATTCTGTTCCGAAACCAGCGATCACAACTTTGGGAAGGATACACGCTTTCAGGATCTATTGGATGTAGATGGTGCGATGAGAGACGAACTGTTGAGAATCCAGGACCGTTTGTCAGAGAAAGAACACGAAAAAGAATTTTGTTCCATTCTTTTACGCCATTTAGTTCTCAGGGAGAAGAAATTCCGCTGTACATACGAAGTAGGCTGTAAAGGAATGATAACCGTGTTCAATGAGATAAGTGACTCTGGTTTACCCTCCTTTCTCTTTATTACCGATCCCACCAACTTCATGCGACGCCACAATGATTATTCTAGCTCAAACACAAACACAAACACAAACATAGACAACATATATTTTCCAGAAAATATATCCCTTACTGATAATTCTCACTACGAGTTACATGGCAGAGTCTATTCTATCTCTTCAACAGGAGAGCATTTTTTTACCGTCTACTACAAAATCGTCGATAGTATTAATTACCTCGTTCGTATTGACAATTTAGACAAGTAAATTAAAATCATCACGTCAGACATGAACAAAGCCCGACAAATTATTAAAAGATGCCGTGGCACAGTTTATGTCTGTTGCAAAAAAAACATTATAGAAATCTCTTTCTTTCTTTCTTTTCTTTCAGAATATATTATAATTAATAAACATTTAGACAAATTCACTTTGCATTAAATTCATGCATTTGTAAGGTGCATGCCTGAGTGACCGGTTATCCTATAAAGTTCGGTTAAACTAATTGTCCGAAATTTACATTACATTTTTCCCCACCCTCCTACTTTAGCTGCCCCAGCTCAGGGGCATATCTTTGAACACACCGACACGCTTTTAATACAATCTGATGAATGGATATACCCTATTACTTTTGATGAAATAGGGATTCTTTTATTATTTTTTTCAAAAAAAAGTTCACATTTGGTACATCCATAATAGCACAGGAGTTATTTCTATAAAATCGATATCGTAGGGTAGCGTTCTCATATATCTTTACTTCTTGTGATAGTAACTATTAATTTTTTTGACGCTCTTAAAGATTAAATTTACCCTTGTCTCAATAAAGCAGTAGCAAAAATAAGCATTATAGTATTCAGTCAAAAGTGATGGTTGCTGGGGCCGAAGCGAAACGCCAACTGATACAAGTTCTGTCCCACAGGCCTATTTTTTGTTTATTCGGATAAATTGTTTCCATATATTGACCTTTATATTTCTGGACAACAAAACATGCCAATCACTGAGGTATTGTGACACGTTCAATCAAGGCGCTGTTGGGTCTTGATTATAAATCTCATAGGCTTATCAGTTCATTTGCAATAGAGACCTAGAAGATCCGAAAAGCAAGGTAAATATTTCAAATATCTGTTTAAAAGAATAGTTAAAGTAAAAAAGTTAGTGGCTTCGAAGTCATCCCAGTTTGTGCATTAAGTATCTATACAAATACTCTTAAATGTTAAATATGATGAATTAATCAATGTTTCTTGAGCGATTTTTTCTTTGGCAAATAATCTAATCATCATAGAAGAAGAATTAGTCAAACGACGACCCTTTTTTGGAATTCATTAGATTCTAGTGGGTTTGATGATTTACGGAAATGATTAATCCATCATATAACCGCTCTATTTCATCATTTTTTTCAAAAAAAAGGGTAAATACTTCCGAAAAAAGAAATGACCGTAATCGTCGCATGACCATATTCAACAGCCAGGCTCTATAATTTAATAATCTTGGACTTGGCAAGCAATTTAGTATATATATCTCAGTAATGGCAACATTTTCTTTTATTACATCTAGACCTTAAATAGATAATGACCACCAAAGCCATTTTTTCACCCATTAAAGTAGGTCAACATCAACTCCAACATCGTATTGTCCTTGCTCCTCTGACGCGTTTGCGAGCCACATTGGAGGCTGTACCTACCGATCTCCAAACAGAATACTATGAACAACGTGCTAGTCCTGGTGGTCTTCTTATTGCTGAAGCCACGTTTATTAGTCATTATGGTGGAGGGTTTCCCCAATTCCCTGGTATTTACACATCCCAACAAATCGAAGCCTGGAAAAAAGTGACCTCTGCCGTACATGCCAAAAAAGGTGTAATTTTCTTGCAAATTGCACATTTAGGTAGGGCTGGTTCCAAGCAATTTCATCCCAACGGCGAACAAGTAGGGTCTTCATCTGATGTCGTTATTCCCGGAGAAAACTATATGGGTCCTCCTTTTGAGACGCCTAAGCCTTTCACCGTAAAAGAAATTCAATCAACCATTCAAGACTATCGTCAAGCAGCTTTAAATGCCATCGAAGCTGGTTTTGACGGTGTGGAAGTCCATGCAGCTAACGGTGTGTTAATTGATCAATTTATCGATAGTAGTGTCAATACACGTGCAGATGAATATGGTGGTTCTATCCAAAACCGTGCTCGCTTTGCTCTTGAAGTGCTCTCATCTATTGTGGAAGCAATAGGCCCTGACCGTGTTGCTATCCGCTTCTCTCCTGATGGAAAAATGCAAGGCATGGGTGACGCCACCCCCATCGAAACTTGGTCTTATTTAACGACGCAAATCCAAAATCTTTTCCCTGAACTTGCCTACCTTCACTTTATCGAAGCGCGTGGAGATGTCTACGGTGAAACTTCTAATGTGCATGATTCCTTAACACCCTATCGTTCTTTGTGGAAGGGTCCTTTCATCACGTCTGGTGGATTCTCCAACTCGCTTGAACAAGCATTTCAAATAGCGGAACAAACTGGTAATTTAATCTCATTTGGTCGTATTTTTATTGCCAACCCGGATCTTCCTCAGCGCCTCTTAAACGGTGTACCCTTGACACCTTACGATCGAAGTACTTTTTACACGCATGATGCTGAAGGTTATACTGATTACCCAAACTTCTCCAAGCATACTTGAATCTGAAGCTTATGATAATACGTTAAATCACTCAATATGTAGCTACTCAATAAACTTTACACTTCTTAAAAAACATGCCTATTATAAATAGTCTATATTGTAAATTAGGACTTAGGACTAAGGAGGAATGACCATCTGATCTATTGGAAAATCTTCATATCTATACCGTGGGACTAATGTTATGTAACAGCTAAGTATATGAAAGTATTATTTAGAGGATAAAAGATTATTTTATTGTATTTGAGAGAACGCCTATTATGTGTGACCAAAGTAACGACATCTACACGCACTTATTTTCTGCAAAAAGTGCAAAAAATGTCGTCGCCTGCAGGATTTGAACCTGCGCACGCAGAGCGTATATGATTTCTAGTCATACTCCTTAACCACTCGGACAAAGCGACCTGTACTTGTTTTAGTAAAAACGCAAATTTAATTTATAGCATAACATTAAAACTTTGAGAATCACGTGACATACACGTGGGAGCTCTCTTACTGGTTGGATAGACCATTTAGGATCTTGAGTGCGGGTAAGTAGTTCTTGGTATGATAAATTATTCTTCTGTTATGGGAGGCACCGTGTTATGGTCATTTTATTCAATAAATATGAACCTATATTTATTTTCACTAGAAATATATGATTTCCATTGCTGGTTGAATCTTAATTTGTATTATTGTTAGCTGTTGATTATATCGATTATTTGTGAAAGTTTATAATAACTACTCTCTGAAGATTTCAGAGACGATACTAGTGCAACTCACATTTTCTTCTGTTAAATACATCTAATTAAAAGTCTGTACAGTTTCCTTGTATATTAGTATGTATTGTGATTATCCATGGCATAAATATATCGAGCATGATTTAGTAATTATTTACCCAATATAGATAGTTAGCACTATATATAAGATATCACATCATAAGATTACAATATGACAGTACTTCCGGGTGTAACACATTTACAAAATAAGCAGCCAAGCATAACATTATACATACTAGACAATAATAACAGCTTCCAAAATATACTAAAGATAGGGGCACAGCAGCAAAAGTCTTTTAATGTAATTACTTTATTTTATTTCATAATTAAGAAATCGGGTCTCTTAGGGACAGCCAAATTTTCTTAGGGACAGCCATTTTTCTTAGGGACAGCCAGGGTGCGCGTAGTCGTAATGTTGGGATTATGATACTTTTATAGACATCAAGAGGTCAATATAACTTAACAACTTGAAATATATATAAATTTGTTACAACCAATATAGTTTAGACCAGTATAGGTGTTTTACAGCTTACTTTCAGCTTCTCGTTTAGACTTTACCTTAATATTTCTGCGTAAGATTAAGACCAAACAAGTTTAAAGGTGAAAGAGTGATGATAGAATTGTCAAAATAAGTATAAATCGTTTAATATACATTTATTCGTAATTTTTACATTGTTTTTGATTGTATATCCTTGCTCTCAGGTTTACAGAACATCCAAATTACAGTTCTTATGTTGTGACTACGTGCACTTTGGCTGTCCCTAAGGAAAGTTTGGCTGTCCCTAAGAAAAGCGTTAAGAAATAATCTCAAATTATTCATAGACTAAAACTCCTCTTTCCTCGCTACTTGGACCAGAATGGGTGTACATTGTCGCTTTTGTAAAGCTATGGGACATACCAAAGAAAAGTCTTTATTGAGCCCAAAAGATAAACGCACATGCCATTCTTGTCAATTACCCTGATATCGCCATCAATTGTCCTCATAATCCGTTGGATGTGTCCAAGCTACCTCGTAAAAGGGACCGAGATAGGCTTCCGCTTCTCAGAACATAGCCTCAGTCAAGGAAGATTGTCGGTCGATAGTTACTTTGGGGGGTTTCTCTCTTCATCTTCTCCCTCTTTGCTGGTACTTCCACGCAGGAATTCGATATTGTATCTACTGATCCTATCAGCACCGATAAAATTATAACCACTCCCTAAATGATCAGTGCTTTTCCAAACAGCCAGCAGGATACTAATGGTTTTAAAGGATTCGAACCCTCAAGCATGTTTAATTTTTTTACATCATATCTTGATATGCCTTCAATTGCATTGTTATGCAATATACATTCAATTTTTGTTTAATAATCGGTAGTGCTCTAGTAAAAAGTTGTTTCTTTGATAATTTTGCATCAAATCAGTTTAATAATAAATTGTTACTATTGCTGCTTCTCGCGGTAGTATCATATGTACAAGAATCCTTGTGATGTAAGTTACAAAACAAAGTCTTTTGTTCGATGGACTGTTATTAGAATGAATGATAATAGCTTTTGATCATGTTGAAAAAAAGCATTATCCTACATTTGTATAATTGACAAATAACTGGCAGAAGAGGACGTCCTTCGACATCGAGGCTCTCTGTACCGTAAGCATCAGAATGCATTGAAACGGCTTTTGTGCTGGGTGATTTATGATATTGGAGATGTAGGGACTGTTTAAGTAGCCTTGTCAGGAGAAACCAACATCTAAAGGAATATACTTCTTTAGTTTAATCATCGGATTGAGAAGTTAACCAGGCAAACCAACCTTTAGCAGCTAACTCATTGCCTTAAACAGTAAGATCTTCTAATCTTCGCCATATTTATAAAATATTAAGGTTACATGTAAGCCTAATATAAATCCACATAGAGAGCTTACGTAGTTGCCCTTGCTTGTTCTCATCATTCTCAGGTTTTTTTCTTATTTTCATAGTTCAAGACGTATGGATGTGAAAGAAGAGATATTTTAATAAAAGCGGCTTTCATCATCTAAATGCAGATTAATGTCAATTCTGAAAGCAAAAGTATGACAGCTGTAGTTACCTGACGCGTATCTTTCATATGATCAGACATTGTCGTCAACAGTCGTGTTTTGATCTAAAAGACAAGTTTAGCCTAAGATGTATTAGAAATACCTACTCTTTGGAGGGAGGTATGCACCAGAACCTGATTCATAGGTTTCAGTCATTTGATACTGGTTTGAAACTTGTCGATACCATAAGCACCGAGTGCTGTCTTAGGCATAATATCGATGTTGGAACAATAAATCGACTTGGGCGAACTCACAAAGGGGATTATAATCCATGGCTTGTATAGCCTACAGATTCAATATGATCTAAACTCAGTATACGGAGAGTAATTAATCATATGAATTGTAATATAAATGCCTTCACGTACTGTGGTTTGGAAGAAATGTTTGGGATGTGCCCCTTACCAGAAGGCGAAATTATCAACTAGGAAACGAAAAGACAGATCTAGGTGTATAACAGCAACATGACTTTAAAGAAACCGAATTCACTATCCCTATGCTACAGTGTACTTGGTTATTGGCTCGACAATTTGCCCAAATATTATTAGCTTTATATTACATAAATGATTTAACATCTGGAGTAAGACTTCAAAGGCAGGGTTTTATTGGGTAAAATTGTCCAATCACATTTATATTTAACACCTGAATTTCCCTCAGACATATAACCCGTTATAAATTAATGAGGCCGTTGATCCATTTCACTGTTATTATTGTACATGCCCGTCATCATCATATCTGTTTTGTAAAAAAAAAAAAAGTCAGTTACAATATACTAGGCCAGCCTTACATTTTACTTACCATAACTTTTTTGCCCCATCAATATGTTATCCCACGGCGAAGGTGAGGAGGAAGATGACTGTGTAGGCGGTGGAGGGGGTACTGCGGGTTTTGATTTCTGGGTTTCGCCAGCCGCGGTATTCAAGATGCCATAACCATTCATCAATTGTATAGGAGTCAATATGGAACTATCCTGCTGTTGGTTTTGCTGCTGCTGCTGTTGGTTTTGTTGCTGCTGCTGTTGTTGCTGCTGTTGTTGTTGTTGCTGCTGCTGCTGCTGTTGTTGTTGCTTCGAATCGATTTGAACACCCAAGTAGCTTGACAGATCCTGATAACTAAGACCTGTATTATTCGTGGTAGTGTTGGTGGTGTTGGGAGAAGGATGAAAGCCGGGTGCCTGAGGATGATGTTGCTGTTTTTCATTGGGTATAGTTGCTGTATTTGTATTGATTTCTTTTAAGCCTTGTAATTTACGCCATTCATTGGTATACCTTCTTAAATTATAATCGATAGTCAAGAACCAATATTTCTCAAAGAATTCGGAAGGAAGTTGCCAGTTGCCGGCAATGGCTGGATCCCCACCATGAAATACAGAACCCGCTAATAAGCATCTGAAACAATCATCCAGGTCGAATTGATCTCTGTAGAGGATCATTCGGTCACGCATGTGAGGTGTAGGAACTAGGTCGATACGTGGGTCATGAGGAATCGTGAGCTATTTAAAACGGAAAGGTCAGTTCCTTTTTTGTCTAGTCATTTATCCATTCTATTTTGTTTTACCTGCAATAGAGTGGGTTGGATTGCAAACGGAATGGACTCCATACGAACACAAGCAGATTGAAGTCGTAACCTTAACCTTAAAGTTTGAATGGCAGCTAAATTTGAAGAGACAGGTTCATCAGCTAGCATGACAGGTCGAGGTAACTCTCTACCGTGATCGGTGCCAAACATATTGATTTTGTTGGTGGTATTGGAATTTAATTTCTCTTGATCGGAGGCAGACATGGGAGAGAGAGGAGGAGGTACATTGTATTGGCTATTATCTTCTGCAGCCGGTGAAGGTTGCTTTTGGTCATAGATGGGCTGTTGTGGTTCTTTATTGGTGTTATGGTACCAACTGTTAGGAGGTGGAGTGTGTTTATCAGCAACTTTCTGGATACCATCTCGTGTAACGATTAAAGAACCTTGTGGCAGTTGTTGGGGAATAGGTTGTGTTTGAAATTGCAGTACTGATCTTAAGGGATCATGAACAGAAGTTTGTTGTTGTTGGTATTGTTGCTTCATTCTTTCTTGATGCTGCTGTTGTTGTAGTTGAATGTTTGAAATCTCTGGCGAGTCGTTCATGAGCTTTGTGGATATTTGTAATTTATTTTTAGAATTGACGTTAATGTAAGCAGCAATTGTGTCTGGAATGGATTGGTTAAGGATACCAAGAGTCTTTTCGTCAATATGGGGACAATGTTGAGGAATGACTAAGTTGTGTTGTAGACAAACGAGTTGCAAGGATAGCACGATTCCCTTGAGATACCAATTTTCAGCCTTTAAAATCTCGTTCTCGTTAGACATAGTTTCATTCTCCCGTAAAAGTTTATCTCTGTGTTCACGGATACCACGAATGTTTGTCTCTAAATCTTTCATGTGTCTTTCTTTTCGCTCTCTGAAGGCGCGTTGGGCAGCTCTGTTTTGTGCTTTACGTAAGGCAGGCGAGGCAGGGTTGGGCTTTCGGCCAGGCTTCTTTCTGATTTTGATAGGTGGTGTGTCGGCAGACGATGCTGCTGGGCCCGGTTCTGGTGCTACAGTGGCTTCTGGGGAAGCGGTGGATTCTTGGTCGTAACCACAGTCGTCAAGATCAGATAGATCCATAGCTTCTGAGTAAGAAGACGTCCCAATGATATTCTCTGACATTTCTGTATAGATATTTGTGAGGTAATAAGAAAAAAGAAAAGTAGTAAATTAAAAAAAGCCTATTTTTGATTAAATAAAAAAAAAAAATGACTGTTAATGCTCCAAATTGGAACATCACTTTGGGAGACCGCCCTTGCCGAGGTTAAACAATTCTTCCTACCCCATCCTCCTTTCTACCCAAATAAAATTAGCTTCGTACAATGATTTACTTGCAGCTTTTTTTTAATTTCGTCCAATTTCTGTAGGTAAATTTTTGGCCCATTTTTTTGTCTAACTCTGTAAGATGCACGCACAACATTTTTTTTACCCCGCACTTGTTGGCGATCATTTGAGGAAAGGATCGCCTCGTATGACCGCGTTAGTCAACGTTTTTGTAAACAATACCGTTTGTAATACACGCGCTTTTATTGGCTTAATTTACGACTCAGCTTCTTTTCAATCTGCATATGGTCCCACATCAAAAAGCTTTGTTTTATCTTTGGCAGCATCTGGTGCTATTATAAGTGATTAATTAAGCAATTAAATTATCCTCACATAAATCAGCCCTCGTTTATCAGTCTGTATATATTTTTAGATTCACTAGTTAATGTAAAAATTGTACTAATATAAGGTCTATTGCTGATAGCTCATCCCAACTTAGACTTGTCGGTAATAAATTATCGAAAAAGGTTTGAGGAAGAAAAATAAACGAATACGACATGCCCCACTGGATAAGAAAAAATACTCCTTATAAAAATGCCAAAGTCAACGTTGTTACTCCAGAGATCACTCTTAATCTCCCCGAGAGCTTTTCTTGAATCAAGACTAGTCAAGTGATACACATAAAACCTGTCTATGTGCGGGCGAAAATTGGTAAAGTGGGAAAATATGGGAAAAAAGGTTACGAAATCAATATAGAAGGATTTTCTTTTCTCTTTCTTGTAAAACTTTTTATTTAAAACATTATAAGGGAACTGCTGTGTTTTCTTAATCTGTCTCCAGATACTTAGTCTTTCTAAAGACCAAGATAAGATTAAAGGCTGCTTTGTCAGTCACTTTCAAAAACAGTGACCGCTGTGATAGAATGGGAAATATGAAGGCGCAACCAAAGGAGAAGTCCGTCTTTAGATAGCGATAAAAAAAAAAGCACAGTTAATTTAGCTCTCTGATTTCGAGTGAAAATGATTGTTGATAAAAATTATAATCGTGTTTATAGCAATTGACTATGGGTTGATTATTTATCTCCTTTGTAAAAATACGTGGCGAATGCATGATAGGTAGTCTTCGATAGGGGATCAAGTTACTCTTATTGCCCAACTCTCAAGCAGTCGGTGCGTAAATTTGGTCTGTAACGCTTCAAGCAATGCGACCAGCCAGATTTAGTGTGTGCCCAGCTAACTACAACAGAACGTGTGTTAGTTGGCGGCTTCGTATACCTTTTCTGGCTCGGAAGGTGTTTTGAATCTGTTGGAAGTAGCAGCACTTGAACGGTTCTAAAACACATGACTGACATAAAAAGTGATTTACAGCTGGCACATCAACCCGTTGTAACGCTGGAAGAATATGATATTTTATTAGAAATTACAAAATAAAAAACCGTATAGATGCTAAATATCTGCTTGTCAACTTGTACAAATCCAATCTTGCTAAAGGCTGCAAGTACCTACGATTTTCTCTGGCGTCAATGGTTGAGGTGTGGTCAAGTGATGGCTGAAGATTGAAGGGACATGGTAAAGACTGGTACCGCATCCACCTTTTTGGAGGGCTCTAGGACTCAAGGTCTTTTCGGGCGATGACGCATACAAATCTAAAAGATCTGAATGCTTTACAGCAGGGCGACTTCATTGCTCAAAGAAACAGATGATGTCATTCGCAACCAAAAAGTTGATTTTATCCTGAAAGATATCAATAGCGACAGTAATGTCCTAACTGTTGAGGAAAAGCCATACAGAAAGGGTGTGAAGGCTGACGTTCGCAAGGGGTTTCTGTTACAGAAGATTTCTCTCCGACTCGGGCAGAAAATAAATAAATTAACAGTAACCCACTTACCCAATGTCTGGAATGCATATCATACCAGTAGGAGCAAACAAAGCTGACAGTTTATAAATCCCTGTTACTGCCATCTAGTGGCTAATGTCATACAAGAAATGCGACTTTGTTGCACCAATAAGAATCAAGCATTCCGCCGAATTCGTAAGGCTATTGATAGGAGTCCTATTGTTGAAAGCGCTCGCGTTACATAACTACGACGTCTTCAACTTTATTTTAAGTAAAAAATACGAAAAATAGGTCTATTTTCTTCATTTTGCTGATGACAACGATTTGACTTAAAGGGATAATAGTGATAGCGGAATAGAGAAATCAAATGGGTGTCCTTACCAGGCATTATCAGGTATGGTGGAAGCGTACCGAAGAAAGTAAAAGGGATGAAGCCTCTTGATAAGAACCTTACAATATATGAAGATTCGGAAGCATTTTTACAACATGAATGTACCGCTTTAATCGTACTGCCGACCTTAAATTTTTTGATATCGCATACCTAAAGATACATATCCTTTAAGTAACAACCCAATGGACTGTTGAGGATATCATAAATAATACAAATGGTGTCATTACATTAGATAAAAATAAATAATCGTATATAAATATTTATGATTTATGCTGTATATTGTATTTACTTTTAAGGTAAAAATAACTTTCAGAACATTTACATTTGAACAGACAATAAGTAGAACAGTATATTACTCTCACTAGTGCATCACACGTATTATCTCAAAGTCGTTTAACCATTTAATATAAATGCTTGTAGCTTTTTCTTCTGGTAAAAGTTTTGTCCAAATTTGCCTCGAAATAATAGATGTATAAAGTTTTAACAGTTCCATCATGTCTCTAAAAAATTCAAAACTGCTTCAAATAAGATTAAGTTTAGGTGGGACGTTTCTTTCCTCTGGTTGTTCATTTATATCTTCTTTTGGGGGTACCAATTTTATCAGTGGTCTTGAGGCTTGATATGGACAATGCGTCCCATAAAATAATCTTTTGAGAAAGTGGTGTGTTCTCATTGTAATACATGGCCGCGCCGCCCAAAACCTTGATTATTTTTAGGGGAAGGCGCATGTGGGTGTGACAAGGTATGTGCAAAAAGCTGGGTCATGCAAGGGAATCTTTTTATAGACACAGTTTTTTGCTGAGTTGTGGCAAAAAGAATAGTCTTGGCCTAAGGACTTTTCTCGGGTAGCACACATGCAAAAGTGAGATTAAAAAGGTGGCTTGATGATGATGATCTCTCTTCTTTTTTTTTTCTTTTTCTATATTTTTCTTTCGTATGTCTTCTAAACGTTTAAGTCTCGGTAGCCACTTTCTGAGCACGAAAAAAAAGGGAGATTTAACCGAACTTTTCTCGAGTTTTGATAAAGATAACAATGGTAGAATATCGTATTCTGAATTACAAGATATGCTTCAATCAGCAGGCATTAATAGTGCGGCGATTCCATCCATGGTAACAGAAATTTTTTGTTGTTGTACATATAATATATACTCATGAAGGCTGTTGAAATAGTTGAAAGATGCGCATGCGGATCTGGACAAGGATGGCTGTTTAGCCTACGAAGATTTCGCTAGACTAATGCGACCGACATTGTCAGACCCACATCGTTCAACTTCTAAACAACAAGAGCTGAAGGAAGCCTTTGAGGCTTTTGACAAGGACGGTGATGGGTTTATTAATGTTGCTGAATTGCAAGCCATGATGGAGAAACTAGGTGATAAATTGACCTTAGCCGAGGCACAACAATTGATTGGAGAAGTGGATTTGGATAAAGATGGTGTGGTGAATTTACATGAATTCATGATGATGATGACTGGCTCGAATTCAACACAACAACATAATCAAGAAGAGTGTACGCACCATCATCATAAGTTATCTGTAAGAAGATTGTTCTGTAGCCACAAATAGTTTTCGCACACATATGATAATGTGACGAAAAAATGCCTAGTGCTCAAACTTTTCTTTTTTTTTTATAAAAATTGTACTATATATGATAACACTTGTCACCCTTTGAAGACACTCTTTTGTTTGTTTTTCGTTTGGAGTATCATGCTCATGTTTCAAACCTTTTTCCTTTTTTTTTATAAACCTTCTTTGGGGTGATGCGGTTCTTAATTGGCATGTTAAGCGTAATGCGTCATGAAGATACACATTTGCATCCATACTATCCATGCGCATACATCGCTGAGGGAATCATACAATGACTGCAATTGAAATACATGTGCTTAATAAATAGAATGACAGATAACATACACAATTTTTTTATTTATTTTTTAACCTTCCTTCCTTAGATATGAACTAGTCCATTTGAGATAAACGTCAGAAAAAAAGAAAAAGAATGAGACAAAGGAACACTTACCGGAAGAATCCTTTTCGAAAAAATCAACATAGGGTTTCGAGCTAAATGTGTTAAATTCCTGACTGGGTAATTGAACAAGAATGCCTTTCAATGCTGATTTATATTCATAAAGAACTTTTCCTCCCGCTGCTTCAACTTCTTCTCGTGCTGTTTTGTAAAGGTCGTCAGAGACGGGTTTCTTGAACGCCATAATGTAGTTGACCGATGCAGCTAATTTTCATTTGAAGGGTTAGTCCGAGTGAATAAGCACAAATACAAAGAGATTACCTTGTAAAACAGCAAAGAATAAGAATAAAAGTGCTAATATACGTAACATGATTACTATTTGATTGAAGAAGAAAAAGTTTTTTTTTTTTTTTTTTTTTTTTTTTAGGTTTTACATTGTTTATGTAGGCGGGGGTGATGTCATTTACAAAAAGAAAATTCATGCAAAAAGGTCAAAAAAGAAAAAATATATTTTATTTACAAAAGGTGGATTGGTGTGTGTGTGTGTGTGTGTGTGTGTGTGTGTGTGTGTGTGTGTGTGTGTGTGTGTGTGTGTGTGTGATATGTCTAAATGGCATCTTCCAAGATCATACGTGGCGAGATATTCATTGCCATTAATTCTTGGAAAAGCAGTTTAGCAGCATAGGGTATTTCCATGGTCTTCATATGTTTAGAACTCTTACAGAACTGACACCAACCTGCGTAACCAATCAAACCACATTTATCGCAAATATTCACCTCAAACGCATCAGAAGAAATCATTAAACGTTCAAGCAGTAACATACTCGCACCATAACCAATCAAACAATCACGTTCCATCTCTCCCAAACGTAAACCACCATCTCTCGATCGACCTTCGGTGGGTTGACGTGTAAGTGTAGCACGAGGTCCTCTAGCACGCGCATGCATCTTATCCATGACCATATGTTTCAATTTTTGATAATAAATAGGTCCAAAATAAATATAAGCAGATAATGGTTCTCCAGTAATACCAGAAGTCACGTAATCTTTACCAGCGTAATTAAATCCATGATTGATCAAGATACGACTCATATCCTCCACCTTGGATCCACCAAAGGCCGTACCGTATTGTAAGGAACCATCCAAGACACCAGCTTTACCTGCTAATAATTCAATCATTTTACCAACCGTCATACGTGATGGGAAACCATGAGGGTTCATAATGATATCTGGACAAACACCCAAATCGGAAAATGGCATATCTTCTTGTTGAACGATAATACCACACACACCCTTTTGTCCGTGACGAGAAGAGAATTTATCACCTAATTCAGGACGACGTGTTTGTCGAATATTGACCTTGATCAAGGTTTGATCGGATTCGGTCGTGGTGAACAAGACCTTGTCAACATAACCTGTTTGGGGTGACTTGTAACGTTGTGCTTGAGGTTTATAGGCCACACTTTGAGATGCACCGGGCACATTAGCATCAATGCCTGTACTGACAGGGACTTGTTTATTGATAAAGACCGATCCCATTTCAAGAGGCTCGCCAACACCAGCAATACCATCAGCTTCCACAGCGTCAAATGAATCGTTCCAAAGATCTGAATTGCGTGCAGGGGGATCTGCCAAACGATCGTGAGTACCGTTAGGATAACGTTTGACCAAGTTTGCATATTTTCTCATGACTTGACAGCGACCAAAACCACGATCCAAACCGGATTTATTGAGAACCAAGGCATCTTCAATATCGTAACCAGAATAACTCATAACAGCCACGGTGGCGTTTTGACCAGCGGGTAATTTATCGTAGCCGATTAATTCAATGGTTTTTGTTTTGACCATGGGTTGTTGAGGATAGACCATGAGATAGATCAAGGTTTCGATACGATTTAATTGATTGTAACCAATAGCACCAATAGCTTGCTTACCCATTGCACATTGATAAGTGTTACGTGGGGACTGGTTATGATGAGGATAAGGAATTAAACCTGCAACAGCACCCAAGATGGTAAAAGGTTCGATTTCAAGATGAGTGGTTTCGGGTATAATATCCTTTTCATAAACAGCGATATTGGCATCACTTTCTTCATTCACATCGACATATTCCACAAGACCCTTCTTGAGGAAATCATCAAAGGTTAATTTCTCTGCGATTAAATCATTCACATGATGTTGTTTGACAGCAGGCACACAATTCTCTACAATAATCAAAGGACGACAAATACGACCACCATCGGAAGATAAGTTGACGGTTCTTTGATGTGTATTCACAAAAACCGAGACGAATTCGGATACACGACCGGCGCGTCGAAGACGACGGAAACTACGCACGAATTGTTGGACACGACGTGTGACACCCAAGATGACACCATTCATCAAGACAATAAATGTGTTGGGTTGATAGACTTCGGCACCAGTTAAAAGGTTGACATCTTCTACACCCAGGGCAAAAGCGATTTTACGGATAGGATCTTCTTCTTGATCGGTGGTAATATGAGTCATGAGAGCTAAATTCTTAACAAGACCACAAGCTTCACCTTCAGGTGTATCCGAGGGACAAAGCATACCCCATTGAGAAGGTTGTAAAGCTCTTGGACCTGAAACTTTTCTGGTCTTTTCGAATTGAGATGAAATACGCGTCATCATACCCAAAGCAGAGATATAAGAGAGACGTGAGAGGACTTGAGTGATACCAGCACGATCCATTTTGAAACGTTTTAAAACCCAATTACCAGTGGAGATGGCACGAATAAAGCCACTTGTGATATGGTCACCATGCAAGACCAATTGATTAAAGATATCAAATTCCTGTGTTCGGTTTGGTTTTTTAAGGACTTTATCAGCGTTTAATTTCAAGTCTGAATTGAATTTCTTGAAAAGATCTTCAAACAACAAGGAAAGTAATTGACCTGCTAATTCCAAACGTTTGTTACCGACATAATCACGATCATCGACTTGAACTTCATCAGTCATGGCCACAAGGACACGACGAATCATGACGGCAGCATAAATACTCTTTTCTCTGAAATTTAAATTCTCGACAGGGACATGGGCTAAAATGACGGTAGCCAGGACTTCCAATGCTTCTTCCGCAAGTGTTTTACGCACAGTAGATAGTTTACGATTCACTTTCACTTTTCCACCGATATAATCCAGCGCTTGCATTTGTGTAAATACACGTAAGCGAGAACTCTCTTCGATATTAATGGCAAAGACGTCGTTTAAATCATGATCGTTACCACAGACCAATTGTGCAATTTCTCGGTCAGATTGAACACCCAAGGCCTTCAAAAAAATAGCGACAGGAATATCTTCGGCGATGGAGTTGTGTTTTAAGTAGATTTTGTTGTGTTTGACAAAGATGGCTGTCTTGGATTTACGTTCATGCGTGGAACTACATTGTTATTAGTTTTCTTTTTTTCTAATCTGTATTTAAGTTTTGTGATTTACCTCTGCACGTTGGCAATGATATTGTTCTTTTTATCCACATCGACAATGATACGATTTTTCGACAATTGTTCTTGTACAAGAATAACTTTTTCTGTACCTTTGACGACGAAATAACCACCGGGATCTAAAGGACATTCTTTCATGCGGGCTAAATCCGCTTCTGTTTTACCAGTCAAGACACAGTGAGAGGAACGCAACATGATGGGTAAACGACCAATCATGACGTTCTTTCTCTTGACAATTTGTCTACCACGGGTGTATTCTACATCGACAAAGATATTTGCTGAATAAGTCAAATCACGAAGACGACATTCGTGTGGTGTGTAACTACGGTTGGCGACATCTGCGTCTGTACGTTCTGGACTACCAACTCGAATCCCTGTGTATCTATGATGTAAGGTGTTTAGCTTGTAGCCTGATTAACAATAAATAGTGAAGGGCGCTTACTTGAGGTAGAAATGAGGATCGACGTCTGAAGTGACCTTTTCATTGGCTTTAATAATCTTGCGAAGATCAACATTGATAAAATAATTAAACGAGTCGATATGTTGTTTAACGAGACCCTTGACTTTTAAAAAGGCAGGTAATAACTTCCATTTGTCCTATTATTTGAAGAGTGTCAGTTCCCCAATGTAAAATTGCGCGTGCCTAGTGTTTATTACTTCGATTTCTTTGACGGGTGCTGATAAATGCTTTCCTTCATAAAATTCTTGCTTTAAAGGTTCGAACGAGTCCTTCTCATGGGCATGGTCATGAGTGTCTTCCATTTCTAATTAGGTTTATGTAGCTACACAAGAAAGAACGAAAAAAAAAAAAAAAAAAAAATGGAAAAAAAAATGACAAGGGACTTTTAAAAAGGCAGTATGATAAGCCACTTAGAAGCCTATAAAAATTGATTAGTTCCATCCTTGTAGGTCTTATATAAACATCAAAGGTCCATTCATATATATGGTTGCCTCCAATCTACCGTATTATGACCACTTAGATTTGTGCTACAATGTCCTATTACCCAAAAGTCTATGTCTGAAAACTTTATGTCAGAATATCTTACGCTACAAAACCTTATGCCACAAACATTTATGCTTATGTCGCTTCGAATCCCCATAATCTACGGTAGTATGCCTGATTAAAATGTAATCATAATCCACAATCCTTTTTTTTTTCAATATACCACAAACAGCTACCTAGTTCTATGAACCAACTACAAAAAAAGAAAAAGAAAATACCATGATTGATTTTATGGCAAAAATTGTGCATGTAATTTTAAAATGCTCTCAGCCAATCACCCCCTATCAGCTTAGATAAACAGAGAGAAAATGGTTTGACTTTAAAGATTGGTAAAGATGATTCAAGTGACACATTTTGGTAAATACCAACATATTTCGGCATATGAAGACCCACGGGTTTAGAAGTACAACCACCAGTTATTGTAACTGTAATACATCACAAGAGAATTTATAAAAGATGCATCTAGCTCTTTTCGCATGACCCAAGAAGTATATGAACATGGCACTCCAAATATAGGAGTCATAAATTATAAAAAGTTATACATATTGGTTCACTAAATTACACCCCGTGTTTTAAAACAGAGCCTTACCAAGAGATCACGGGAAGAAATTTGAAAAGGGTGATCTGGTGGTAGTATGCTCTTATTGGCGACGGGCTCTAGTGTAACGTCAAAGTACAATGAAAAGCTTTTTTGCAGTGGATTACTACAGACTAGGGGAAGAATCTTCTCGAAATAAGGGGAGGGACTGGATTTCGAAATTGCAGGGTTACCAAGATGTAGCAGGTAAAATGCTTGGTTATTTTCACACTTGATAAAGTCAATACGTGATCACATTAAAGTAGTAGTAATAGTAGTTTATAAAGGGTATATTAAATATAAAAGAAAATAGTTATTAAATTGTATGTTTTACATCTGTGTGGTTTGTTTAAAGTAAGCCGACGTCTCTTAGTGTAGATTGCAGTATAATATCATTGACAGCGGACATGACGAATTTAATTTGTTTTGTATCTGTAGCACAAGTAAAGTGTGTATACACTCTTTTATCTGAATTTTTCACAGTGAGGGCTTGAAACTGTTCCATGAGGAATTTGCATGCTTCGTCATAGTTTTCCCCACCTTTATATTTAGGGAAATACGTCTTTAAAGGACTAGTTTTTAACTTTTTCTTAAAGAGATCAGTCTTATTCATAAAGAGAATGATGGAAGTCTTTGCGAACCATTCCATGTCACAGATCGATTGGAATAAAGTAAGGGATTCACCCATGCGGTTGACAGATTCGTCTTCAAATAGTACTTGGTCGTATTCGGAGATGGCAACCATAAAAATGATGGCAGTTACATCTTCAAAGCAATGAATCCATTTTTTTCGCTCGGAACGTTGACCTCCTACATCGACCATACGGTAAATAAGGTCACCCACCTCAAATTTTGTCTCGGTGATACCTGTGGTTTTCACTCGTGCTCGTAGGACATCACCATCACTTGGGATATAGTCTGGACTGGAGATGCGGTCAATGGCATCAAAATAGCTATTTGCAGTTATTTAGTCAGGGTTTTTATGAATAGGAGATTATCATGACTTACTAGGCTGCAGAATCGTTCAATTGAAATTCATTTCGTCTGCTGTATGTATATTTGACACCATCATCTTGCCATAAGAGTCGAATGGCATCAGCAATATCTGTGGGTAAATCATAATCGCATTCCATTTGCTCAGGTAAATCAGCTATGAGCTGATAGGCTTGTTGGGTGAGTGTAGGGTCTGCCAATTGAATTTTTAGCTTGTGCATGGCATTGACGATATTCTTCATGGATTCGATAAGGTTACTAAAGATGATTTCTCGATAGGATAAACGTTCGTCTTGAGGAAAGCCAGAATCATGTATGATGCGCATTTGTTTCAGCAGAGTGGATTTACCGGATTCGCCAGAGCCTAATAATAATAATTTGACTTGGTTGCTCATCTTTTGGCGATCTTTTTTGATCTGTTCATCGATTTCTTGGTCTCGTCTTTTGCCCGCATCATCTTTTACGTGGGTTGACGCACAACAGCCCATCTTTTATTGATTAAGAAAGAAAAAGAGAATAAATAAATAAAAAATCGCACGCGGAATTATTATCGACGGATTAAAAGGAGACAAAAGAAGGGATAAAACCTCCTCTTTACACCTACTTTTTCGAAACATGAATGATGATAGGTTTTCTTTTTTCCCACTAACTTTTATTCTACATTTTATCTCCTACGGCTTGCACTAAAATATCTTTTTTTTTTTTTTTTTTCGTCACGACGCGTGAAAAATGACCAATTTCTAAAAAAGGAGACGGTTGAGACGGAATACAACTTTTAATTGGTAGCGCTAGATGAATATGAAGCCCAGCGAGCTATATAAAAAAAAATATTCCCATGTTTTCTTTTTTTTTTTTTTCCTTCCTTAACAACCATCAGCATAATATAAAAACAACAACGAATGAGTAACCAGTTAAGAACCCCGCACCGATTTATTTTGGATGACGAGGAACAACCGTTTACTCCTTGCACACGTTTATCGAATATGACGATTGAATCACAAGCAAACGGCCATAGTCGATTTCGAAAAACGCCCTTGCACGGCTCACCTATAAACCTTATTGCTAAATTCGCCGAAGTGGCTGCTTCTGGCGGCAGTGGTGGCTCTTCTGCACCACACCCAAACCTAGACATGTGTCTTGGTTCCGATCGTATTAGCATTTTTGATAGAAGCAAGGTGAGATTGACTCTTTTTGAAACACTTGCGTTAAAAAGAAAATTTTTTCTTTTGTTTACTTATATATTCTGTATTAGGACGGCATGTTTTCTGAAGATGAAGATTCGGACGATGGAGATTTATTTTCTTCCAACCTAGGACTGATGTCTTCCCCTGATCGACCTTTCACAAGACATACACTTCTCGAAGATGAAGAGATGCACTCACCACCTCCCTCCGAAATGGCAATGGTGGGAAAACGATTCATTTTTGAAGAGGAAGAAGAAGAAGAAGAAGAAGAAGAAGGCGATTATCTTGATTCGGGTAGCTCATGGCTCTCTCAGATCTTTTTCGATAACGACAATGATGAAACGGAGGCACAGGAAGCAAGTCGTAAGGAAAAAGATAATATGGGTGAAGAACAAGAGAATCGACCTCCTCGCTTATGGAGAAGTAAAGCAGAGGAAATAAAGTTGTCAGAAAGCAATCATCATGAACGATTACCATTACAAGAGATTCGTTCTTGTTTGGAGGATGAAGAAGTAGGTGATGATTTACATACAAAAAAGAAATCGGTGTCATCTTATGGTAAACCCAACAAGATGCGATACATGCGAACATTATCACCTACTCGTCTAAGTCAACGTAAAGAATCTTCTACTCTTCAGTAGTCTTTCCTTTCTCTGTTCTTTCTTGCATACCCTGTAAATACTCATTTTCATCCACTCTCTTCCCTCTTTTTGTATCCCCCCTTCTTTTTTTTTTTTTTGCTTTTTCATCTAATAAAAAATGTGTCAAGAATGTTTTCTTTTGATCTGCTGCTAAACTCTCCATTTTTCATATTGCTTAGCGTTTTTTATTATTGTTCAGTGAGAGAGAAAAAAAAAGTGATGACGTCCGAAGCAATCGGATGTTGAAACAGAGAGGGTGTAAAGAGGGAAAGAGAAAACCCCAGGTTGTTTTTGTTTTTTTTTTTCTTCTTGCCTCGATCCCATTTATTAAATCATGAACGCCATCATCCGTCGTGCTTATACCACCAAGACCCTCATTCCTCCTAATGTTGCCGCTGCTACCAGACTTTCTGGATCTGCCAAGGATGGACAAATTTCTCAATTAGTTGATTTCTACAAGGTAAAAAGTAGTCCCCCCTAGTAAGGAAGGTGAAGGTGTATATTAACGTGTCAAAATTAATAGAAATTGCCCAAGGGTGCTGCCGAGGTTGCCAAGCCCGTTGGTCCTTTCGCTCGTTATAAGGCCGCCTACATTGATGGTGAGAATGCTTCTGTCACTCCTTTGCTTCACCTCATCTTTGGTGTCTTTGTCATTGGTTATACCATTGATTACCAATGTCACTTGAGTAAGTTTTCATATTTCTCTTTTTTCCTCTTGTTCATTACTGACGTTTTTATAATAGAGCACCACAAGAACGGTAACCACGATTAAGAAAAAAGAAGTTGTCGTTTTATACATATAAAAAAAATCCTTGTTTTTGTTTCATAGCTACTTTATTTTTCTTTCATGTACCGGTAAAAAAAAAGGATATAGAGAGGGAGGGTTACGAGTGATAATGTGTCTGCACATGCTAATGAGGACAGTACACGGATGGTTACACCGATCATGCAGTAAGATCGCCCAACGAGTCAGAGGATAGAGGTCTTCTCCTTACTAACCATTGGGGGGGGGGTTGTGCCTGCATTACTCTTTCAACATTCTAAACTATAAATTGCATGTCTTTACAAGAAGGGGGGGGGGATATGTTTACATTGTAGTAATATTAAGTTTTATTTGGTGATGGTGGGATAATCGGTATATCCCTCAGCATCGTGTGTGTAAAAAGTACTTCGATCATAAGGTGTTAAGGGGATGTCATTTAAGAGACGTTGAGGAAGATCCGGATTAGCAATAAAGGCACGACCAAATGAGACCAAATTGCCTGTTTGCTCAGCTATTTGATACGCATGCTCAACAGATCTGGAGAAACCACCTGACGTAATAAACGGTCCCTTCCAGAGAGGACGATAAGCTTGTAAAGAATCATGCACATTGGAGTCTTCACCCATAATATCACCACGTGCTTCGACAAAGTGGAGATAAGCGAGCTTTGGAAATAGCGTTTCAATTTGCGACGTCAAATAAGACCAGGTTTCAATGGGAGAAGCGTCACCCATACCATGAAAGTTGGCACCAGGAGAGAAACGAATAGCAACACGATCAGGACCGATGGCTTCAACTACCGCTTGGAGAACATCCAGAGCAAAACGAGCCCGCTTGGGAATAGAACCACCATAGTTATCTGTACGTTTGTTGACACTACTATCGATAAATTGATCAATCAAAAAACCATTGGCGCCATGAATTTCAACACCGTCAAAACCTGCTTCAATGGCATTCAGAGCAGCTTGACGGAAATCTTGAATTGTCGATGCGATTTCTTTTACCGTGAAAGCTTTAGGTGTTTCAAAAGGAGGGCCCATATAGTTCACACCGGAAATAACAACTTCAGATGCAGAACCTACTTGCTCGCCATCAACATGAAAATGCTTAGATCCAGCACGACCTAAATGAACAATTTGCAAGAATATCACACCGTTTTTGGCATGTACAGCAGAGGTCACTTTTTTCCAGCCTTCGATTTGCTCCGCCGTGTAGATTCCAGGTACATTAGGTATACCACCACCATAACGACTAATAAAAGTGGCTTCAGCAATAAGGAGTCCACCAGAACTGGCACGCTGTTCATAGTATTCTTTTTGAAGATCCGTAGGTACGGCCTCTAATGTGGCTCGCATACGTGTTAAAGGGGCAAGTACAATGCGATGTTGAAGTTGGTGTTTTCCTACTTGGATAGGAGTGAAGATGGCTTTGATGGTCATTTATGAAGATTTTTAAAGTTTAAAAAAAGAGGTGAAAGTTTGGATTTTATATATGCATAAATAAGCTTTTTTGGGTTGCTGAATAATGGTGCAAACCAAAGATAAAGTTTACCATGGCAGTGACATTTTACCCCTTTATTAATGCCGTGGATTGATTACCAATAGATTTATAATCAAGGGTTTTTCAGTGCCACTGATATAGGCAGGTCAGCAGTTTCTTAAATGTCGAGAGAAACAAGGTCCGGTTGATGGGCAACAATTTATCCGAATAAACCATTTGGTATCACAAAGCTTTTTATTTCATCTTCCGAGAAAAGATTGGTTCAAAGACCGTAAAAAAAAAAAAAAAAATTGAGCTTACCACCTGAGTGTATCTATGGTTGATCTGCGATAACAGGCCTGGAAAATTCTAGTTGCGACGTTGACGAGCATTTCTAACGTTTGCTTGATCATTTTGGGTCCTTGCTCTTCTCCGTTGGTCCTGAAAAGCCTTTCCACGTCGAAAATCTTGCAGGAATGCCGTTTCCAGCACGAAGTGAACGAACAATATCAACCATGTTCAAGCAAGCAGCCATGTCACAATTCCATAGACGAGGAACAATCCTATTTGTGCTATTAGTCATGGTTCTACAGTTTTCATTTGTACATCTGTCATAGGAACAAAAAAAAAAAAAAAAAAAAAACTTATTAGATAAAAAAAATTATTAACAAGTAAAATCAACATACCTTAAGAGGCCATGTCTGATTACACGAGAATTTACTCTTCGTCTATGAGACACGGGTTATCAAACATCCGAAACGTTTCAAGAATTCTACGCTTACAGGCTGGGCAGCACTGATTTGTTCTAAATTCATCAATCAAGTACATCTTTTACCAGCTTTTTGAAGCTGCCGACAGAATCCAAGGCCTCGGATGGGCTTATAAAATCTTGTATTAGGAGCAGATCAGTTACCCGTGACATTAACAGCTTCGACACCAAACTGTTCATCCAGTTTTGCAATAAGATCCTCGTTTCCTTGCTGCCTTCTAAAATAGGCAGATAGTCGCAGTTTTCTATGCAAGGGATGAGCAGTACGATGGTTGGTTCGGAAGTTGACATAGTGGTTTTGGATGATGCCTGTCATATTAGACCTGTTTACAAGATACTGTTCAAATTTATCTCTATTCAAGAAATCGTGATTAATTAAAAACCTTTTATCGGCTGCTAATCTAGCGGTTTCACAGCTTCACGGATTCAACGGTATTTTTTTAATCTTTTCAAACTTGTCTTGATACAGTTTGGTAAATCGAAACTTGTTTGGATTGTTTGCAGTTGAGTTTTCATGCACACAGAATAGCAAATCTCTTCGTCCAGGGTTAATCGTAACACATCTTACAACAGTTTCTTGAGAAATTTCTTGTGAAATGTATTGAGTTCGTTCCACCACAACAGCAAAACGAGTAGTGTATCTGCTTTCATGATCCATTCTTTTCTTAATCGCAGTAACACCTACTCCATCTGTTTGAATAGTTCCTTTAAACTGGAGCACGCCATTTTCTTAGTGTTTAAGTGCATCCAAATTTAGGTTAATCACTTCACGCCAAGGTGCAACCTTGACGATTAGTTCCCCAACGACCAAGAATGTTTTGACAGAGAATTTTTGAATCGATGGTTGTGTAGCAAGGAATCCAAGAGCGGCGTAATGGGAAGCAATTAAACACAGGTAATCCTATATCAATAAATGATAAAGCCAGTTCATAAAAAGCCCGCATATGCTCAACTGGTCTTGTTTTGGAATCATAATCAATGCTATTCCCACAAAACCGGTAGTCAGCGGGATAGCTGGTTAGGACAGGGCGAAGAGTTTCAAGAGCGTTGGGTAGATAGGGACCTGGAACTGCTCTCCGACCAATACAAAATCTTGAGGTAATCTTCTAGCTATAGGTTTCTTGAATCTTGTCGCCGGCTCAGTTATATCTCTGTAGATTTCAGATTTTATCAGTGCATTAATTAATCCTTCACGTCTTCTATCAGCAATTAATCCGGCTTTTCTTTGTCGAATACGAAGTAGATGGTCAACAGCTTGTCTATTATGACTTCCCAAACGCATCAGAACATTGTTGTTATAAGCTGTAAAGATCTTTGCTCCTTCGATTAAAGATGTTTGCTGACCATAACGGAAATCTGGTGGAACAAAACCAGTAACCTCCAAATAGTCACCAAGATAAGTGTCAATGAATGCACGAGTCGCCGCAGTTCTTCCGCCAGCCCTTCCTCGTGCATACCGAGTCAGTTTGAGCCACACCTCAGCAAAAAAATCACGATTGATAAATTGCCTGATATCAAAGTTATCGTCTTCTTAAATAGCACGCAAAAAAATGTATTTGGAGAGTGAGTATGCGTGTGTAGTAGTGTTCGGAATAAAGATCGAAACTCTCGAGCGAGCTTCGATCGTGTTCTAGTCGAAGCTCGCTCGAATGCGTTTTTTTGCAGCTCGAGCTCGCTCGAAGTTTCTTAAGCTCGGCTCGGTTGCAAATACGATAGCTCGAACTCGCTCGCCCTTTTGATTACACAAAGTGCACGTCAAAGTGATGTTAATTACAGAAAGTTATGATAATAAAATTGTTATTTATTGAAATAGAACTTGGAAAAAGTGTCGTATTTGGGTACGATTCACTTAAGAATAAATAAGCAAATCGTTTAAATAAATAAAACTATGAAATTAAAACAACCTTTGATGTTGCATACCAGCATACGCTTGTATACTGCTATACAACTTCTCCTACTACGAGTACATACTTCTATATTAAAGATTGCATGATTGGCCTAAACACGATATACGAATGACAGTTGGATACAGAATGCTATACCACTGAGTTACGATATCACCGATCGAGAAGAGAAGCTTCTCAGATCAAATCAAGAATTATAAGAAAGAGAAACTTAATATTAATAGTTCTCTCAATGGCTTAGCTACCCAGAGAGAGAATAGAACAGCTATTAATATAAATGGTTCATTTACTTATATATTGATATAGTTATACTGCTGATAAAGAGTATAAAGAAATAGTGTATGAATTAATGGATACCTATCTTCTACAACCAAATATACAAATAACGATAAGACATTTTATATTTGGGATCGTATTTTATTCATTATAAAGATAATGAATAAATGATCAACTATAATGTTCTACTGCCAATTACACTTGACAAACAAGTATGCATCTTTTACAGTAACCGTTGCATGATCTGATAAATATGTGTTTAGTAACACTAAAGATTTATTAGAGTACTCATGTTCCCGATCTGTTGATATGGGACAACGTTAACTGGAAACAATTCTAACGAGTAGTATTCATTTAACCCAAGGCGGGAAACAAAGTATAGATCTATTCCAAAACCAGAAAGGTTGACTCATCATTAAAACTCAGGAGAGTTGTGCAATATAAAAAGGATCAATTATTTTCATAGCAGCAGAGTTCTTTTAGTCTATTTTTACCCTAATAAAAATATCCGTTTATCTCATTAATTCTGAAGTGATACATTTTTATCAATTGCCACAAAAAGAAAAAAAAAAAAACTTTTTTTTCATCAGCCTTAACACCAAATTCGGATACTTAAATCAAACTATAACTGCATCTATAAATATAATACAGTTGGATTTGTGAACATGAAAGTTTAAATTAATTCTGCTACGTCATGTTACTATGGTTGCTGTAAAAAATTGGCTTAGTTGGGTTAAGTGTGCAACACTGTATCATTTTCTATGCTAAATGTGTTTGTTGGTTGTACAATTAAATAAAAGTTTAAAGCATTTTAGTTGGAATTATTAGAGCATAAATAAAAAAATGCTGAAGGGAAGAAGAGATTAAAATCAAGGTGAAATACCATCACTAGTCTTTCAAGGACCTTAACTTTAAAGTGACTACTATCGACATTTTAGCCGAGCGAGCTTCGAGCGAAGCTCGCTCGAACCCAAAAAAAAGTGGCGCAAGCTCGAGTACAAAAACTCGTTCGAACTGGCGCAAGATCGGTGCAAGCTCGAAAAGTTCGAACACTAGATCTGGAGATCTCAATGGAAACTAGTTGACGATCAACTTTTCACAACCACAACAGTGCTTCCAATCTGCAATTCAATCATATGGCAACTACACTTCCAATCGCTGGCCGATTAACAACAGTCTGCCTTCATTCAAAAAAAAAAAAAACTACTTCGATCGCTTTGTTGCCACATTTGTAGCTCGGTTACATTATTCTTCGTCACTCTTGAAACAAAAAAAAAAAAAAAAAAAAAAAAAACTCAAATCAGAGACATTTAATAAAATTTTGAAAGACAGCTGAGCTGCCTTCCCCTACAAAAAAAAAATCGTTTGGCTTGGTGTCATATTTTCAAGCATTTTTTATACCAAATCGAAGCTTGTTCTTGTTCATTTGCAACATAGTATTGTTCTGATGAAGCTGATTATTGTGGTATTCAAGCTTTCTTAAGAATATCTCCATATGCTCTATCAATGTGTTGTAAATTAAGATTGAAGCACAATTGTCGTTACTCTTTAATTGAATATTAATAAGCGGATGAAATATAACATACCTTATTTTGTTACTTACTTTTCGGATGACATTCTGAACGTAGCATGCAAATACACAAACAAAAATTACAGATACTCTTTAAATATGCAACGTCTTGATCATTTACCGCATATTTTCCAAGCTTTGAAGAGTTTGACAAACAAGTAGAAGTAAAGGCCCTCACTACTTACAACCACTGCTCAGTTATCTGAAACATGCTGTTCCAACATGTTTGCCTATCGTACTTAAAAACAGGATCCCTTTATCCCTTATAAATTGTGGTGCACTGGTACTTGTAAGATCTGGTGAGATTGAATTATTACCCAACTTTTAAAGTTATGAGCATTCGGTAAACCTTACAATTATATATCACATTCAAACTGACCGTAAAAAATCCACGACGCATCTTTGATACTAGGTCTTTATCATAATTAACACTACCATCATTTGGATCTTCATCTAATTCAGCATCGACTTCTCCATCGACCTCTAGGAGTCCTTATTCCCTTCCAATACCATATTGACCATCTGATTGTCTGAAGTTCTCCTCAGGGGCGAGGTGCACCGCTTGGAAAGACTGGCCGGACTCCAAATGTGACTTTCTAATTTCGGCGCCCTCCCTGCTATATTTATTTTGCAAAAAAAAAACCAGGTTCTTTTACACAATTTATCTTCTAAATGTCATTGCTGAATCGCGCCTTTTCTCAGTTTAGTTCAACAACTGTTAAAAATACTCAATGGGGTATTAATGCTAGACCTGCTGTCACAACCTTTTTAAAAAACACAACAGGTTAGTACATGACATGGCCCTAGTCAATCAAATTTAACATGATTTATGTCTTGTACAAATAGAAACTAGCCAGGTTCGTTGGGCCACAAAGAAGTCTGGTGGTTCTTCTCGTAACGGTAGAGATTCTGCTGGTAGAAGATTAGGTGTTAAGAAATTCGGTGGCCAAGAAGTCATTCCCGGTAACATTATCGTACGCCAAAGAGGAACCAAATTCCATGCTGGTGACAACGTGAGTGCCTTAATCGAACTGAAGGAACGGACAGTTTTAACAATATTTTACTTTTTTAGGTTGGTATGGGTAAGGACCATACTCTCTATGCACTCGAACCTGGATACATTCGTTTTTATAAGGATGTGCAGCAACCCAAGCGTAGATTAGTCGGCATTGTCAACGAACGTGAAGCAACACTCCCTATTCCATTCGACCAACCCAAGCCTAGAAGATTTGATTTAATTGATTTGAATACTTTGTAATCTGAACGACCGAGAAAAAGAAGATAAAACACTTAGGATAAAACAATAAAAAGTAGATGTATATAACATAAGCATTGCAATATCGCAAAGTGCTGTTTTATTTATGAGAAAGTTGAGGATCTTTCCCTTGTTGTTTCGATATGATGTATGAGACAGATATTTATGGAGAGGGTTTTGTAGATGTCTCGTAGGTTATCATGATATAAATGTCATATCCCACCCGTAAACAGAGTCATCATTTTTAGAAATATGCCATGTTGGCCAGTAATGTCTATCCATTTTAAGGGCCCTTACTTGTGTGACGTTGCTTGCAGTTACAAATTTGATTTGAATATGAGACCTATTACTAAATGCCACCAGTTCTTCTATTTCTGCTCTTGTGGGTGGCGCTAATAACGCAGAGTTATTCTTTTTTAGATTTTCGTGATCGTTCCCATTAGCATGAAATTCCCTTGTGTCTGGGTTGTTAGTTTTGCGTTTACTAAAACTGCCCGATTTTACCATATTCAGGAAAACCTTCAATGTTTTTACGGGTGTTTGGTCGATTTCTGTTATCCAGATACCTGGTTTAAGACTTGCTTGTGCAGGAGATCCGAAAAGACAACAAGAGACATATACACCTTCTGGTATGACCTTTTGGGCTTGTTCTTTCGCTGAAGCATACGTTTCTTGAATGAGCATACCTTGCCAGCCTACTACTTCTGTAGTTTCTTTCCCATCATATCTGGTAGTAGGAACGGATAGTTCTAGTCCTTGGCCATCTCGAACAATTGTCTAGATTATTTGTTTTAGTTGATAATTATGTATTTTACAAATTATGCCCATTCTTATTTTACCATATCTAATTGATTCTTATCTGAAAAGTGCTCTAAATCAGAGATACTCGATAAGGCCTCCCCATTTATAGAGAGCACAATATCGCCTACTTTTAGTAGTTTTCCAGAAGGGCTGGATATATCGGCGATACCAAGTATGTATACTACAGAGGGTCGGTTTACTGGATTCGTGTTACGTTTTATAGCTTCAATCCACGCATCTGAAACACCTAAAAGCCTTGCATTGGAGATTTGCAAAATCCAGAATTCGACATCCAACCCTCTGACTGAAAGGGGTTGTTGGGATTTAATCTGTTCAACAATGGGAAGAACAAATTTGGCTGGAAGACCACCCAAGACGCTCGACTGCTCCCTTCTTTCATTGTCTATAGAAAAGCTCATCCAAATCGCTTTTACTTTACCTTCGTCATCAGCAAAAATACCCCCTTGGCTACTTAAAGTCCCATCACTGACTTTAAAAGTCTCTACATTTGTCGCTCTCCATCTTGGAGGTGAAGTCTCACTGGTGCGTATGGGAGCAAAGTGTGTGATATAAGTTTTTTTGAAATTAATCTCGCTTTGACCTGAGAATAGACATTTTAGTTAAATGGTTTTTTTAAGTACGCGTTCATGATTATACCTGACAAACCAATGTAGTTTATCGTATCGCCAACCTTCAAATCGCTACCATCATCTAAATCAGCAACTATGATATCAATGTTTGATTTAAATACCAGTGAGGGATCAAATTTTAGGACGGCAAAGTTATAAAACGGATGCAAAAAAATCAGATCCGCAGATATAGTAATCGAATTGTTGAATGTCAGAGATATCACACTAATTCCTACTGGTACTGTATCACGATCACATATGATTAAAGGTGGATCCATAGAAACAACAACACCTGCGCCGTAGGAGTGTGAACTTTTTATGCCATCAATTATGAAGGGCGAGTAACAATCCACGGATACAATACTTTTTTGGAGAGACAGCAGCCTTTTCTCTTTTTTTTTTACATCATGATGACTGTAAGGAGTAGTATCTATTGCTTGTAATGGATTATTCTTAAGCAGAGGTGTTTTCAAGGTAGTATAGTCCCATAGTCCTGTTTGATCTGCATCCAAGATCAGTATATCATATTGGAATAATCACTTTTTTAACATACCATTACGAACAGCCATTCTTAGCTTATGCCATCTCCAATCCATCTGAAGGATCATAACTTTTGTCCTCATAGGTTTCGAAAGTGAATAATATCTGATTGGTATACGACTACCTTGTGGAACACCTGAAACAGCAGATAAAAAATCCTCCAGCGATCCAACATGTGAATTGTTTATAGCAACAATGACAGATTTACGCAATACCTGAGCTGTACCGAGAATAAAACCTGCTGCACCAACATACACACCGGGGGTTTCCAATGATAAACCGTATGACCTCGCTACTTGATAAGATAGATCGTTAAGGATCCCCCCTCCAAATTCAAGGTATCTATGAGGGGTTATGTCATGCAGATTTTTCACCATCAGAGAATATTCTTTTAGTTCACCGGACCTGGACACGACTACATTTATTGAAGTTCCCAAACTAATGGCATCATCCATATGCTGCTCCAAATCAATAAATAAGCCTGGTAATAACTGCTCATTACAAGTCAGCAAGATGTCACCCGGCTCTAAATAACCATATCCCGGACCATCTTGCAACACAGATTTGACTACAAGTAGGCCTTCATTTGGGTTATCTGAGCTTTTTGGTTGCGATCTAAGCCTTTTTTCAATATGACGACCAAGACCAAGTGAGATTAATGTATCGTAAGATTGATAGTCAAAAGTTGTTTGTAATGTACCACGTGGCACAGGTTTTTCATTTTGAATAAACATTAGTGCACGATGTACTCTGTCAAGAGGAAGATAGTAGCTAGATGACGATGTCTGAGCTCCACCCGCATTCAGCGCTATAGCTCTTCCTTGAATGTCTAATACAGGGCTGCCACTAGATCCTGAGCTTGTTCCTGAAGCGGCTTGATAATAGAACGTATTAAAATCATTATATTCTCCAATCCCATATTCAGGCGCCTCTCTATCCAATCTTGCAAGTGTTCCTGATAATATGCTCAGTTTCTCGCCTGCATCGTTACTAATTACATATTAATTTCTTAAATCCGTTAAGAAAGATAAATATAAAGTTTACCCAACAACCCTAATATCTTGTCCAATTTTTGCCCCTTTAGGATGTAATTTGATACCAGGAATTTCCAAGAATCTCAATTTTAAAGGATCGTATTGAAAGAACCCAAAATCATGAACAGGATCCCGATATATTGGCTTTAGGTCGATTTCTTCATAATTGCAAAATACAGCACATGCTGTAACGGGAGAAACAGATACCACATGCCTGTTAGAAAGTATGATACCCCTTTCTGGATCTACAACAAAACCAGTAGCAGTAAAAGACCCGGGAACTTCAGTATCTAATCCGCGGGTGCGACAGGATTTGATTGAAACAATACTCGTGATACATTTTTCTATCGTATCTTCCCAGCTAGATACAGTGCTAGGTAGAGCTTTGACAGATTGAGGATATAATTCAGTGTGAGACAATATTGAAGGTCCAAATTTCGCTGGATCTACTTTAAAATCATATTCAAATGATTTTTCAAATATAAATGATGGAGTTCTTTCACCAATAATAGGGTCTATATGTCGTGGCATGTGTTTATTTAGTAATGAAGTTAACAAAAGGAAAAAAAAATACGCGATTCTACCAGACGTGTGTTAAATGAAAAATAAGAAAAACACAATGTTGAGTGTTTTCTAAAAGATGCATATACACAGATAAACCTCCTACATTTTGATGTTACCCAGTAATTATTTTTGGTTTTCTTGGACAGGAGATTTTTTTGTGAGTAGTGGCTTCAATCACTTGATGTATTGTGTAAGTTAGATGCAACTTGGTTTATCGTAAAAAAATATTTGATCAAGAATGGACACTACGCACGTCAGAATAAAAGAAAGAGAGAAAATTAAGGTTCAGTTTTATTTTTACATGACAGAAACAAAATCTTCTTTTAGACAAGACCATTTTTTTTGCATATTTTATAATGCTTTTTCCATTGTTCGATTACCAAGAATTTTACGAAGATAATTGTAAACATGTTGTTTGCTGGATGCACTATCAGCTGACTTCCAAGCAAGGGGTTCCTCGCCATAATTTATTTCGCTTCTCACACAACCTGTAATAAACGGGAGATATGGAACGGACTTCAAAGCTTTATCTCGATATACCAGTGCTACATAATCAAATAAATGATTTAATGACATTGTAATAAATTAAACCGTCAAGAATTACCTTTGATTTTTCCATTCCACGTCATCCCTATGGTGTTGGTCTCGTTAATATAGATAACGCCAACGGTATCGCCATTATTTATGGTGACTGGAAATGTCTCCGAATGGTGGAAGTCCATGATTAAGGTACAGCATTTTTTCTGTCGATCATATAAGAAATGGAAAGAACCATCCAGAGATAGACTTTTGAATCCAAATGACACCAAGCTAAAAGATATAAAGTTAGCTTTAATATCATAATTTACCGTCAGTTGTATTACTTTTCTGATGGGGATAATTCGGCTTCTTTCTGTAACAGTTCAATTTTAACTTCAAAATAGAGAGACGGGAGGTAGCGCTGCTCACGAGGGTCTAATTCCGTTACAAAAAGAGAAGAATTTTGGGATTGCTGTTTAACGGAATGTCTATCTTTGTCTGGCATATGTTCAGAGAAAACTTTGGATTTTACAGATAACCCCCCATCCACTGGTCTAAGATTCGGTTCTGCATTTCCATTATCTTCGTCAGGAATAACAGGTGAATGTACAGACATTTTTTTCATGGCGTTTGCAAGTTCGGCAATATCATTTTCTTCGGATTCATTAGTCGTCGATGCCTTTGTAAAATGTGGAGGTGGTAGCTTTACATAAACAGACTCATTTAATGCTAACGCCGAAATAGGTGTATAACCCTCTGGCAAATATCTAGGTAAAATATGTAAATTTCATCGCGATGCAAGAATTACTGATAAATCACAAGTACGCACCTTAAAGGATCAATCGCACCGCCGAATTGAAATTTACATTGCTCTCCGGTAGACAATGATATAGCTGGGTACCATGCGCAAGATACCAAAACTCCGTAGAATGCAACACCCATATCCTCCCCATTTTTGTAATATCTAATTTCTCCTACATCCATATCAATAGCGCAGGTAATGATATCACCTTCTGCCCACTTTAATCCATACGATGTTCTCATACTGCAATATTTTCCATGCCACTTCTTTGAGCGATTCCCATCGTACCCATAAGAATGAGTATCATCTCCAACACCGTTACCTCCCTCAGCATCAAATTCAAAATTGTCATTCACCCAACCAATTTGCATTAATCCATCAGATTCCAATTTGACCTCATATGCATATTTATGTAACACGCAATCTTCCTCATCCTCATTGTCGTTTCTTTCAGAAACTGGTGGTACACAATGTGTAGCTCTAACGGTTTCAAATGTCCAAGTATCGTTTCGTACTTGAAGATTATTTTCATGATTGATGATACAATACTTTGAGCGTGATACAAGGTCAAGTTCTATGAATGCAAAGTTGTTTGTGGGCGAATTATGCTCAGGATCTAAAGTGACATGTTGGCTGCAATAGCTTAGCACGAGACAGCTGTAAAAAAGGTTGGATTGCTTTTTTTTCAGAACAGGATCATGCATATTACGCCAGAGCAAAATAGAAACAACCTGGAATAAGGATTTGGGGATCGGAATGGAATGTTCGCCAGTAAACACTCCACCTAAACAAATCATAACACGGTCCGTCAGGCTACTTTGACTTTCAAGTAGGTATGTCAAAATCGAAATGAAATGAAACTTTTGAACCAGGTATTGCTTTACAGAGGCTGAGTTTTTAACATGAAAAGGAACAGTTATTATATATATACATATATATATATTTATCAAAATAAGATTTTTCCAAGACTAACCGTATTTTAAGAGTGAATTTAGTAGCATCAAGGCCCGACTTGAAAATCCTAGATAGTATTCAGATGTAGATGCTACATCATCCGCGTTTGAATACTCATTCTTTCTATCTGTGTCTGTGGAAGGCATATCCCCTTTTGACTCCATTGGATATACAGAAACTAGCTCGCTGCCTTCATCAGAATCAAAATCGTCCTCTGAGTCACTACTTGAATCACTTTGGCGGCGACTGCTGAATCTGTGTTGAGATCTCTTATCATATTCACTTTCATTGGTGGTATGCATTGATTTATAAAACATTGACTTTCCCTGCTTTTCTCCGAGATTTACATTGGTACTGTTGGCAGGAACTTTGTCGTGGCTAGGTAATTTTGAAAACTCACAAATCCATTCGATAACGTCCGCGTAAATTTCAGTGGCCTTAGACTCAGCCAAGGTATTTATAGGGTAGTTCTGATAGTTTTCGGAAGCCCATGGTACTAAAGCTGGATACAGTGCTATACATACCAAATGATGAACCAAACTTCGAATACGTTCAGGCAGCCTCAAACCAATTACATCAGAAGCCATACCAGTTGAGATCAGGTTACTCCTAGTGCTGCCTAGGGCAGAACTTATACCATGACGACCCTTTGTTTTTCCTCTATTATATATCGAGTTATCAATATCATCAATATCAAACACAATGTCATCTAGTACGTTCAAAATAGGGTTTTTGTACGATTCTCCAGAGATAATGCTATCTGTTATCTGTTCGTTCTCCATTAGGACAGTCAATGCTGTCAAAGCACCTGAAATCTGGTTGCGGGCTGATTCGGGTACTTCGAACTTCAGAAAAAGAGACTCCCGTTCGGCATTAGACATATCCAGATTAAACAGATAAGATATATCATCACGTGTCATTGCATCCATTATTTCCTTGCTACTCTGTTTGTTCTTTTTATATTTGGATCTCTCACGGTCTTTGAGTACACGATCTAACCTCGAAGCATTTGAAATTGTACCCTGCTCACTAACATCAATATAGTCGGGCGCGAGAAGCAGTCTGTCCATCTCTCCTTCGTCAGTCTCTTCTTCCTCTAAATTGACAATACCTAAAACAGGCAGATCGGCGACTTCCCGATCCTCCACATTTAAATATGAGCTCCCGTTAAACGATGCTCTGGTTTTCCTTAATTCCTTTTTGGTAGCTCGGGCAATTGTTTGTGTCATCATGATGGGTAAAATTAAACCAGAGAGTGTGTTGATTGTTTCCATAAGCGGCTCAGTTGCCTGATCGTTTATTTGAGGGACAAGAAATCGATCTGATGTGTATATCGAAGTTGAGTATGGTTTATGTTGTAGCGTAAAAAAAGGCCAACTTACTTTTAATGACAACCATTAGAGCGCCTTTTGTGCATGTCAGTTGAACCCGCTCATGGGTTGCAGATGTTGACATAAGAAGAAGAGTCTCAAAGCATGTATCTCGAACCTTGCTAGCAAAAGCAACTGAATAAGTGTTAGCATCATCAAAATATTAATGAATAAAATAATATACTGTACATGTCATAGTCATTATGTTAAATATAGCACCCGCAGCATTGTATTGAACATCAAGTTCTCCTTCTATCAATAGAGAGTTTAATGTTTTTACAATCAAATTCAAATTCGGTTCTATGAATGTATTGTTGCTTGCTAGAGAAATCCTTGTTAGTTTATAAATATATAAATATATAACACCTTATTTTTAAAAATAGCTTACAAATGCAGCAAATGAGAGATAAAATATCGGATACAAATATTGCCACCTTGATCTTTGTCGACAATGCCAATTCAAGCAAAATTTCAAACTCCTGAGCAGTAAGAATATCTTCGTGGGATTCCACCTGGCCTGCCACAACATGGATGCAGAGAATAGCCCAATATCTTACATCCTCGTCGTCTAATGACAGACAATGCATAATTTTCTTTACCATACCCGACCTAACCATTTCGTGACGAAACTTATCTTGGCCATAGGCCATAAATTTGATCGTCCGTAAAATAACACGGGATATATACATTTCTTCTGCCGATAACAATCCTGCCAAAATAACGTGGATCCCTTTAATTTCTCTAAACTTGTCAGCAGCGACATCTTTCAATACGAATTCATGCATCAATCCAGCAGCCCAGTAAATTAACTCTACATCATCTCCTCTTAAACAATTAGATATCAAATCAACAATATCGTATTCCAATAATTCTGTCAACACTTTTTTGGCCTCCGATACATCTACATTAGCAGCAATTCGCACCAAGCTTTGCATACAAAATTTTGGCATATTCGTGTTTCCGTAAGTCATACGAGCCATTCTTGCTAGTAAGCTGACAAATCCATTTTCGATTAATACTTTTGGGAGTGGATCTGAATAATTGAGGTAGATCTATCAGTGAGCTTATGCAAAACAAAACAAAAAAACTTCCAATTTCCTCGTACCGCTAAGAGATATTTGGTACAAAATCATCAACGTCCAGTATTTCAATTCGTTGTTTCGGATCTCATCAGATGTTAGGATGCGTTTAATGGGATCTAGCACGCCCAACTCTAATATGCAATATTTATTTATATCTGGGAACGTTCGTTTTTAGCCACAACACATACATTTTCAGGGATAAGTACACCTACCACTTCCTTGTATCAGATCACAAATGGCAACAGCGACATAACGCTGTGTCACCTCCTTCATGTCAGGATCCGTACATTTTAAAGCGTCCACTAAAACACCTAATGCTCCTGCCTCTAATAATGCAGCTTTATTGTTCTCTAGTATTCTCAAATTAGATCAGCAGGAAAAAAAAACAGAATAAAAAATGAGCAGCACATACCTTTTCTGGTTAACAACTGGAGTGATGGTAATGCCTTTGATTTTATTTCTATAGACTGATTTTTATCACAGGCAGCGATGATTTTGGGTAGATACATTCCTTTTTTTTTTGATAAGAAAAATATTAGCAAAGATCTTCAATAAATGGAAACTACTAGTTGAGATTTACCTGACATTGCTCTTTCTAATATAATCTTGATGGAGCTTTGTTTCAATGTGTTGTTAAGTGTAATGTAACTTTTGTTCAAGTGTATAAATATTTACCTGCTTTGAATGTTGACATTATGGGATTGTGTCAAGTAAGCTAAAGACTTTAAGGGTATAGCTAGAGTAGTAAAAATTGCTATTAATAATCGTTTTGACGCAACAGGATTTCTGAACGTTTTACAATCTTCAAGTTTCGCTCCAGTTTTATTGGTGGTTTTTTTCGGTAAAGTGTTGCGCTCATGTAAAGTTTTTAAATGAGAATACACAGAATATCCCATAAGGACAGCAGTAACGCCAGCAATAAAGCAAATTACAGCTGAATTGTCTTTATTACTTGTTGTTGCAAGTCGCTTACTTGAGCTCATATGTTTTGGGTATTCTATTGTATTTGAGCGAAAAAATAAAGAAGGGTTTTATTTTAGGTTCGGGCAGTTTCCAATAAATCTTATTTTTATTCCCCTATCCTTAAAAAAATATTCATGATTTTTATGCCTCTTCTACAATGGCTTTGTTTGCTCGGGTCTGCGAATTGTAGCCTTGACTTAAAGTTTTAAATTTCTTGACAAATCGATTTCTTCCTTTAGTCAACTTTCGCATGAGGCTGTACTTGCTTATCTTGGAGTTTTCTAAATCTTCTTCCATTGCTTCCAAATAACCCGTTGTCTGAATTTCTACATGATCATTTAGATTGTTATCCGTGTTCAATTCTGTCGAAGTATTTAATCTTCTATTCACAGTATCAAGTGTAGCTTCATCTGATGTTGACACCATTTCACTCTCCGAATTGAAGGTAGTACCAGTGGATGCAGAACTCCGTCTATAATCCGAGTTAAATGTGCTTCCTGTTAAATTTGACGCTCTTCGGCCATTTGTATTGGAGGACATGGCCCCTCTTGACGCTCTTCGGTCATTTAATTCGTATGACACGGACCCTCTTGATGCTCTCTTTTTGCCCGTTTCAGAAGGCATATTCGCTGTAGATCGTCTTCTGCCTTCTGAATTTGACATTGCAAAATTCATCATAGGTGCCTCTTGATTCTTTTCACGCTCCTCAGCAATAGGCATAGGTGCTTCTTGATTTCTTTCGCGTTCCTTAATAATAGGATAATGAACTTTTTGTTGTAAAATTACTGGTACGGCATTATACTGCTCAGTGACCCTATCGTTTTCAACAGAACTTCGTTTGGGAGGAGAAATCAATGTGGCGGGATTACTGTCTGCTATAGTTGCTGTATGGGGTTTCTTCATTTTCTTTTCGGATGGAATATTGACAGCATAGTTTTCGGTTCCTTCTTGTCGTACAAGTAAATGCGCTTTATCACGCGTAATATCGTTTTGGAATGGGTCCGCTCCAAGCATATCTGTGGTGAATTCGGGTAACTCGGTATGCGCTGGAGAAAATCCAGGAACGAATTTGAGACGTAGCGTAATCTTGCCACAGGGTCCATCACTACCCCAAGGAAGTTCATCTGCTGCAGGTCCATCTGTAAAAGGACGTAAACCAATAGTCACCTCTTGCCAGTCGTTATCGTATATTTCTTTCATCCATAAACATGCAGTCACCTTGCGATCGTTGTGGCGTTGTGATAAATGAACATAAAGTGCTGATCTATATCGCATCATAAGAGGGAAATACAAGTTGTTCTTGAACCACCCAGTTTTCTTTCCATGACTTTCCAAAAGATTGTATTTTAGCTCTCTTGTAATTTCTGGCTCTACATTAATTATAAAACTGGCGTTTGTTAAATGGATCTTCGAAAGATTCATAGGAGCCTTCATATCAAGTTGAACACTGTCTATAACCAAAGTTCCTACATCTATTATACGTGTTATGTCGGGGGCCGTTTTATTTTTGAATGTTTGTAATACTACATACCTGCACCACTTAATTCTCGGGGAAGCACAAGCTTTACAGGTTTATATTTTAAATCAAGAAAGACTCTTCCGTAGCCAATACCATCAGAAAGGGATATCCATCTTTCCGACTCTTTTGACTGTATTTGAACATGATGTTATTACCCAACACATAATTGATTTTTTTTTTTTTTTTTTTGTTACCGCCCATTTACCTTTTTAGACTTGTCGTGAAACAGATCGCTAATCTTGATAATGGATGTTCCAATAACTGGATCATCTTCCAAATCTATAGACGTTTTGACACTTATTCTTATAAATCCAGTCGCATAATTCTTAATGAAGCATTCAGACACAGCATTCCAATTCTAATAGTAAAAAAAAAAACAATTAACTTTTTGTTTCGTTCATTATTCAACACTATGTTCTTACTGGATTAGAAGTACACATCTTGGATCTGGTTCTGAAAACTTTAGTATCATTAATATAGATGACAGCATATGGACTGACGGCTTTTTGTAACTTGTATGGGTGTCTTCTTTTCTTGAAAGAAATAACTTCTGGATCCAAAATTTCGAGATCTTTTGCTTTAACGATTTTGATGGATAAAATACCTGAAATTGTTGTTAATATTTTGTTTTTCCTTAGCTCTTTGAAGAGGTTACCAGATGTATGTAAGGGCGAGACTCGCTCACCCAATTCGTCATCCGAATCATCCTCCTCGTCGTCACTATTGAGTGCCATCTCACTTGAACCTCCTTCGGGCTGGTTGGGCACAAGTTCTGTTCTATCCATATCGGAATCGTCATCTGCTAAAATAGCTGCACCTCCATTTTCCAAATTCGGCGTCTCATCCATCGAATGAACATGCTGCTCTGGACTGGCTTCCATGATATAATCAATGCCCGGATTTTTTATGGTTGCTTCGGGTCTAACCAAAATACTTACAGGGGCATTCTGACTCCCCTTTCGGTGTTCCTTCTGTTTCTTTTTTTCCTCCTTCTCCTGTTGCTTCTTTTCTTTTTCTTGCTTTTTCTTTTTAGCCTTTTCTCTCTTTGCTTTCTCAGTCTTTGCATGGTCATGTGCAGAAGGAATAGGTGTCACGTATTTGGGATGGAATGTCAACTTAAAATCAAGAAGAAACTGAGATTCTCTTTCAGACTTTCCATCAATCGGGGCCCATCTACAAAAGATAATTCTCAATAACAATGCGAACTCATAAATTGTTTATTTCGTATCCATACCCATCAAATATGACTCTTTCTTCAGTGCACCAGCTCGACACATTTTCATATTCGTCCAATCTTGCAAGCACGATATCTTTTACCGAGGCAGAAATAGATCCTGTAAGGGTGTCTGCTTTGACCTTGTCTGCCTCCCATACCTTTACATTCATATAAACTTCATTTTTGATGTCCTCTAAACGCATGCAAGGTTCAGTAAAAAAAATGGATACATAAATACAACATACCGATAGTCACCAACTGGTAAAGATTTTCATTCCAAAGAGGATGCGATGTGCTAGATAAAACCCGAGTGCTTTTAATATTGCTCGTTTTTCTGTCACTTAAAGAGAATGTCACAAAAGAATTTTCAGGTTCTGCATTACTAGGCGTTAATATGGTACTACAATTATATTTTGCATACAACGCTTACCTCCTCCCATCGCATGTTTCCGTCTTGTTTGTCGAACTTCCAATTTTACCACACCTATAGCGTTTGTATCAATCAATGCACCAATCATCATGGGCTTAATGTCAACACTGATACTGTTCGGCTCCACTAAACTGGCAAAACCTAATTTCACACCTTGGTTTACCAGAGTCTTTAACATTGGAAGCTACAAAAAAACCAGGAAGAATTTATCAATATGACATTTTTTTTTCTTTACTATTCCAAATCACTTACTCTCATTATATTCAGCTTTTTTGTGATTGGCATGACAGCAGTTTCAATCTCGGGAGCTCTTATAAAAGATATTGTCACCTTGGAAACAAATGGAGGTTCAGGTGCAGTCATAAGTTTGAACCTTATCTTTCCAGACAACTTTGTTAGTTCACCTCGAATATCGGCACTAGCATTCAGTACTGATTTAAAGCATATGGAAAACCCAGGAGGTGTGGCTACATGGGGCTTGAAAGTGGTTACCGTCGTATTGTTTGGGTCTACGCCTAAAGTAAATTCTGCCTCGCCAAACTACAACACGTATCAGAAAGCTATGCTAATGGGGGGGGGGTTTAATTAAAACATGTACTTACAATGCAATTGGTAGGCTGGTCAGGAGTGGGTGGAAATATGTTCATTCTAGCAGGTTGATAGATTAGTTACATATGCTAGTGCAAAAAAAAAAAGTATTGCTAGTGCACTTACTTTTCAATACGAGGGGACTGAACTCCTAAATCAAAATCACCAACTTTAACAGCTCTCTATGAATCCCGATTAAAGAGATTAAAGGTCTATTCTTTTTTTTTTTTCAGCCTAGTATGTGTTATATATCCTCCCTACTTACAATAATTTTTGTAGGAGCAACTCTCGATATCGTATCTTCCAAAATATCCTCCACAACTGCAAATACTTGAGGATCAATCGATCTCCAAATTTTCTCCACAAAGCAATTAAACCATTCCATACTTTCACCGTGTCTCCTTTTAGACAACTTTTTTTTTTTTTTTTTAAAAAAAAAAAAAAAAAATGGGTTTTAGATTTGCAGCTTTCCTTTTAGGTTTCATCCGTTTACAACTTACAATATTTGCACCATCAATTTTCTCAATTTGCCAATTCAAGCTATCCAAAACCGATCGAGAGAGCATATAAAACGCTGCGATACCTGATTATAACAACTTTAGATATTTTCGTGACATACATCAGATTTTTCTGTTTACCTGTCATGCTAGTCATCAAAAGAGAAAGTAGGCCATATCCCACTTGACCGAGGTAAAGACACAGCAGTGCACTCATAATCAAATATTTGACTCCCACGTCCTCTAATCCAGCTACCAAGATACTCGGAGCATTCAGCCCAAGAGGTTGCTGGTAATTTAATTTGAAGCATTTTTTGGGCGCTGAAAATTTGTTGAAATTAAAAGGGACAGAAGATGTAGGATCCTTTTCCGACTGCAAGTTTTGCATAGCCTCTTGGCTACTCGAATGGACATCTACATTGTAAGGGTTTCGGGAAGTATCTTCGTCACCCGAACGCGTTTCAGCGACGCCTACGTCTTGCGCCGTTGCATCATGACCGTGCGTGTCTTGCCAAGCGCCTTGACCACCGGAGCTAGTACCCGCAGGATCAGACTCATGCATCATTAAATCGTTGCCATCATGTATAACATTTGGGCCCGGTTCTTCCACAATATCAGATACAGGTTCACTCTTGCTTTCCAAATTTTGTTCAGGGATTTCAGAAGTAGAGAAGTGGTCTTTATTAGAAGAAGAAAGAGTAGAAAGATATGGAAAATAAGAAATGAAAAGAAGAAAGAAGAATGTATTTAGGATAAAGTTGGTTTTACAAATGGGTTTCAGTCCATTTTCAACTTGCCTCGGCTTGGATCGATGCCAATTCTATCTTCATCGGGCTCGTCTGTCCTCTTTTCGCCCAAGACGGGTGCAATATGAGCTGATTCAGGTGCACGGGGCTCTTTATTTGTAAAGGTAGGTTCATCTCCGGTCACAACTTCATCAGCATGTTTGCCACCCATAATAGGAGCCAATTGACGGGTGAAGCCAGGATCATCAGCAGACTGTCCAGAAGGCAAACCTCCATAGGGATTAAACCGTCCCGAGAGATCATGATCCCCATGATTATGACTGTCCATTATTTTACTGGAACTCGTCCCATTATATTCTCTACTCGGATCGTCAAAATCAGTCGGTATGGTATTGTTTAAACTTGAATTCAGCACACCATGACTATCGTCTCCTTGAACAATATTTCGTAAATCGGCTGGTTTTCCATTCAATCCTGCCATTTTTCTTTTTCTTTTTAGACTTTGCCAAAAAAAAAGAAAGAAAGTGGAACATGAGTTTCTTGTCATTAAATACTTAACATTTTTCTCCCGAGGAGGGTTTCTGCATAAATTGTAACTTTACTGACAGTGACTGTCAAGCAATCGAACCCCTCATGGTCTCAGACAAAAAAAAAAAAAAAAAAAAAAAAAAGCATCTCTTTTAGACATACAATGTTTTCTAGCAAATTAACTCAAATGGCCTTGGCTGTCGGCGTGGGCATCGGCACCGGCGTGTATATCTTTAAGCCCTTGTTACAAGAATATGAGCAGTAAGTTTTCTTTTTTGGGTTCTGCAGTCAAACCCCCCGTCTTATAATGCCCTAAACAACCCATTCTATAGAGAGACACACGGTACCTGGGTTCGTCCTGGTGACGAAGTAAAGTTACAAAAAAACACCACACCAACTGAAACTCGACCATCGTCTTAATCAAACAAGCGATAGTTGGACTACTTTACGCACCATGTTGCCTTCTAATCAACCTTTGAAACAACGTCACTTCCAATGTATTAATAAAAAAGATAAAACACACATACACACATACACACACAACACACCATAAGATACTACAAGAGGGAGATACACGTACACGATTGAGCATTTTATTTAACATAGACAGAGTTTTTCTTTCGTGGGACCTTTGCAGTTTTTTTTTTTTCTTAAAAGTCCGGGGTAATTTCCTTTACTGGCTTAACCCAGCCCCACGTTTATTCTATTCAAACCCTTCTTCTGCTTAGTAACTTAGAATAAATTAAATTCTTAAAAGATGAAATCATTTTATAGATAAACATAGTGCGACGTAACAGTACTCCTTTTTGTCACATAGTCCCAATATGTATAAACACACGTTAAAATGACAATATGCACCCCACATAAAAGTAAAAAGTGATTCTAATATAACTTTGCGGGAATATGACACCTCCATATACACACAGAGTAAATTCAGTATCTCTGATAAGACGCTATCTCCTTCTTCCACTTGATCATATGTCGTCATTATTTTTCATGGTTTAATAAAATAATCGTCAAATGGTATTTAGTTAGAACTCTTAGTATACCTAAGCACCGTAATGCATTAGATATCAAAAATTTGAAAGAAACCACAGGTGAGATGTCCCTTGCAATTAATGGCTTTATCCACAGACTAAAGAGCGCTTATCAACTTCTAATTGACTAAAGAGAATTTTCGATAGCACGTAGTGCCTACTCAGATCAGATATGTCTCTTAGGCTTTGTTTCTTATCTGTGTTTAAAACAAGGTAGAGAATTTTGCCTTTTCATTCTACCATGTGCAAGTAGTGAACATAAAGGCTTACCAATAAAAGTTTGCCTGTCTTTTAAAAAAAAACACAACCCCTGATAGTATCCTCAAGGTTATTTTGGAAACCATATAAATAAACAAATAAATCAATCAGGTACGCACTACCTCTATAACATTTCTTGAATGCATTCATTTTACACGAGCATTGACACAAGAAAGCTTCTTTTTTTTTTTTTTTTTTTTGGTTGATCCTAAACTTTTATCCAGTCATCGCATTGATCTTACTACTCACTATCAAATAGTATAAATACTGGGCTTTGATTCAATAAAATCATAAATCGACCCTTCTTTCCCTTTCTTTTTCTTTCTTTCTTTCTATTTATACCGCTGCGATACAATTTTTTCTTCATCTTAGAAACAATGATGAAAATGTTGATTACCAGACCAAATTTGCTTCGAACCTTACCATCCAGTCAGAAACGTTTGGTAAAGATAGAATAAATAATCTTGATTCATTCCAATGTTTAACATCCCAAAAAAAAAAAAAAAATCTAGTTTTCACGGGCAAATGACGGTATTTTAAACCAAGTAAATGACAGATAACACAGTGTAACCATAGAATCGTAAATACTAAACACCAAAAAAAAAAAAAAGGACCCTAGTGTCATCATCCAAGCAAAGAAGAATACACGATCCATGACGTTTGATAGACAAAAGCAACTCAACTCTTTCACTATTCCTATGTTTGATGTCATCTTTCCTCACCTCCAGGTAAAATCAACTTTTTCATTGGGCGGAATCAAATCTAACCTTTATATATATATAAAAAGGAATGGGAGAAATCCAAGGCAGTGGATATGGTGATTTTGAAAGGAAATGGTCGAGCATTTAGTTCAGGTGGTGATATCAAATGTATGTGACCCAAATATGGATTATAAATAAATTCGAATGGCTTATATTGATGCTTTTTTTTTTAATCCAGTTCTTGCTAACGCTGTAGAAACACCATCCAGAAGACCCGAATTAGATCATTTTGTGGACACTTTACATAACATGCTTCATTTTGCTGGAACTATGCAGACACCACTCGTTTCTTTCATGAACGGAATTACTTGTATGCGCTCAATCATTACTTTCTTGCCTAGCAACCATACTAAATTAGTTTTTATTTTATTTGTTAGTTGGCACAGGATGCGGTCTTGGTGTTCTATCTCAGTTCAATGTCGCTACCGAAAATACTAAAATGGCTATGCCCGAAACTAGATTTGGTCATTTCTGTGACGCTGGCTCTAATTTCTTCTTGTCTCGCTTGAATGGTCATATGGGCAGATATATTGCTTTGACATCACGCACACTGGTCGCAGAAGATACATTGTAAGATTGAGATTTATCCCACCAAAAAGAGAAACTAACTTTTTGGCACAAAATAGAATGGCTGGTTTAGCGTCCCATTTCGTACCCTCTCACCAATTAGAATCCTTAGAAGATAGTCTAATCAATATGGAAAATCCCAGCCGTGCCGCGATCAATAAGCAAATCGAAGCGTTTGCTGTCAAGGCAGACCATGTTCCCTTTAGCAACACTTTACACGGCCGACATCGCGAAATCATCGACACCTGTTTTAGATTTGATACGGTGGGCGAGATCCTACGCGCTTTGGAAAAGGAGGGTTCGAAATTTTCTTTAGACGCCATTGATCAAATATGCGACGGATCTCCCTTGGCTATCGCTCTCACGCTAGAACAGTTACGTAGAGCCGCGGGTATGTCCTTGACTGAATGTACCAAAATGGAATACAACTCTTGGCAAATCTCACCTGTAAAGTCCTATATATTATTTTCTAAAAAAAAAGAAAAAAAAAGTACTAATCACCAAATATAGTTCGAACCTGATTTCTGTGAAGGCATTGATGCCAAAATGGTGCGAAAGCAAACCCCACAATGGGTGCATCAAACAAACTCGACCATCGATCGTCAAAAAGACATTATCGCCAAGTATTTTGTAGGCCCTCCTGTCAAAACATTAAAGTTGGCCTCCAAGGGAGATTATTATACCTCAACACAAGCACGTCCCTATGGCTTGCCCACTGAAGAAGAAGTAAGACAAGCCATGCTTCTAAACAACTTTAGATCCGATGGAGATATCATCTCTTGGTTTGTCAAAGACAGAAACAATAAGTTTGGCGTAGGGCAAGAAGTTGCCGAAATCATCAAGAGAGAATATAGATGGCAAGAGAATGAAGTGGTGGAGGAGTTAAGACAACAAGCTGCCCACTAAATATCCTCAATTCAACCCCCCCAAATAAAACCTATATATCACCTTGACTTTACCCGTCTTGGATAACTTTAACTTCCTTTTTTAATTTATACATGTCTTTTCTATTTAAGAGAGTAGTGGTCTAAATGCTTTAAAGTGTAATAAGTCACACGACTTGGTTAGTGATAATTTAGTAACCAGCATGAACAGGCCCGTATGCAATAACAAAATTTAGGCTTAACCACGGATGTTTTTGTGATACTTGGAACAGTAACTTTTTTAGTTATTTGCGATTTAAACCAGTGATGTTTATTTTGTAAACGCGAGACTTCATAAAACACTACATACACCACACTTTGTATTATGCTTAAATAGTTTTTCTTCTTTTCTTTTCAACTCCCTTTTTCAACCATGGCCAAGAAAAGCAAAAAAGAAAAGAGTAACGGTAAAGTCTCTAAAGCCTTATTCCTCTCTAGAATAAAAATACTCAATTGTCTTGATGTTTAGACAGAATAACTCGTAAACAAAAAAAAAGGAACTTGCAGGTTGCAGACCCCCGCCCCCCTCACTTTCCTGTTTCAAAGCACTGACATTGTTTCCTCTTTTGTTTTTTTAGAAATCAAGTTTTCAACATGACGATGCAGAGGATTTGGACAGTCAATTAAAAAACCTAGGCCTCTGTACCAAGAATATTGCCGGCGATGGTAATTGTTTATTTAGGTAGACACATACTTACACATGCCCACCTTTCCTACTAACGCCGGTCACTTAGATCACTTTCCGATCAATTCTACGGACAAGACGGAAACCACAAGGCCATTCGACACCAAGTGTGTCAGTTCCTGAGAGATAATAAAGAAGAGTATCAGTTCTTTGTAGAGGACGATCAATCTTTTGAACACCATGTCGATTGTATGTCTCGCAACGCCACCTATGGTGGTAATATGGAACTAGCTGCCTTTGCAAAAATGCAGCAAGTCAATATCAAAGTCTACCAGCCTGGTCTAATGTAACAAAAACCGTATCCTTCCACCGATCAAATCATCTCATTATTCTCTTCAAATTCTAGATACATTATTCACGGTAAAGAGGAAGAGGAAGACGACACACAAGTGTTACATATCGCGTAAGAGAAAAATAAATCTTTTTTTTTTTCAAATCACGGCACTTTTTGGACAGCTCATCACTCCCAGGTCTCTAGATACCATAGCTGGGAACATTATAGCTCCGTACGGAACATCGATGGTCCTTACACTGGTCCACCCGACATTCAAGTAGGTTTCCCATGGTAACACTTTTCTATATCCTATCACTCACCCCTTACGAAACCTTCCAGATCAAAGTCGCAGAAGACAACCCACAAGAAGAAATAGAACTCACCTCACAAGAAAAAATCGTTTCAAATGCTTGTCCTGACACAAACTTGCAAACCATTAGACAATTTCTGAAGAAACACAAGGGAATCCCAGACGATGCTATCAATGCCATTTATGAATCACAGTTAGAAGAAGCCGTAGAGACACACGATGAAGCGTTGGATGAAGTACATTTGACACCTGCAGGAGATGCGCCTTTAACGCTTAAAGAAGGCGTGGCTTTATCACTTAAAGAAGATGCACCTTTAATATCTGCCGAAGACGCGCCTAAATCATCTACAAAAGACGCACTATTACCACCTACAAAAGACGCACCATTACCACCTACAGAAGACGCACCATTACTACCTATAACAGACGAGAAGAATGTACCGCCACCACCTACAGATGATCAAACACAGGCGGCAGCGGTCAACGAGAAAGAAATTAGCGAAAAAGACGACATGCATCCTCCACAGCCATCTGATACGGATGGTACGACCCATGACCCACAAGAAGACCTCAATATGCATGAACAAGATCTACTTGACCAATTCCCAAATATACCTCCAGAAACCATCCAAACCGTCTGGAGAAAGCACGGGAATTCCATGGACGCCATCACAGAGCTCCAAGGGATCGTTCTTTCCAAACCAAAGAAACAAAAGACACTTTCATCACGCGAACGTAAAGAACTTGCCAAAAAGAAACGAAAGGAAGAAGCTATGCTTAAAAAACGTGCAAAAGCACAACGTCAACAGGGCTATAAAGAACAAGATAGGCCGGACTCGGCCAATGATGATATCACGAAAATCATCAAAACCATGAAAGAAATTGACATTTAAAAAGAAATTGACATTTAAAAAGAAATTACAATTTTTATTATTAAACAAAAAGGTGCGAGGGTTCGCCAGGAAGCCATTTTTGTAAGACACGAGGAATCTCAACAGACCCATCTTTTCTTTGAAAAGTCTCAAGAATGGCTATAATCATGCGAGGTACGGCCATGGCTGTACCGTTTAATGTATGACAGAAACGTGTATGTTGATCGCCAGTCTGATATTTAGGTCGATATCGAATCGATAGTCGTCGTGATTGGTAGTCTGTGCAATTCGATGTTGAAGAGATCTGCATTCATTCACCCAGCATCAGTCTTTTTATGATTCTTGTTTTTTTTATGATTATTATAACATTACCTCGCCCCATGTGCCTCTACCAGGCATCCACGCTTCCATATCAAACTTTCGATAGGCACTAGCGCCTAATTCCTCTGTAGGCATATCTAAAATTCTACGAAACCAAAAAAAATTGAGTTCAGAATATCCCTCAGTTTCAGGGTATAAACTAACCTAAAACAAAGCCCCAAATCGGTAAAAATGTCTTCCTGTAACTTGAGGATCTGAGCCATCATATCTTCGCTTTGAGCGTGTGTGGTGACGGCAAATAATTCGACCTTTGAAAACTGATGTACACGATACAATCCTTTCGTGGTTAAGCCTCTTCCACCTGCCTCTGTTCGAAAGGCATGACCAAAGCCCACTAATTTCTGTGGTAATTCCTCCTCGTTCAATAAGCGAGTAGCAAATTTCCCTGCCAGTGGAATTTCCGCTGTCCCCGCCAAACACTGATCCTCCGAAATCCCATAGATTTGCGAACTCTCTCCTCGTTTGGGTTGAAACCCACATCCATAAGCCAATTGGGTGCGTACAATATCCGGTGTCATGACACCCATAAATCCTCGACTTGCTGCCTTATGCATAGCATATTGCACAAGCGCCATTTCTAAAAACGCACCCATCCCTTGCAGATAATAAAAACTGCTCCCACTTGCCACGGCCGCTTGTTCTAAATCTAATATATTCAACCCTTGCGCAATTTCTACATGATCCTTTAACCCTTCTTCTTTGCGTGGTGTACCCACTATTTTCACTACTCTTGCTTGACTCTCAGACCCCACAGGGCTGTCCCCATGCGTCTCATTAGGTATCCTCAAACCTCTTTCTAATAACCCTTCTTCCGTCTCGCTCAGGTCTTCTTGTACACGCTTGACTTGCGCCTTGATTTGTTGTCCTTCGGCAATAAATACAGAACGTGCCTCCTTGGACGTAGCAGCTTGTGTAGCTAACGACACTTCATTTCGCTTGGACCGTAATGCTGTCAATTGATTATATAAGGAAAGTCGTTTCTCATTCAAGCGCACAAACTCAGTCATGTCCACTGTGACATGGTTGCGTGCCTTCATGTTTTGTGTAATGGCACTGGCATGGTTGGATAAGGCTGTGTAATCGAGTTTTGGTTGAAACCCTACCGCTTTTGAATAAGCTCGTTTTGACAGTATTTGCTTGAACATTTAAAAAAGAGGGGTCAGAAAAAAAAAAAAAGAACTAGTCCCTGTTTTATGGGATAGCCCACGTGATTGATTGCTTTCCTCCAATGACACAGTAATAGGAAATGCTCTTCATTGTGACGCTGGCTAAGGATGTGTGCTGCTCATTTTGGATATATAAAACAAATCAGTGCTATCATAAACAATTGCTTTATGAAAACAAGGGCACAATGAAAAACAAAGAACACCCAATTATAGCAACACAGCTTAAACAACACCTCCCAGGGTTTTAAAATGTCTTTAGATTAAAAAAAGAGGAGATTTTATTTTTGTAAAAGTGATACACTCTCCCTAAATGGGGTTTAGGGCCGAATAAGGGGGGGTGGTGGTGCTTAAAAATAAGGTCTCTCTCTCTCTCTCTTTTTTTTTTTTTTCTTGTTTCTCACTCTCTCTCTCTTTTTGCACTCGTTCTTATTCTATGGCAGGTTTATCCATCAACACATTAAAACAGTCCAACAAGTCCTTGACATTTTGTTTTTACGTTTCTGGACACGGTAAGCCTCTCTTTCTCTCCTTTTGCATACACATCTAACCATAAAAAAAAAAAAAGGATGGGGACATGCAACTCGTGCAAACCAAGTCATTCTCGACCTTTTAAAACTACCAGCACGTCATAAAGTTCATGTGATCTCTACAGCCACTGACTTTATCTTTCAAGGTGTGATAGAGGTAGGCGCCATCTATCGTCATGCAGATATTGATGCTGGTGTAGTTCAGCCATTACCTTATACCGTCGACCGTGACCAAACCATTAAAAATCTCACCGCCTTTCTCGACAGAAGACCCGCTACTTTGCTTGCCGAAATCGATTGGCTGAAGCAGGTGGGCGCAGACTGTGTTATCTGCGACGCCCCTTTCCTCCCTTGGTAACCAACCTTTTACATATGATATACACAGCAACTCACATAATATATATATATAAATAGTGCAGCAGCGGCCAAAGTAGGTATACCAGCAGTGATATCCAGTAATTTCACATTTGATGAAGTGTATATGGGATTATGTGAAGGAGATGATTTAGATGAGGATATCCGACAAATGGTTCAACAAGTGATATTGGATTATAGACATGCCGATCTCCTTATCCGATTACCGGGTGCTATTCGTATCCCATCGTTTGATGATGCTTCTGGACTCGTACCTCATACACCGTTTAATGTGAACTTTCCAGAATCTTTTCGACGTAAAGGTGTGGCTAACGGTAAAACGCAATTACCCTGCACAAGTATATCCAACGTTCAACACACCACGTCCTTTGCCGATCTAACACCTCCCTTCACACGTCGCATCATTGATGTCCCCCTCGTCTTTCGTAAATATCGTACTCCGCGTGAACAAGTCTTGGAATCTGTGGGCATTCCTAAAAAAGTATATGACACACACAAGATCTTGTTACTCTCATTTGGTGGACAATTACTAGCGGATGGCACATGGGGGAATCCTTTACCTCCCGGTTGGATCTGCATTGTTTGTGCTGCCCCAGATACCATTGCTATGCCCCCACTTTTTTATCGTGCAGCTAAAGATGCCTATGTCCCCGATCTCACAAACGCCTGTGATGTGCTCCTGGGTAAATTAGGCTATGGTACATGTTCAGAATGTATCGGTCATCGTACACCCTTTGTCTATGTGCCACGACCTCAGTTCATTGAAGAACAAGGTTTATTAAAACTTATGCATGATCAGGGTAGTGCTGTCGAATTAGACAGGCATGATTTCGAGGCTGGGCGATGGCAGACAGCCATTCAACACGCAGCGCGGTTGTCCGGCACCTGTCAAGACACACAACTGCGTGTCCCTCACAACGGCGGAGAGATTGCGGCTGCCAGTATCGAAAAGTTCGTGGGTGAATGGACCTTTCATCATTTAAAAGTAGAATTACAAAAACAACAACATTCGCCTTTATTCTCTCCTGCTCCAAAAATTATATCACAATAATCTCATCGCCATCCTCCATACTATAGAATTTTAAATCTCGTAATTCGTCATTCATTTCCATTGTAATGATGTCTTCTTTTTGTACAGATTGTAATAAAATCAATGCGGGCTTATGTGTGCCCATTTTATATAAACGTCCCACCATGTTTTTTAAATGACGTACGGTCATGGTGGGCAATACACGTTTACTGATGCTCTCCCTTGTAGGTTGTAGATCGCTCCAATGCTTGGCTTGTAATACCGCTTCAATGTCCATCCCTGTGCGTTGCGTCAATCGAACCGTCATCAATCGGTTCTTTAGGGCGCTCGGTTGGCCTTCCTTTCCTCCTCCCCCCAAATGGGGTTCTCCGTGCACTATAGAAGCATCATTTCAGTACAAACGACATCTTTCATCAAAATCTAGTGGCGCACTTACGTTGACATAGGGTCGCATAGCGTGGATGTAAAACACCGATAGCTTCATGTGTCACACCATCCACCGTGCATGATTTCAAGTAAAATCTTTCTAAATCCACACGCTCTCTCCGTGTCACCTAATTCCAATTTTTTTACATACTATTTTTCTATCATTTTCAACTAAAGACTTACGGTGTTTCCATTGACCGTAGTGAGTCTTCCGATACGACCTACGATTTGAGTTGTTTCAAGTTCGGGAGTCAAACCTGAAAAAAGACAAGGTTTCATTTTAATTTGAGATTTTTTTCACCGCTAATTTTTTTTTTTTTTTTTTTTACCAGAAAACATTGGGTTGGCTTTACAGCGAAGTTTTGTCAGGCTTGGATATCCGTCCAAAGCATCCAAACTCGACATGTTGCTGATCTGGTTATTCTCAAGTCGTAAAAATCGTAAATGTTTAAATGTGTCTCGGATATATTCTACACTTTTCAATTCATTATCATTCAGAAACAGCACCTCCAACCTAGCCAAAGAGATATTTTAGCAAATATTAACCAATGGTTATGCAGACATACTTTGGTAGAGCGCCTAGTGTAGCCACTTGGCTCCAATCGGCAATGTGATTCTCTTCTAAATTGAGACTAACCAAGTTTTGCAACCCACGCATTGTACCCAGTTCCGAAATTCCGTTACTACCCAATTGAAGATCTTGCAAAAGAGGTAATTGTTCCGCCAATGCGTCAATCTCTTTCCATGTCGTACCTGTCTGTATCAATGAAAGTGTGCGTAAATTCCCCAAGCATAATCCTTCTCTCGGTGGTGCACTCAAACGGGATTGACTATTTTAAAACGAGTCAATGATCGCTTGAAATTCACATGCAAAAGTGTGATACCTTACTTTATTCTCAAGATCATCAGACTACCGAGTTGTGATGTGATCTCAGATACGGTTTTCCAATCTGCTATCAGATCCCGGGACAAATCCAAATCCTCAATAGCTACAAGGAAGGGAAATTAACTATGATTGGAGAATAAGTCAGCTACACCTTACCTAAATCCGCTTCCGAGATTTCGCCCGGAGGACCTGCCCATGCCACACACTGTTCCGCTAACCCAACCACTGTCAACCCACTCAAACCTCTAAGCTTTGTCTGATTAGCCAAAAAGACTTTGTGTAGAAATCTACTGTTTTACCGTTGTGCTCTTAAAATCTTTTCAAATCCATAGGTTTCTACCACAATCTGCTTATTGCCTCCAAAATAAAGTTCGCCAATGTCCTTGTCTTTCTCATACTTTTCGCCCTTCACGGTTGTGAAATGATCTTCGGTAGTATATCTTTCCTTTAACGCCTTCATAAACGTCGTACCCGTCACCACCTTTTGCACATGATATCGCACAAAGGAACCCGACTTTGCGTGCCTTTTTTTTTTTACATTAATCTAAAGCTCGACATTTTTTTTTTCTGAAAATGTATTTTTTTACCGGCAGCTGAAATAGCGCGTGCCTTGATGAAGTCCATCATGTTTACCTCGTGTAGGATCATCCCATTCAATGCCTAACCATTCTCCAGTCGTACCCTCTACTGTTCCTGTGTACATTACCGTGGCTCGATCCTTGCCAATTTGTATCCTCGCTCCCACTTTTGGCATGCTCATTTCTGGGATTGTTTGTAAAAAAGAAAAAAAAAAAAGAGAATGAAAAATTGTGTTGTGCAACAAGAAGTGTGTTTTAGTTTTTTTTTACTTATAATAATGAATAGATTTATTTAAAAATTTACATGGGGGGGGTTGTTTAGATAGGGTAAAAAACAAAATATATATAATAATATAAAAAAAACGATATTATTTAGTTCTTGAAGAAGACAACATCTCCGTCATCCTCAACAAAACGACATGCCTTCCAAACTCTCCAAAGAGCGATAGGAATAGGTGTGTTATCACATTGATAGTGTTTACCGAGTGCCTTCTTAATATGCATGGTAGCTTCTTCAGCATGATAATGAGGCATGGTGGAGAAGAAATGATGAGCGACATGTGTATCCGAGATATGATGGTGGAAATAATCGAGAATGAAACCATAAGAACGATCCACGGTCAAGGCAGCACCACGTTGGAAATTCCAGACATTATCACGGTAATGAGGTAACTTGGGATCGGTATGTTGCAAATAGGTAATCAAGACTAACCAGGCGTTGACGTTCAAGTAAGGAATCACATAGTATTTAATCACAGCAAGAGACCCAAAGAGTTGACCACAGTAACCCAAGACACCAATCATACCAAGTACACCTACAGTTGAACTCACAATATCCCAGAATTGACCTTCTTCGTAAATTTCACAAGAAGGGTTGAAATGAGAGGCCCAACCAGGGTAATCTTGACCAGTGACATTGGTGAAAAGATAAAGAGGCCATCCAAACACAAACATTAAAAACATACGGTAAAGAACAATAATAGGTGCTTCATCAAGTGCCTCATGGGGTCCATCAGCCACAGGATCTTGTTCACGAGGGGGGAGACCGGCCTTGGAACGAAGGGTGGGGAGAAAGACTTGATCCTTGGTCATGTGACCTGTGGCTTTATGATGTCTAGAATGAGAGAATCTCCAAGAGTGATAAGGTACAAGCAAAATCGTATGAAGAACATAACCAACACCATTGTTAATGGCCTTGGAAGGACTGAAGGCTTGATGGCCACATTCATGACCAATGACCCACACACCTGTACCAACCACACCTTGGGCAATCCAGTATAAAGGCCATAAGACCACACGAGCGTACACGTTAGGAATGGTATCAATATAGCTAGCTAAACCTGCTAAAATACCCATGATAATAGCATCATGAAGTACATGTGTGAAGGATCGGAAGGTATCACGACGGAAACAATGAGCAGGAATGGCATCACGGATTTCCTTGATAGTAAAATTGGGGATCTCCCAGTTTCTTTCAATAGCTTCATCAATCACTGGCTTCACTGCTGCTGCTGCTGCTGGATCAGCAGTCACGTTTCTCTTTGTTGCCATGGTTAATGTAATAAGAAAAGAAAGAAAAAAAAAAGAACAAAGGAAAAAAGGGGAAAAGCTATCTTTCTTTATATATAAAGGATATCGGTCCTTCAAAAAATCATCAGATTTTATAGGAACAGGTAAAAAAAAAAAAAAAAAAGAAAAATATTTTTTTCGGTCCCATAAGCGGCCCCCAATTGTTGGCATTAGATAGAAACGCTTCGTTTAGCAGCCAATAAAAAGGCTGATCTTCACATGGGCGCTTAATGTATATTCTTTATTATTTATTTGCGTTTGTTTGTCTGTCTCTTGTTACCCCTTTGGATGGTAGCACTGGATGATCTACCCGTTCTTCGACTGGTCGTGTGATAACTACGCTGACTATTGGGTGTTGAGGGTTCTGGTGTGTATTCCGACTTCCGTGTACCTCTTGACGTCCTTCTTGAAGATTCTGTTTAATGGCGGGGAATAGAATTCATTTTTTTAATTGGTGGTTGGGGGACAGGGGTTTTTTTTTTTTTTTTTTTTTTTAATCGCACTTACTTTCTTCAGGTTCGGGTGTAGAAGTCATGGATTCAGCAACCGAGTTGGCAGGTGAATGTTCTCTTTTACTAGTACGCGTTCTTTTAGCGGGCGGAATGGCGGGAGAATTTTCCTCTTCCTCTTCTTCATGCACTGACGATTGATCATCCTGTCGATGCTCAGATATCAATTGTTCGTATTCCTCTAACGGTAAACTAAATTCATGTCTCTTCTTTTCTTCCTCCTCTGCCTCTGACTCTTGTTCCTCATCCTCTTCTTCCAACTCATCCAACGCTGACATGCCATAAAACTCCCCTAACCTTTGCCAGATCTCTTTTATACTACACCTCACTGGACTATGTTGATTGAACTGTTTCTGCACACTGATAATCCTAAAGTGCTTATGAATCCCTTTTCTTTTACTTTTAGCCTTCACATAACAAAGAGAAAATCATTAACTCACCCACAGGTTTACAGCGCGATATAGCATTCAGGAGCGCCAACTCCATTTGCGCATCCCATTCTTTATTCACATGCGCGTCAAAGTTGGGTAATTCATGTCCAAGTTCCAACTTGATGGGATCATCGGCATATTGTGGTTCTGTTGTAAATTCACTCATTTTTTTAAAGGGGAGAAATTGATTAAGCGAAAAACGGGTAATTTTTTTTTGGTTGTTTATTTTTTTTTTTTTTTTTTAAATCCTCCCCCCTCCCCGCAGGTATATTTGAATCTCCTTTAAAAATAAGCATGGACCAGTTTCTAGGTTACAATTGGATTCTAGAAATCTCGGGATTTTTATAATGTTTCTTTATTATTATGTGGTATAAGCGTCATCCATGTTTGTATTTTAGCAGCGGATGAATAATCCTTGATATTGACAAAGGCCTTCATAAACAGTTTGCCCGTCACCTCATCAGCCTCTGTGGAGAATAACTTGACAAATCCTTCCATTGCCGTAGGTTTCAAATCAGGTCCATATCCAGTCGTTGATCGAAAGATGGACCAAATCTTTTGACTCGACATTTTACCGGTCACCTGACTCGTTTCCATTTGCTTCAGATGCGCACCCTTCTTTTGCTGTTTAAGCCAATGTGTAAAATTCATCGTCTTTGAATCCAATTGTAAGAAACTTTGGACCAATAAATTAAACGTCACCACATCCAATTTTTGTTGCGTGCCCTTTTTTAATTCCTTCACAAACGTTTCCACATGATGCCAATCCTTTCGAATAATCCAGCCGTTTAATAATGTGTTGGTCGAATAGGTATCGGGTTGGATACCCGATTGGATCATCTTTTGAAATATTTGATTAGCGGCTTCCATATTATTGGCATTCACAAACGCCTTAATTAAAATGTTATAGGTCACAATATCCGGTGATAAATTCTGCCCCAGTAACCGTTGAAAGACTTTCTTTGCTCGTGTCAAGTCAGGTTTAGGCAATCGAGAAGCATACCCGTTTAGCAAGACATTGTATCTCCTCAATGAATGTTCTTCCTTTTCACTTTCTCCATCGTCCAAAAATCGTTTTCGGTATTGCATATCCACCCACACACGTTCCAGTTTACGAATATCATTGTTTTTGGTGGCACTGGTCATCATGGCATGATACAAATGACTGCTGGCACATCGTTCTCCCTTTTGTTCTCTCACCCATGTATACAATCGGAATCCATTCTCAACATCGCCTCGTTTCCCTAACCCGCTGATCAATCGAGCCAGTTCTTCTCCACTCAGTTGCACATCCAACTTCTTTTCCATCAGGGTCAATGCGGTTAACACATGTTTCCCAGGCACCAATCCCACGCCCGTCTTGCTCTGGAAACCCATCATTGTCATCAGCATACGTGTGACAGTTGTCGACGTAAATCGGATCTGTCCTTCCGTCAATGCTCGTTCTACTCCCATCCAATCGTCCCCCATCGAACACCGTGCAGTCACATACGCTTTCACCAGACGTCGATTCGTCGTGGTGCCTTTCTCTCTTGTTTTTAATCGTCCGTAGGCTCGTATACATTCCTTCCATCGTCCACACGTTAACCAATGTTCCAACACCATGGCATAGCAATCTAAATCTTGACATCCTGTGTCTCGTAGCCAATCCATCACGGTCTCGTCCCCTCGTGCAAGCATGCGTTTTGTCTCTTTCCCACTATCGAGTTGCGATTGCAGGGTCTCCACGTATCGTGCGTAACCCGTATGTGGTCCCAATTTTGCAGCTAAAAATTGCATGGTTTCCTCAGAATCGTGTGTCATGCTGGATAAGACACGGATCACTCTCCCATACTGTTGTCGATCAAATGCATATTCTAATAAAAGGTGTAAAGTACGATGTGTAGGTGTCATAAGCGAGGTATACGAGATCAAGTCCATCATCGTAAAGAGGTATAATGTGTCGATCTTTGTGACCTTTTCTTCTATATACAGTTGAACAAAGGTTTCGACAGACATGGGTGTCATCCTTTCTTGGGAATAGCCAAGCCAAAGTGATTGTGTGATGCTTTCTAATGCTTTCTTTTCGATACTTTCCATATCACACACGGTTAAACCCTCCAGGGCCAACGGCACCATGTTGCGTTTTACACACAATGCAATCCAATCCGAAAGGTACTTGGCGAGTTGGGTTGTACATGTGCGGTCCATCATATCTCGTAAATGGCGATAGGCCATGGGTAATTGACCACAGTCCAAAAGCGCCGTCATGTAAAATTCATCGCTGGTGGGGTTCACGGTATATCGTTTTCGATACTCTTTGTAGGTGGCTGTTACATGCACTGTATCACGGGAAGCACCATAGGCTTTGATGGCAGCCATATACATGATGGCCGAAGGTTGAATATCTGCCATCAGCGCTTCTTCGTACGCTTGAATGATACGAGCCCAAAAGCCCGTCTTTTTACCGTAACATGCCTTGTCTAGTAAGGCGGTCATCAGCACATTGTATTGGTCCAGGGACACTGTTGGTAATGCTCTGTATTCGGTCCATAAACGCAACGCTCGTTTCTTGTCCGTCTTTAAAGGTCGTTGCAATAGCGATTCAAGTTGTGCTCTCATGGGTGGAGGTGTGGCTACTTTTAAAGTGGTATGATTTCGACATGCAACAGCAAACGAAACAGGTCGAACAACAAAAGGCCAAGGTTTAAATAATCGTCTTAGTGAGCGTGTACATGGTTCTTTCAACTGAACCGTCATGTCTCTGCATGTAGTTTTATGTTAAAAACAGAAAAAAAAAAAAAGAAACAACAAAATATAATTTTTTTTTTCGACCCAGGTGTCAAATCTTTTTTTATATGTATATATAATCCAAACCCCACACCAGATAAAAAAAAACGCACTCTCTCTCTCTGTGTGGCCCCCTAAACAGCCCTTTTTATGTCTCCGCCCTTGTGCCTACCAAGCCACAATGACATCACTTATTTTCGCTTCTCTTCATCAAAAATGATTTTCTCTACAGCTTCTTCCACATGATCACATACCATGGCGGCAGGAAATTCTTTCGAGTTGTCACCGGCAAATACACCAGTACGCACCAAGACACTGGTCCAGCCATAGTTATTTGCTCCCTGGATATCCGCAGCGGGGTTATCACCCACCGCGTACACTCGACCTTGGTCTCGAGCTCCTAAACGACCCAGCACATCCTCAGCGTATCGATACGTAGCTCCATGAGGTTTACCAAACGACGTCGAATGAAGCTCATGATCTGTCAACTTTTTGTATAATGAATCAAGCGCGATCTTGAACGCACCTTGGCCTAAACGAGGAGCTGGGAAATCCGTGCTCCAAATCTACCTTCTTAGTCTGTTGTTCTCCTTATTTTATATATGTAACTTACAAGATCGTTCTATAAACAAGTTTGAGTTAAAACAGGAACATGTATAGAGAAAGAGCGTACTTACGTTGGACCAGTAAAGAGGAACATCTTGTGTTGAATAATCTCCCTTTCGACTACCTAGAATACCGTCTTTTGAACAAAGTGCATCCAACATGATCTGAAGATCTCTCCCCCCTAAATATGATTGATCTTAATGAACCAATTGTATACATGTAAATAAAGATACTTTACAATCGTAGGTATCATGGAATACCATCACGGCATGAATAGGAAGCGTTGAAAACTCTTGCGCAGCCTATTGGATTTTTGATATCACATCAGCTTCATCTATATTTAACTCTTTAAAGATAAGAAAGTTTACACTGGTCAAGACAGACAAATCAGAGGATGGTTTGGCAAGAGGCCAAGATGAACTATTCCAATGCATAATATCATGTGGGGTCACAGCCTCGCCAAACCCGTACTTCTTGGCCACATCGTAACATTGTCGACCTTTGCCTCCCACAATTAAGACACGTTTATCACGGTATTTTGAGGCCAACTTTTGCATGGGTGAATGAGATAGAATCACTTGTTTGGCGTCAATCTGATAAAAAGGGTTAGGTGTCCTTGTTCATTTTTCAAAACCGAAAAACAACGAACCTTTACACCCACGATCTCACTGATTTGTCGCGCCTTTTCTTCTTCTGTGACACCTCCACCGTTGGTCAACAAGACAAACGGAATGTTTCTATTCATCTTTTTTTATTAGCATGCAATATAACGCCCCTTGAGGGGGGGGGGGGACTATTATCTCTTACCTGTTGGCTGAATTATCCCCATTCAACATTTTAAGCGCACTACATGGGAGAGAAGGGGTTTAATGTTGCTTTTTTTTTAAAAAAAGCATCTTTCTTTACCGAGTTGCTTCAGGAATTAAGCGCTTCCCCTAACAATAAACTCAATTTTAATAAGAATTCAAATGACACGTCTAAAAAGTCATTTACCTTGATCAAGACACCATCAATGTCAAAGGCAAATGCATAATTCGGTTTTCCACCCGCTGTCGTCGTCGAGATGCATCTCGAGAATGCCTGTCTTTTCATAAACCCACGGGTCAATACACTTGTCATCATGATTAAGTGAGAGAGAGAAAGAAAAACAAAGCGGTCATTAAACCCTAATGTAACCTGTTCCCCCACACACACACACACCCGGGGTAATTGAAAAAAAGTATCAGATCAAAACTACAAACACAAGAGAAACATGTGATTCTCAGGTAAACACACACACACATCAACATTTTATTACACTAGCTATACAGGGTATCATGCAGCAAAACATGGAAAGCCGCCTTACGCACGCACACACGCGATTCCAGCTTTGTTTTATTATTTCAATCTCCGGTGGATGTGCCTTTTTTTTATTTGGATTTGCATATTGTAGATAAGAATTGGCATCTTGCTGTACCGGACGAAAAAAGAATAACTATTGCCCAACAGTAGAGCAGAAACTTTTTCAAAGGTGCATCTTAGAGGGTATATTTTAATTCTTTTGTCCTTTATGAAAACAAGGTTCTTCCGCCAACACAATAGCTGTTCAATTAAACCCAAAAGTCTATCTACAATATGTAAACATTAAAAAAAAAACTGTTTCATCATTTGAACAAAGCTACTTACACCTGTTTTCCAACTACGATGAAACAACAAGATTCATAGGATGATCCATTTTCGTTTTAATTCTAAAACATGCTTTTTACTATCATTACATGACACTACTGAAAAAGCTGATAGACAACTACCAAGTTCTGACTTGCTTGAGGGGGGGGGGGGTTGCAAATGTTTCTATTTCGAGTAAAGGCTCATGCATTAAATGGCTGATTACATAAATAATTAAATCATTCTGACATAAGCTCTTGTTTATCAGCCTTTAAATAAGACACGTTCACACACAAGTTTTCCCTTTTTCTTTTCCTTTAACACATTTCTCTTTTTTAAAAGGTTAGTATATAATAACTCTTTGTTTTTCAAGACACACTAAATAATTAGCAAAAAAAAAAAAAAAAAGGCTACACTGTCATTCTAGCGATATGACGGCCACGGCTAGTCTTTGCTATGGTATGGTTCCCTTACTAGGCTGGCTCCTTGAGTTTTGGAACCTGCTGAAAGGAGAGCCTGTAAATAGCAGGGGCTGCACTGTAAATTGTTATTATTATATTTGCTCGCCGGTCTACTGTAAGTGGTATTAAAAAATACGTTTGAAAAAAAAAAATACGGAAGTCTAAGCATTTCTTTTTCTCGTTAAACAGCTAACTAGTATGGACTGGCGATATTTTCGCTAAAAGGATAAAATCTTACGTTAAAGAATATCAAAATAGTTTGGTTTCTTTATTAAAAAAACAAAACATGGATCGAAGTCTTGCTCAGTATGTCACCAGTTTGTTGAATAAAAAGGTATAGTAAAAATAGTATAACAATTTATTGTACTTTACAAACTTACACCATTCTCAATAAAATAGTTGTCAGACCTTGAGTAAGAGTTGCTGCGCGAGGTGTTTAATGAGAAGCCTACCGTGGGAGGGTCTATCAACATCACCAACAACTCATCCATATCACGTAGGCAAGTCAAGGTATATATATATATATATATATATATTGCTTCATACGTAGATACGCAACTATATAGTGAATGTTAATGTCTATCTCTTATATTTATAGCGAAGAAGAGAGGCATTGCCATTATCAGTTAAATAAACCATTTCTTATACATCCCATAAAAAGGTATGATATCTCCTACTAAACTAATGTTTTAATATGTATAAATGATAAGCAGCTTTATCTCTATAAAGAAAAACAGAGAGTCATACTCTTTAATGAACCTATGACACCTGTTACTTCTTTTTCTTTGGACATCCTATATTTTAATGAAGATACCAGAGCCAAAGTTGCAAAAGTTGCTTATGTTAAAATAAACAACGGTTGCATTTGCGATGGCCAGTCATTTTATTAAATGAATATTTGAAAAAAAATATTGAGGAATCCCAAAGCAAAAGTCGTGTATGAAGCGTCTGCTTGAATGCGCTAGCTTTTCTTAGGTGTAAGAAAGGCTTGGATGGCATTAAATGCCTCAAGTATTTCGATTTGGAGGATCAAGAAAAAAAAAACGTCTCGCGGATGGTATTGGCTACGTAGTTGCCGATACCACTGAGAGCATGCTGATCGAACCTTCGGGGTAAGCTTTCTAATGATGTTATTATAAAGTGAACGTATATTAATATACAAAATTTAAAATCAGGGAGGAAAATGAAGAGCATAGAAAGTCCGAGTTGACGATGCTGATATAACTTCGGCTATTGACAAAGACCAATAGGGATTTGTCCACGTGAGAGACACTCTCATTCCAAGAACATGAGAGACAGGACTCCGTTGGTTGAAACTGTTCGATCTCATGTTATGCACCAAGGTATATTTCATGAAAATAAACACATACTCCTATATTCAATCTAACTTAACCTTAGGATAAGCTTGAAGAACAACGGATAATAGCAGAGATCTTGGAAAAAGAAGAAGACGGTTGAATCGAAGTCTCACGTGGAGATTCGATTCAGGACATGCTGAACTTTTAATTTTGAGCTAATTGAACACCTCACTCTCTTTTACTTCAATAAAAAAAAATAGTTGTTGTAATTGTCCTTCTTTTAAATATGCAAACGTATATAAAGATGCTTTAAGCAAAGAAAGCTTTATATCTGAGGTATGACGAATGTTTAGTCGCTTCTTTCTTTATATACAATCCAATCGTTTACGTCTTTTTTAAATGGTATGAGAAGGACAGCTGGGCAATTCAAGAAAATGATCTGCATAAAAAAGGAAAGACAGTCCTGCTAGGGTGGGTTAATATCAGAGAGAGAGAGCTCTAACAAAAAGAGCCTCCCCCATAAGCCACTATTTTTCAAAGTCAAGGGTACCTTTTTTTATTTTTGTTGCCACCCTCTTTTTTTCATAATTATTCCTTTGGAGATGATGAACCGTCGATTATTTAGCAGCAGTACCCGTGCTGCCGCCGACTTCTATAAAATTACCTTGAAGCGTTCTTCTATCGGTCTTCCTCAAGATATCAAAGCAGCTGCCAAGACCCTTGGACTTGTTCGTCTTCAACAAACTTCATATAAGCCTGTTAATGCCAGTAATGCCGGTCTTATTCTCAAGTTGAAGGAAATTGTGCAAGTTCAACTTGTGGACCATATTCCCACCGCACAAGAAATTGCCGCAACAAAACCCTCCAAAGGTTATACCATTGTTGGTAGTAAAATCTAGACGAGGTGGATATCTTATTTTCTCTCTTGTACATTATAAACACACACAAACACACACACACACACACACACACACAACATAACAGTCCATCAACAATTCAACTTGGAAGTAGAAAATAATAAAAATAAAATAGATGGTTATTTTATATAAAGTTAAACTCGTCTTGATCCTCAATGGAACCTCTCCTTTTTTTACTCCACTCTTCCAACATTTCGTCCTCCCATTCTTCTTTTTTGACTTGATGACTTAGATATTGATTTGCCTGTAATTGGTCTGGCACATCACCCCATTCTAACGTACCCCAGTCTTTCTCCCAGGTATTAATCACAGATCTACAAAGATTAAGTGTTTAGTATCTGTTTCAAGGCTCTCAAATTAAGCTTATATTACTTTACTCGTCATGTAACCAGATACCACTCCGCTTTTGTAACTGTAAGGAGGAGTAGGATTTTTCTAATTGTACAGCCTTGTGAATGATTTTTTCGATATCGGTGTTTTGTGGGATGCGTGTCACGAGTGAATGCACGATATCTGTTTCTGCCGCTAATATTTCATCTCGTCGTAACAATGTGATCTATAAGAAGAAATGTGAGGAACAAGTGAAAAAGACAATGGTGACCACTTACGGCGCTTGCTGTAAAGACAGGCATGATGGCAGGACTAGCGATAAATAAATCAAATAAGCGAACGACCTTTTCGTAATTTTCAAAATCATGGCTGAACCAGGTGAGTATCCAGCTCAAAGCATAATATGGCATGACATTGGCTTTTTCGAGAAATAAAGAGAGTTCGGGATCTTCATATTCGATAAGTGAGCTCATCAGCCGTAGTTGCTTTGATACCGGATCAAAAGAATCTAGCATGGCATCTCGAATAAAAAACAGTGCGACGTTTTCTGCTGCGGGAATAGCGGCTTTTTTACCTAGCACGAGTAAAAAGCAAGTGCATATATCATGAAACCCCTAAAAGAATTATTGTTTCTTATTAAAAAAGTTAAAAGACCCTCCTCGCACACACAACACGCTTTAGCTCACAAAAAAAAAAGAGTGTATATTCTACCTGGTAATATTTTAAGGCGGGATTTCTCCACAGGATTTCAACAATCATGCAATGCAACTCTTGTTGTTTATGTGCTTTAAACATTGGTGATACATCTTTTCATATAAACAAGTTTTTTTTTTTGTTTTTTGTTTTTTTAATTATTGTCCCCGCAAAAAAAAAGTCTCCTCTATTTACCTTGTGGATAGTAGTACAATGATCTCTCTACATCTTTTGTTATCTGTACTGGATCCGCTAAATCCTTTTCTAAAAATAAGAACTCCATTAATAAATTCCTCCCCCCATTGTATTCCCTCCAATTGATTTCTTTTACCACTGCCTTTCTCTGCAATGTAATTGCCATGATGTGTATGCAGTAAAATCGGCCTAATTGGATAATAACGCATGAGTTTATATATATAAAAAGTGGGTGGGAGGAAAAAAAGAGATATTTTTGGTTGCAAAATAAGAAATTACCAACCTACCAAACATATTGTCGAAGTTTATCATCTACAAAGCCTTCGGGACATTTAGCTAGCTTTTTAAGTTCATCTAAATCATTCTTTGCCATGGCGTCGAGTATATCTTCTGTTTGTTGTACTCGGCGCATGCTTCTAGCTGGGGAGGAAATATATAATGAACAACTCTTTCTTCATTGACATTGTTTAACGTCCCCGTCATACCAACCGACATTCTAACTCCCATTCTTAAACCATGCATTATTTAACAGGTTAATTCAAAAAAAAGAGGACAAAAAATTAAAATAGAAACCAACCAACAAATTAAACAAAGAAACATCAAGTCACGCATTGGGTAATGTGTGCTATTGCATACAACCCTTTTTTTTTTTAAAAAAAAAAAAAAAAAAAAAAAAAAAAATTTGGGTGGGGAGTACAAAACAGAGAGAGAAGGCCTATATTGCTTATGTCACTTCAACCCGTTCTATAGCCAATCCAGAAAAAAAAAAGACATAGTTAAACAAGAGTTAGTGACAACACTAAGTATCATTACATCAGTAAACCAATGTGTACATTTAGAAGTCAGGTGATGATGGTGACACGGCTGTATGATTTACAAAACTCAAAAGTAGATGATTAAGACGACTGGAAATCATTTGGGTATAAAAATTTGGACCCCATGAACGTGTCACAAACAAAATGCACGAATTAGTTTCAAAAATATGATCATGCTATGATGGGCACTCTGTTATGTAGCTAATTGTAGTTAGATTGACAGCCCGTTTCACTAACTTTTTTAAAAAAATTATCAGAACTGTCTGGACACTTTGTTTCAATGAAATAGGGTATACAGGAGCAATAGCTCATTTAAGCCACCCTCAACACTCACTCACTTTATCTTTGCACTTGAAAATAAGCTCACTTTATCTTTGCACTTGAAAATAAGCTCACTTTATCTTTGCACTTGAAAATAAGCTCACTTTATCTTTGCACTAGAAAAAAAAACGCTCACTTTAATATAAAATATTTTTCTGCTTTTTTTTTTTCTTTGTACATATCTAACTACAATGGCTAGTCAAAAATGTAAGTTGAGTTAGCCTATAACGTTGAGTAACTGACCTCGTTTTAATTTTTAACCCATCATGTTACAAAAAAGACTTCAAGCTTCCTTTCAAGTGGCAACCCTCACACAATATCATAACCAAGTCATTACTTGAATACCCTTCTATTATAAATATGATCGTCTGTGCTTTAGTTGGTACTGAGAGTATCCAGTACTATAGTTTATCTGTCTAATTCTCAATGATTTTTACTTTATAGATAAAAATATTCCAGTAGACACTTATATGGTCGCTCCAATAGAGTCACCTGAAACTACTACTGATAAAAACATGTATACGTTATACGTCTCGAAAAATGAAATCAGTGATAAATGGGTACCAGTGCTTGTCGTAGTCCAAGAGACAGTAGACCACGTTACAATGGGAGAAACAATCAAACGCTGTTTACTGGTTTATGAAGAAAGACGAATTTCACCCACAGTTCTAATTATCTCTCTCAAAGATAGCCTAAGTGTTGTGGATTGGGGACAGTTTGATGAAGAGGATGCTTTCTTTCTACAAAAAATTCAATGTAGCTATTGGTCTGAGAAATGCTTGGTGTTTTTTCCTAATCCATTAAACGACGACTCGTCGGTACCTTCACTGACCGCATTTTGTCAATTTATATCGAATACGAAAAAGACCTTTTCGTCTTTTCAAGACATCGAAACTGGAGTTATATCCTTGACATGTAAAACCGCAAAGCCATAATAGGAGGCTTACACCAAGAAAACATTGGCTTTACATTTATTTGAAAGTGTAATTACTTTAAAGCTTTTAATTACAATAAATACTTTAAATCAGTTATGCATTTCACGATATATTGCCTCTCAACTGGAACAGAAACCCTTTTTATATGCATAGTGATGGGTGTCATCAACGGTGTAAAACGGGCAATACCCTTTAAAAGCGTACGTCATTCACGCATAATTAAACTCTCCTACCCCGCCACCTTGTCATATAAACAAGACTCGAGCAGTGTATCTAGCCTTGAATTAAAAAAATTGGAGAGGCGCGCGGGGGAAAAGGGGGGGATTACGTCGTTTGTTTTTATTGTTATTATTTTTATTCTACATTGATGAACATGCAATGGGGATCGTTGATCATGCTGGCATGTGGTCTGGTCGTTGTTTACTTGGCCATCTTATCCCAAGATGTCCCTTACCCACACCCAAAAACGATCTACACGTCCAATGGACCACTATTTCGAAACCCCGATCAGGTCATCTTGACCACTGTAGGACCATGGATTTACCTCACGAGCATGCAATTTCAACAACCTACCCATGAACCTTTTATAGGCATTCATAATTTGAAATTAGGTGTGCAAGGCATGTACAAGTTCCTCCATAAAAAAAGGACGATCCCCTTTTTTTTTTAACACCCATTGTATTTCTAGGCGTGATAAAACAATATAAAAAACCCATTTCGAATTTACAATCAGAACGAGAGTTACTCGAATCCGACGGTAAAAAAAAAAAGGGGGGGGGAACTTCATCGATATCGAAAATCTAAAAAAGGACGAACGACCATTAAAAATTAAAAAGAAATTTAGGTTGGGAACCTTGTTTTGAACATACGTTGAGAGGACAAATATCCAAAGTATCTGAACGAAAGAATAGTACGACTTGGCATTTCGGTGTGCTGTATCATCATGTGGAAAACGATCATTCGTTTCATTTTGTCAGAGTTTATTATACAGTAGATCATGTATTCGAATACAAGGATATCAAATTACCTGGCACGATATGGGTTGATTCTATCTCGCTCGAATACGATTCCATTATCTTTTCTAGGTATTTCTTTTTCTTATAAAAGAAATCTTGTTAAAAAAAGAGGAGGGGGGGAACTGACATCCATATTCTTAGGGATCCAGATCTTGTTGAATTTCATATCATGACTTTACCTTCCACTTTAATAGAACCACCCCATTCAGACAATGCCCAAGATATCACCTTGGATACAGTACAGCACGGAAGAGCTATCCAGGGTAAAAAAAAAAAAAAAAAAAAAAAAAAAAAAAAAAAAAACTTTGACAGCTTACCTTTTTTTATTGATATCATCTGAATTAGAATGGTCACAACCTGCATCTACAGAGGAATATGCAACTCTTTTTTCAAGATTATATTCACACGTGTAAGTTTTATGTGTGCAAATTTAGTTTTTCTTTTTTTTTAAAAAAAAAAAAAAAAGATTCATGCAAAAAACTAATCTGATCTGATAAATAAAAGAAATGACACCTATCGAGTTTTCACACTCAGTGTGCATCGAACCACCTCGACATTTTATGTCAATATCACGATTGCAGATAACGTGACCATGACAACCAGCGAAAATCAACGAGCGACGACTTGGATCGAACGAGAAAAGGCCGAATCCAAAGTAAAATAAAATAAGCCCCAAAAAGTTTTACATCCAGGGGGAGACACTAACTCTATAAAAGTACCCAGTGATCAATACAGAGGAAATGATTGATTATGGCGGTTTCGCGGATATTTCCAATTACAAGAATATCGAACTACGTACTTTTATGCCCCAATTGCACGCGACGGTCTCCTCGGATTTAAAAACCATTGTCTTTCCATTCCTCAAGAACAAATTCATCACGTTGGATTATACAGAAAACATGGACATGTTGAAAAGGATCCCGTCTGAAAGCGAACGTTTGTACTCGAATGATAATAAACAGACGGTACTAGCCGAATATTATTATTGGCAGCCTTATAAATCGGTGGATGCAGATATCATGGGTGTTCAATTGAACGAGGATGGCAGCATCTTGGCCTTGTGGACCGAATTCAACCATGTGTATATCTATAAACGTGGGACGGATAAGGTGGAAAGATCGTTACTGGGAAAGATTGACCGTTGGTTGGATCATGTTTTATCGGATATGTCTGATGAAGAAAAGGAAATCAGAAGACTTCATTTCCCTCCCTTTTGGGAATTGGAAATGGCGATTGCTCCCATACGTAATGAATACGGTGACTCAAGGGTAAAAACTATTTAGTCACGCTCCCCCCCCCCCTTATTTTATCTCACTCTTTTATTAAGGTTGTAGGCACCGTTCATTTCTGGGATAAGAATTACATATGTAAGATCGATCTTTTTTGTTTTGTTTTGTTTATTATGAATAATTAAACGCGGGGGATCATCCACCCCCTCTTTCTCTTATTTTAGTCGTGGGTTACAAGAATGGATTTGTAAATTCCTATCGGATCGATTCCCAAGAACCCGAAAAATCCATCAATTTTTGGACCTTTGCAATTGAGCGATGGGATATGCTTTTCGGTAACTCCTTTTTTGATGCATTTTTTCTACATTGTTACTAAACACCCCTCCCACTATTTTAGCCATGTGTGCCGTCATTACCATCTTTGTCTATAACGAATATCAACGTCCTCTCTAAAAAAAAGCTCCCCGCCATACGCTCGCGTATAAGGACCATAGCTTCTTTTTTTTTAAACCAATTAAAAATGTCCCCGTTTTTGTGTGTGTATTTCCCTCTACCATGAGTCATCCAAAAAAAAAAAAAAAAAAAAAAAAAAGATTGTATGACAAAATGTCAGACTTAATCTTTATATGTAGCTCAAATTAAAATTTCGTTTATTTATATTTATTTTGAAAGAGCCTTTTTTTGATCAACAAAAAAAAAACATGCATGTGTCGGGAGGGCGGAACCCGACGTTTGGTAAGTGAAAATTAATGACGCAGAAATGGATTGTAACTGGCTTCAATCATGGGTGGATTGCGTTGTCGACAATGGGCTTTAGGAGGTTCATCGGTCTTATAATAATTCACGGTGGCATCTTGGTCATCTTGGGTAGCGATGGAATCCACGGAAGACAAGGATCCGCAGGAATCATTGATGAGACCCGGTTGTCCAGAATACATGGCGGCATACGTAGGGATATCTGCATCATGGAGAGCCGCTGCAGCTTCCGGTCTTTTGATAACGATAGGGATAGTAGAAGTTGACTTGTAACGATAATAGGCATTTGATAACTCTGCAGGAGAGATGGAGACATGATAATTCTACATGGTTTGTGAAACAAAAAATCATACTTAGATTCTCTCTCTCTCTCTCTCTCTTTTCAACTTTTTTTTGTTACTCACCATGAGAGATAGCAATTGCTTTTCCATCAGATTAATTTCGGATAGTGTAAAATAAGCTGCATATTTCGCCCAATGTTTGTTTTTGGGTGAGGTGTCATGCAACGCCTTGGAAGTGACAATCAGGGTTGCTAAAAAGATACGATGGGAAGTGCATGGCATCCCTTTAGCGATGGTGGAAAGTGTCTGTTGAAGCCGTTGAAAAAAGACAAGTGAACCCAAGAGGGTACCGGTACGTACGGAGGATCGTTTGACGAGAAATCCGATAAAGGAAGCTAAAGAAGGGAGTGGACCGTATTTACTATGACCCAAGCTACTGCTCGTTGTCACACTGGGTTGACAAGGAATCACTAACGACGCCTGCATAGTTACGTGAGAAAGTAGTTCTGAACTGACAGGACGATGAATCATGTCCAAAATATCTGCAAGTATGGCTTCATCCATGACTTTTTCTTTATGTTAAAAAAAGAAAAAAAAAAAGATGTATATTTGTTTATTTTTTTTCTTTTTCTTTTTTTTTTTTTTTTTTTGCTTTATTAAATAGATGTATTATATTTTGAGACATGAAAAGGAAAAAAGGATGGAAAATATAACATAGATGATGAAATATGAGACAAATCTACTATTAAAAAAAAAAAAGAGGGTATAATGGGGGATAAAAAAAAAGTGGTTTTACCTCGGAAAAAGATATACATGCAAAAAAAAAAAAAGAAGAAAGAAAAATATATATATATATATATAAAAAAAGGTACGAAACGGGTAGAGGGATGTTTCAGTTCAGATTTAAATCTTTTTGTTTTTTTTCGCCCATCGTAGACCACACGCGTTGCATAGACTATCACAAAGAGTTTTTATTATTAGATGAAAAAGTGTATTTTTTTTAAAAAAAAAAAGACTTACGTTTTTGGACCATGTGGACCTTTTCGCCATTCGGGTGAGGCTGTTGTTCCACAATCAGCGCACACGTAATCATCCATGCTTTTATGTTTCTTCTAAAATAACACGGTTATATATCTTTTTTTCCCCGTGAAAAGGTTTCATCCCAAAAAAAAAAAAAAAAAAAAAAAAAAAAAAAATATTTACCCTTCTTTTCCATTTGTCTGTACTTGTGGTAACGGAATTATTAGAGGAAGGATAATCTTCATTATAGCGTAATAACATCTCATTGAATTCTCCATTCGATTGTACGGGTGGAGAATACAGTTCCGATTTCCATGGGGAGGACGTTGGTGCGTGGTCATCTGGTCTATTATTTGTTCCAAATAGAGTCGAACTACAGTTTGACGGTCGACGGTCAGCGGTTGAAAAGTATGGCTGTTGTTGCTGGTGATGGTGATGCTGTGGTGGCTGTGGTTGCAATGAAGGCTGTGGTTGCAGTGAAGGCTGTGGTTGCAGTGAAGGCTGTGGTTGCAGTGAAGGCTGTGGTTGGTGATAGGGAGGCTGGAACGGAGTGTCTTGTAGTAACTGATTCAAGCGCTTTTTTAGCCACTCATTTTCCATTTTGAGCTCCAAGAAGGAATCCATCAGACCATTGCTTCTGGAGAGATAAGGTTGAGCAATGGCAAAAAAAGATTGAGGAGGTTGATGTGGCACATCCTGCTTTGGATGACCGATGGATTCGAGTAGGATATAGGTATTGTCTTTGCGTCGAATGCGATAATGGGTCTTTATTCTGGAGAGAGATGAAAAGGCCAACTGAAAGTTTCTGGCAAAGATATCGAGGTCATCGGTATGAATAAAATCGGTCAACGATTTTCCAATTAACTCGAAGGGTAAATAGCCTGTTAATTCGATGCAACTCTCTGAACAATACAGGACTTTTCCGGTGGGTGATAATATATGAAGTAACCCGATTACATCTTGTAGGATTCTTTCTGACCAATTATTATTATTTTCTTGTCCGATGAAATTAAAATTTTCTTGTTCGTAAATTATATCTTGTTGCATTGTAAGTGAAGGAGCTGAAATAAAAGGCATATGAGTCACTTTGGTTACTGAATTACTGCCACTGGAATCACCTACAATTAAATTAGTTGATATGGTAATCATACATTAAAGATTTTAAGGATAAAAAAAAAGGGGGGGGTTAATTTTTAATTTAGAAGAGAAGAAAAAAAAAAAAAAAAAAAAAAAAAAAAAGAAAAAAAAAAGGAAAAAAAAAAAAAGTGTGGTTATTATATAACCAAATGTGCATGGCAAACTTCCCAATTGGGGATCGTCTTCCGATGAATCGGGAGCCAACCAGAAACGAGAAATGACTAGCCGATGCTGTCATTGTGCAATCCCCTCTTGGGAACTTTTGGAGAGTGGCTGATCATCTTGATCCTTAAACGTCATACACCATGACGTAAAGTACTTGTCCCCTTCCCTCCCCTTTTCCCCCAGGAATAAATGGCGTCACTATTTTCTATCTTTGTCCCATCCTTTCCTATATAAATAGTTTCTTTCAATTCCCATGTCAAAAAACCTTTTTTTTTTTTTTAAGCTTTTTTTTTTTTTTTTTTTTTTTTTTTTTTCTTTGGGGGTACCACTATTTTTAAATCTCGATAACCCACGATCCCCAAGTATGTGTGTGTGATTTTTTTGTTTTTTTAAAAAAAAAAAATACGTGTCACAGAATCCCATAATTTTTTTTTTACATAAGAAATACTACGTCAATATATGCAAGTTGGCAACATGAGATATGGTGGGGACATATCTACACGTGATGAACATTTTTTTTTTTTTTTTGTAATTCTCGGGTTGACTGTTTTTTTTTTCATATCTTTTTTTCTTGTTCTTCATCTATTCTTTTTCTTTCCTTACGCAAAAAAATATGACGGACAATCTCGCAGCTTGGCCTAGTGATGAAAAAAAGTTCAACGTGGTGGAATTCTATCACAAGATCTTATGGGCAAGTCAAACCTCCCCTATCGATGAAGCTTGTCATGGCAACAGGAGAGTGACTTTCTCGACCGAACCACCAGTGATTTATGAATATGAACCTGAATATCCTCAACGCTATTCCGATCACTTCAAACCTCCCCCTTCTTCTCGACACTCGGGAGAGAATTACAATTCTTATTATTATTATTTACAGCCACCCACCAGTCCTCAGGATAAGGAGGAGGAGGAGGATGACGACGTGGATTTCAGCTTCTTTCGGAATCATCGTCTTATGAAAACCAGATCCCTGTGTGATTTCAAACCGATTCCCAATGGAGATTTTAATTCTTTTCTCTATCCTACAACCACCACCACCTTGGAGGATCTTGATCCACCACCTTCTTACATTGAATACAATGTGTATCGGGAACCAATGGAAGACCCTATGTTTATACCAAACAATAACAAAAAACTGGGTAAAAAGCAAAGTATGGTATGGGTTGGACAGGCATTTCTTCAAAAGACCTTACGAAAGATTAAATCGTCGCCAAGGTTAATGATGGCAAGAAGATCTTCCATGTTATCCCTGCGTAAAAACAAGTCGTTTTTTTCCTTGTCTGCATGATTTACATATAAAAAGTTTTAATTCTTTTTTTCCCAGCAATCTTTTTTTTTTATTATTATTGTTAACCCCCCCCCCCTCAAAAAAAAAAGGAATTGTACATAAAATAAAGCAATATTCTATATTGATCGATACCCCTCCCCAGCATCACTGAAAAAAAGAAAGAAAGGAGAAATGAGGAGTGAAAAGGGTTATTTTAGGGAGGTTTACAAGTAAAAAGTCTAGGTCCTCTCTCTCTCTCTCTCTCTCCTCTTTTATGCGCTGTTCAACAGAAGAAAAAAGATACACTAGAAATACACACCTTCTTTTGCATTTACATGCCTTTAGTCTTTTTCTTTCTCATTTTTATATGGATTTATCTATTCCTTTGATTTTCCACCATTTAATTTTATATTGTCTTGACGCCATCACCCTTTAAAAGTCTTTTTGACAGGTTTCTTTTTTTAGATGTATTGTTTACAAAGTGCTGGTCGGGTTCAGTATATTACTACCCAATGCTTTTTTATAATGTATCATGCATCTTGTTATAAAAATAACTTTTTAGAAAAAATAATTACGTGTTTTCTTTTGCAATGGGAGTAGAACCCGATGACTTAATTTCAGAAACCCCCGCTGATTTACTTGTACGCACTGCAAGGGACGATTATTATATATTTATTTATAAGGCTGCATTTCTCACATGCTCTTTTAAATACACACACACACATGCTTATTTTGTACGTTGAAGAGCAGAAGAGAGTCGCCAAAATACTTTAGGTAACACATCCAAACTAAACGAGATTGATTCCAACAAGAATTCAGGTAAACGACCCTTTTCTTCCACTGAAAGTTGTGCCACTTGATAAGGTATATATTCCACTTCCTTTGTCACGTCATGAGGGAGCTCAATATGAAATTTAAAGTCTATGTATATTTTATTGTTAATATATAAAAAAATCATTGCTTTTCTCTTACCCATGAGAACACCATGAATCACACAAAAAAAGCTCGTCCCCTTCTTGCTTTCACCTTGTTCAATTACGTCAAGTGCAGTCAATAATTTCATTAATTTTTGTACATTAGCCTCGGCTTGATTTTCTATATATATATTTTTAGCTTCTACATATGTATCTACTCTATGTCTTACCGCTCTTATCAGCAACCGTCATCGTAGGCTCACGAATAAACTGGTGCATTGTTTCATTGTACTTGTTTTGCATCCTTAAATAGTCTATGTAGATATCGCATCAATCCCCTTTCCTTCCCTTTTGTTTGGTTCTATCTATATATCTATATATATATATTTATATATACAACATACACACAAACCTTGATATTGATCTTCATTGGCCTTTTTGTATAATGCTACTAATTCATGATGTCTTAAAGAAGCCCGTTTTGCTTTTTCCTCCAACTATTTCCCCCCCACAAAAAATTAATATCCTATCCCCCTTTTTTTATTGTTGTTGTTCCTTACGTCTGCAATGGTCTTGTTCTTCTCTTCAATTTCAGCTTCCGACTACAATTTACCTATTAATACACACACACACACACATCACATCGCATCGCATCCTTATAAACCTTTTTCAATCTTTCTGTTAAATGGGCAATGGTCATATTCAACTCGGATTCTCTAGCATGATCCACTCTACCGACACGATAATTATATTCAGGAGGTACATAGTTATTAGTGGGTCTGTAACCATAATCCACGGGTCGATGATACATGTCCGCTGAACCCTTGTATCCGTCCAGACCACTGGTGGGTGTTGTCGTGGCCAGTTTACGTTTATAGTAGGCTACCATATCTGCTGTCTCCCTTTGTTGTTTCTGCTGCTGCTGCTGTTGTTGAAGAGAAGGAGGAGCCTTCATTAAAGAGGGTGTAGACATCTCTAAAGGATCGTGTGAATGGGAGAGCATGGGTTGTGACTGACTTAAGGTAGAAGGACCTGCTCCATCTTGTCTCATGAGGGGTTGCGAATGACTTGTAAAGTCAAAATCGGCCTTCTTGTAATGTTGAGGTGCGCTATTTGAAAAGAGGTCTTCTTGTCCACTTTTCTTTCCACCTTTTCCAGTTAAATCAAATAGATTGCTGGACATGTTAATATAAAAAGGTGAGTGTGTATTACACCCAATAGAAAAAAAAAAAAAAAAAAACGCGAAAACACCAACCACGCGCGGTCCCTGTATTTGGGGACGGCGGAAAAAAAATAAAAATAAAAGAAATGAACTACGCGATTTTCCTTTTTCTTTTATATAAAATCTCTTTAAACACATTAAAAGATGACCATTGCTCATGAGGAACACCAATACTTGCAACTGATTAAACGTATCTTGGAAGAAGGAGAACACCGAGCAGATCGTACGGGTACTGGTACACTTGCGATTTTTGCTCCTCCTCAACTACGATTTTCCTTAAAGGACGATATTTTCCCTTTACTCACCACCAAACGAGTCTTTTACCGTGGTGTTCTCGAGGAACTCTTATGGTTTGTACGTGGCGATACAAATTCGAAACATTTGACAGATCGCAACGTCAAGATCTGGGACGGTAACGGTTCACGTGAATATCTCGATAAATTAGGCTTGACCCATCGTCGTGAAGGTGATTTGGGACCTGTGTATGGATTCCAGTGGAGACATTTTGGTGCCAAGTATGTGGACTGCGATACGGATTATACGGGACAAGGTGTGGACCAATTGGCTCAAGTGATTCATACGATTAAACATAACCCTACGGATCGTCGCATCATTTTATCCGCATGGAATCCCGCTGATATCCCCATCATGGCTTTACCCCCTTGTCATGCATTCTGTCAATTCTACGTGTCGAATAAACCTGCGGATGGAGGAAGAGCTCGATTATCGTGTGTACTTTACCAACGTTCATGTGATATGGGTCTGGGTGTACCCTTTAATATTGCCTCCTATGCTCTATTGACCCGTATGATTGCTCATGTCACTGACTTGGATCCCGGAGAGTTTATACATACCATGGGTGATACACATGTTTACATCGATCATACACAAGGTCTTCAAGAACAACTCTTGCGTGATCCTCGACCTTTCCCTACTTTAAAAATCAATCGTAAAATTACGGATATTGATGATTTCAAGTTTGAAGATTTCGTGCTTGAAAATTATAACCCTCATAGCAAAATCGATATGAAAATGTCGGTTTAATAATAAAAAGAACCACCCCAAAATTACTACCTTTTTTTTTTTTTTCGGGGGCGGGGGATCATCATGCTCAGCAACTCATCCAATCATACATACCATCCCCCCCCCCCTCTCTTTGATGGCGTCAAATGACCTTCATACAATAATGGGTGAATTCTTTTTTTTTTAAAAGGGGGGGGGGGAACTATAGCATACGTCTTTTCTGTAAAAAAAAAAAAGATGGACGGTATTTCAAAATAGGTTGGTACTGTGAAACAGAAAAAAAGGTTAAAAAAAAAAATGTCAAAAGTCTATGTTGTAGATCCTCACAGTTTTTTTTAAAAAAATAAAAAAAGCAAGTCATGAGTAAATCCCGGTGGGCGGGGGATTGCTCTGGTTGATAGTCTTTATCTTTATTTGAGTTATTTACGTCAAAAAAGAGCATTTGATAGGTTCCCCTCCGTTGCGGGGGTGAACAGTGAGGTGCTAAACCAAGTAGAGTAAGTGATGCAAACACGTTTAAGAAAAAAGGTCTCCCGGGGAATGCAAAAAAAAAAAAAGACCTATACAAAATATGGAACCGATTGGTTTCTACCTATAAAGTCGTCGTCGGGGGATTAAGCGTTGCTGAGCAAAACGGCTGGAGACAATAAGCTTGTACTACAAAGAAAAACATGGCATGTTACACAACAATATACAATAGGAGCTGAAATTACTCCTTTTAGACATTTTTTTCAAATCATTCTTGTAACACAATGATAATAGAAAAATGGTACCTGTTAACAAAAAAATTAAAAAATATCATTCCACCATGGTCTTTATTCTCAGTTTACGTTGTAGAACAAGGACAGTCATCCCTTTTTTTAAGCAGTAAAATTTATTTCTAGTACCTTATTGTCAACTGCAAAAAAAAAAAAAAAAGTTTCATCCTTTGATGGGTTTCAGACAGAGGATCAATGTTTGTTCTCAATTTGGTAAAATATGTTTTTTTTTATTAATGAGGCCATATTTTACTACATACAAAAAGGTTATTGTACCTGCTACAAACAACTTTCTTCTGGGCAATCTTACTCTAATTAAAAAAATTTGCCTCTTCGTAACTACGGAAACACCCCCCCCACTGTACTAATACACAATACATGCAAAAAAAAAAAAAAAAAAGACTCATTTTTGTGGATTCTTTACCCAACGCTTTATGAATAGAGGTCGTACAACTCTCCCACCCACCCAAGCTTTTAGAGTACCGCAGTCTGTGTGTATGGCTTTCCGTAGAGCGGATAAAAGTTAAATTAAATTTTTTTTATGGGTCGGATCTGAAAACGTTTAGCTTTTTCAAAAGTGAGGATAATACAACAACAATAGACAACATTTCAATTGAAGGGGGGGGGGGAGGAACAAGGTGTAGAGTTTTTCTCATATCCTCATTAGACCTTTAAAAAAAAAGGGGAGGAGGGACATCACTGATAAATCACTGCAATTGATAAAATGGATATTCTGATTTTTGTGCTTCAAATGGGTCCATACTGACACCATTATCTTACAAGAACCGAATCAAATATTTATACACTGGTTTTATCAAATACACTCTTTTAGGGGGTCTGATGACTATTTGACATTCTAGAACATTTTTTTGCATGAATCATTCTATCCCATCTTTCCAATGATGTCTTTTTCCCTCCAAAACAAGAGAAGAAGAAAAAAAAAAAACGGTGTATGTTGATACTGCAACTGGTTGTTATATGTCAATCCCTTTGTCCCTGAATCCGATTGCCCAAAAAAAAAAAAGAGAGGATTCAAGTTCCGTCTCAAACGAACGGTAAGACGGACTATAACGGGCCTTATCGGAAAGTTTTTTTTTTTATTATTTCACAAAAAAAGATAACCACGATCATATGATTTAATCAACAATAAGCGGGAGTAAATGAAAAAAAAAAGTTCTGTTTATTAGATTTGCAGGGGGAAAGAACAAAGGTGTTAAATTTGATAGAGGAAAAGTATATTTACAATAGATTTTTTTATATTACAAAAAGGGTATAAAACATGCTCACTGATGAAAAGGAAGTTTGGGAGTGTGTGTGTGTGTGTGTGTTGTGTGTGTGTGTTGCCCTCATGTGGTGTACAACAACAACAACAACAAAAATTTAAGGTTTTACAATTCGCTGTTGTTGGTCCAGAACTTCTTCTACTAGATCCATTTCCAATGTTTTGCCATGAATATCCAAATAGTCTTTAATTCCTTCCACATTCACAAACAAATTATATTTAATCAAACCCAGAAAGCTTCGTTCCATGAGATTGACATCCTTGGGTGTATAGACATGGTCTGTCATCACCACAATGGCTTGGCTCGTCAAACAGGTACCGGTCTCCGATAGAAACTTGGAGGCGGTCAAGATGGCTGCCAGGAACAGTCGGTAAGGTGTATCCACGTCCCCACGAGCATGACTGGGTAAACTCGTCTTGAGGCGTTGTAAATAAATTAACGATACTAAACACACGCACGGTGAGAGCTTGGATCGTTTAAATACGGTTGCTATAAATTCATTTAAGGGTGGTAGGTGTCCCTTTGTATTTAATTTATGGACGGGTGCTTTTTTTATCTTTGTCGAACAGGGTAATAACGATGTGGCTGTATTCGTGGTAAAAGCTACAAAAAATTCATTGCCGGTTGTGTAAGTAAGACCCGTCACCTCTTTTTTTTTTTTTTTTGGTTTTCTTACAAAGAAGTGCTTCTGGACTTCGCGAAGAAACTGTGGTAGGCATATTCATACACTACAACAACAACAACAACACACCACACACACACCAAAAAGATAAAAAAAAAAAAAAAAAAAAAAAAAAAAAAAAAAGGGAAAAAAAATAAATTGAATTAAATATTCACATGTTGGGTTTAAAAAAAAAGGATTGTCGCTGTCAACCACCTGAAATGCTTACACAATCAAACCAATCAAATCTCTTTATTCGCACCTTTAATTTAGATAAGGGTTCGGACCGTCAATGCATTGTGGAGTTGCAAAATGCCATCAGCAAGTAAAAAAAAAAAAAAAATGGATTCGCCAGTTTAATAAATTATTTAGTATTCCCGGGGGAGATAGTTGCTTTGGGGGAGGATAAACGTTTGAAAATAGATTGATTTAGTAACTGATTAGTGGAGTACAATAGCACCAATGACGTTCCGTTCAAATCATATTTGTACTTGATAGCAAGCCTCCATAGAAACGGTATCTATCCATTTAGCTAACTGACAGAATTCTTCTTTAACTCAAAAGGGGGACAGATATAATTCCTTTGACACTTTATTCCATATAGTAAAAAGAAATACGGATTGCATATAAAGTTCATGGCATCTATTTTTACGTCATATTGATTCATGATTTTAACGGATACGGTAAATGCAACTTCCCCTCAGAGAGAGTCCTACTGTTTGGTTGCTAACTTTCCCTAGAAATAAAACCTTTGGGTGAGGCTGCGAAAAAAAAAAAGTGCTAGGGGGGTTAGAGAGGAGGAGGAAGGAAATAACATACTCCGGAAGAAGAAGCATCAAAGTATTTAGTATATCTTTATTGAGTTGAGGATAGTAAAAAAAAAGAATTGCCTCCAGTTCAATGTAAAATTACGGCTGGCACCTAATAGACCTGTCTATACTAGGTGTGGGTCAACTTTGTCAGGATTGTATGTTTCGTGAGATGTCATGATAAACAAACATTCTGTTTATCCTCACCCCTCCTATTCATCATCTTACGAGAAGGATTCCTCTTTCACTCCGATGAAGTCCTATAAACACGTTTAGAATGAATTTTGTGGGTATAACGGATGGACATATAAAAAAATAGATGTTTTACATCATTTGAGTTTAAGAAGAAACTTTAATCGTGACAATCTGATAAACTAGCGACAAAAGAGCTGTGTTACTCTATATATAAAAAAAAAAAAAGTAATTCAGACATCAGCTGTATATGCCCTTACTTTTATGTATTCAACTGACTTTTTTTTTATAAACATTTATAATCAAAACCCTTTAGAATGATCCATTTATATCAATACCGAGTTCTTCTTCAGCCTCACGCACGCACGCACGCACGCGGACTGTAATACATTGGCGGCACTAAACCGAGAGATCATGTCCGTACAACCATGCATTGATCGAATCTTTGTTTATCCCCCAAAAATGACTCAACATCATTTTGATATTTGTTGGAGTATCCATCTTGATCACTCGCTTTATTTGTCCCACCAATCTATTAGTCAGTGCCATAGAAATGTCATCATGGATTGCAACAATAACAACTTTTGGTGGGAATTTTTTTAACAAAAAATGCGATTTGGATAGATCTTCCGCTTCCACCCCCCAATCAATTTTTTTTTCATCTCTCTCCCCCGCCCCCCCCACAAAATACGAATAAGAAAGTGTATTATTGAAATCAAATAACCCGCCTCACTTGTTGAGATCTAGATAATACTTTTTCCTGTCCATACACACAACCCTGTCCCAGGAGAAAGACTTTATGGTTCATTTAAGCTCAGACACGGGGAAAGACTGTCATGCTGCCTTCTGACCAACATAGCTCCAACTCGATGACGAGAGTAGCGATCATCTGAGCATAAGTTAACCCCTTCCTATCCTAAACTTGTCCAAAAAGAATTTTAAATCATGTGTGTGTGGACATCAGCGATCCCTCAACAGTGTCTTTCAGTGCAGAACCTTTTTTTTTTTTAGTTGACTGAGAACTCTCACGTGTAAAAAAAAAAAAAATCGTTCTCAATTTGTATGAACAGGTTGTATATTGGTAAACTAGCATGAATAGGCTACTCTCAAAAAGCTTTTTTAATTAAAAGCGTTTTAGCCTGCTAAACCAACGTCTCGTGGATCAACCAACATGACGTGCATCAACAGAGTTTCCCACAGCTTGTGCTGTTTATCATTGGGAGACAGTTTTCTTTTTATATGTAAAAGGGGTATCTATTGACACCTCACCCAAGGTTCCCTAATACCGGCCTTTCAGGCTCGATAGGGCTGGTACAACTCAAAACTGGCCTTGTTCCCCAACTAGCTCACACTGCCTTTATATGAAAATGCCAAAAATCACTTAGCAGACGCACAATTAGAAACACTAGTACACCTCCTCTCAAGCGTGCAATAGAGTTGCAGAGAAAGAAGAAAAAGAAAAGAAAATATAGAGAGAAAAAGGACTTTATTTATACCCTGCTGTGCAGCAATCATGCAAAAGATCTCTGGGTTTAAAATAGAAACAGTCACTCGACTATGCTGTTTTTGGGCGTGTGTGTGTGTGTGTGTGTGTGTGTGTGTGAGGACTATGGAAGGCTCTACTAATAAGATTGAATAATCAGTTTATCCCAACATGAGTTGACAACAGATCTTTATGACTATGAACGAACTCCAATGAACAAATGTAACAGGAGAGAGCCTGTTCAACGACGACGACATTCAAGTATATTACTGCACGTAGTTCAGATAAGCGCAAGTCCTGACAGATGAGGTATACGCCACTCTCATTTGTACTGAACGTTGTGAGTGATTCAGTTGCTGTAGTCATGGCAGTCCAAAGAGGATAGTACCTGCTATTGCCTCTCACCCAAAATATCCATGGGACATGCGTCAAATTTTAGAGGTTCAAAGTATTTATTGAAGGCTGTCTTTTTTTTTTTTTTTTTTTTGTGCAGTTTTTCATATGTGGATATTTAAACATATCACTCTGTACACCGTTCCCCTTTTTTATTATTACAGGTAAGATGGGAAAAAAAGAGTGACCCCTTCATCCATATAATTCGATGATTGGGACATGTTTCAAATTAATCAACTGCAAAAAAGCTTATTCTGTCGGATAACCCGCAAAGATTAAATCGGTGAATTAATAATGCATGATTGGCTCTGAGGCCCCCTCTCTTCGTGATATAATCACCCCGTGTCTATTTTTTTAGCAGGAGAGAAAACAATGACATGAATCATGAATGAACCCCCTTTCACCATGAAGCGCAATGATTTATTTCCGAATGAACAGGTTTCCTTTGTTATTACGCTTTCATTTCCCAAACCTACGCAAAAATAGGTCATGTGGGACTGTCATTTTTTTTCAGATGTTGGGGGGTGCGTAGCAAAAGTGGGTGCCACGGGATAAGAAAGCAAAGTCTTTCTCTTTCTTTTTTGTTATTTTCAACATCATGTATTCAATCTGGGGTAAAAAGAGTAAAGAAGCCGAGCAAGAAAAGAAGAAGCCTAGAACAAGTGCAGCACAAATCCGCGTTCAAAAGGGTATAAAAACGTGTTCTTCATTATTATAAGAAAACTAAAAAAAAAGAGTCCCATGGAACAGATTTAGCAGAGTTGGATATTCCTGATACCATCAAGTTGGAATTTCCTGATCCATCCAACATTCTCAACTTTAATGTCACTATCCAACCTGATGAAGGTAAAAAAAAGAAGAAAGAAAATAGAATACATTAGTCTCATATGTGTTGGCCCTTCAGGCTTTTTCGTTCATGGTATTTATAGATTTACCTTTGCCATCAACACCAACTATCCCCACGAACCACCAAAAGTTCGTTGTACTCAAAAGGTAAATGTGTTGATGATGTGCCAGAAAGAAAGTGACTGACATATGTCCCTTATTTAGATCTATCACCCAAATATCGACTTGGAAGGAAACATTTGTTTGAATATTCTTCGTGAGGATTGGAAACCCGTACTTTCATTACAAGCTGTATTAGTTGGATTACAATATCTGTTCCTGGAACCAAATGCGGATGATCCATTGAATAAAGGCAAGTGTTTGGGATCTGGATCATCTTATGAAAAAGGCTGACATGCTCTTTTTTAAAACTGTTTAGATGCGGCCGAAGTGTTGAGAAATAATAGAAGTAATTTCACAGCCAATGTTAAAAAGACAATGGCAGGCGGTTCAATTAACGGGTTACAATATGATAATGTACTGGCATAATAAAGTCTTTTGCCCAAAATAAGAATCTTTACTTGCCTTTTATTTTTATTTTTACACCCCGTCTTTTAATTACAATTTTTTTTTTATTATTATTTAAACTTTTCTCTTCTTTTTTCTCTTCTTTACAAACCAAAATGGTGTCTGGGCATTTATCAGCCCTCTTAATGGATTGGACCTCGGCAGTTACCGAATTAAATACGCTTACAGCTCACACACTACTGGAAAAGGAACCCGAGTTGTTATGGACACCTATACCCCATAGTTTAGATGAGACAGATCATCAAGATCAACTTGCTCATTTAAATAAACTCGGCTCTTCTTTTCAACCCGTGAGTGCTATACAATTTACACTACTACACTACCGAGATACCATAAACCCAGTTCAAGAAGACCGATTTAAATTCTTATGTTATTTAATTGAGGTTAGACAGATTTATAAAAATCACAAGGTTTTTTTTTTTTTATTAATTATTATTCTATACCAGCAATCTTCTTTACATGATCTTGATACCCGTTTTTGGGGCGAATGCAATAATTCAACTTTACATCTTGTTTGTTTCTTGGGATTCGGACGCATTCTTAAAATTTTAATTGAGAAAGGTGTGTCTGTCACGCCTTCCAATGATTTAGGCTTTCTTCCGAAAGATATCACCACTTCAGAATCCATCCTTCACACGCTCTCCATGACACTGCCCAGGCAACAACAGAACAAAAAAGAAATGCTTCGTACCAAATCGGTCCGTCCCAATTACAGCACACCAGATCGATTCAAACTTTTACGAGAACTAGCGGAGGAATCCAGCATAGATCATAAAAAACAGATTTCCGGCGGCAGTAGTATCGATCGAAAGCAATCGGAAGGTCATTATTTTCGTAAAGGCAGAGTCAAGGAGACACAGCAAAAGGTCCTGATTGAAGAAGACCTTCTCACCCGAACTGGATCCAAACGTCAATTAGAAGTCGCTCAATTAGCAAAAAAATCCGCCGTCAAGAATAATCCTCTTTGGAAAAAGATGGAAAAACGTTCGTTTACGTCTCCTACGCCTTCTCCTTCCAGTTCCGCTTCTCTCATCACGGACGCTGTTGAACAGGTTCAACAAACACCCCTTACTCATACGACAACGGAAGAACAAACACCCAAAAGAAATTCAAAGGTCATCTTGTCTCTCCAAACAAAATCTTATGTCTCTTCCAGTATTTTCGTACAGGCTGATGAAGATAGTGTCATCATTCCTCCGATTCCAACCATTTCCTTAGAAACTCCACAAGACGCTGAACCTTGTGTGACCGTCCTAGATTCGAGCGGCAACGGAACACAAGGTACTCCCACCCTATCCAGTAACGAACCTACCGAACTAGAACATGAGGAAAAAAGTCTTAAACAATCCAGTAGCGACGAAGAAGAATCTTACTTTGAATCCATCGAACCTGACCTTCCCACTTCCAACTCACCTCAACCTTACGATAAAGAAGAAGAGAAACAAGAGACAAGCAGCGATGATGAAGAATATTCAGATGATGACAATGACTATGAAGAGGGAACACCCGTACAATTCGCTACACGTATGGTCTCTCCCATCTATAAATCCGTTGTCATCATGAACGACGATTCGACTACAGTCAAACAGGAGATAAATTACTTTACAAAAACGACCGATAAAATATCCGAAGATCATCAGCCTTTAGTCGTCAACGTGGAGAAATACATACCCACAGAAGAAGATTTATCTCTGCTTTCTACAACCCCAGAACAAGATGAAAATCTCTTTAATTTTGTGCAACATTCTACTACTCCTCCAGTGCGACCTCAAAGATCAGATCTCCGCAGAGGTAGCAGTAACAGCACTATCTCCTCCTCAGTAAAATCACCGTCTGTCACTCAATTACCATCATTACCACCACCACCAGTAGTAGTAGCTGAATCACACAATGATGAACAGACGTCCAATGTTCAATCTCCCATCGCCCATGATGTATATACCAACGACGATTCCTCCCCCATAATGGTGGACAAATCACCTCTTTTGGACAACGTAAAGGATAAAAAAAGAATGAGCGGAAGCCAAAAAGCTGCGTGGACAATGAGCATGAGCTCATGGGCTGCCATTTTAGATAGAGAATTTAACTTGGATGAGTTACAAAAGCAGCAACAATTAGAAGCAGCAGCGGCAGCAGCAATAGAAAAGGATGAACAGACACAAAAGGCAACTTTACGCTCTACAGAGTCTTTGAGTCCAAACAAACCTAGACAATCCACAACAAGACGATCCATTGATACAAGGCAATCCATCGATACGAGACAGTCCATCGATACAAGACAATCACTGTCCGTCAGACAATCCACAGCGGCCAGACATTCCACAGCCACCATCGATTACATCGGAAGTGGAAAATTGCAATTATCGGACGAAGAAATGGATTCAATGATGCTTCGCCATGGTTACAGTACAACCGCTGTAGACAACGTGTCGCCCATTCGTTCCAGTAGTATGATTTCATTATCATTCAACGATTTAGAAATACCTGCTATTCCTACACCTGCGACCAACCATAATCACCACCATAGTCCTAAATCCACCTCATCATCCCATCCTCATCCTCATCTTACCGAACTTCCTCGACTCAACACATCCAATTTAACGGTATCTCGAAAGCCTATTGTAGCTTTAGCCGAACCCAGTCTTACCCAAAAGAATATATCCCAAAAAAAAAAAGTCAATGCCGCGATACCCGCCATCAATTTAGAACAAAAGAAGATGTCGAAGCATGGCAAATTATACCTTCACGTGAATGGGATCCAAGATATCCTCTTACCTTTACCCAAGGACCGTGCCTATGTGCGTTGTGTGGTGAGCGATGGACGATTTGAATACATGTCTCGGTACGAAGTGCTGACACAGAGTATTAATTTCGATTATGAATGTGTGATTGATACCCACCCAGATATGATCATTACCATCTCGCTTCATGTACGACCTGATTATGTCATGAAATCAAGAACGCCATTCTCTCGATTGTTTTCGTCCAAGAAGAAGAAGGAATCGTTGTCGGGGTATGTGAATAAGGAAGATGGAGCTATTGGTCAGGCACGCTTTGCTTTGGCTCACATGTTGCCAGCGTGCACAGAAACAACCTATCTCGCTGGATTTCATTGCTTCAATGCATGGTACTCACGATCGTTTAAAGAACGCCATCGACAAAAGAAGAAGGACCCAGATCACGATGTTTTAAAGGTCGTGGGCAATTTTGATGTTGAAATGCTGTATCTACCAATTACGGATTTCCAAAAGGTAAAAGAAAAAAAAAGACCCTAAATAAGAACCTTTGTGCTCATCCCACTCCCTCTCCCTTCTATCTAGCCTTTTCCTCGTAATTTGCGGGAATGTGATATGGCTATCAAGCAGCTTCAAAAGTCAGTTGAAGAATCATCCGAAAAATACCTTACTTACTAAATCTTTTTCGTTCTCTCTCTCTCTCTCTCTATATATATATATAATAATAATAAACAATTTGTACCATCTCTCTCTCTCTTTTTCCTCTTCTTTTTATTCTTCTTTTTTTTTTATAGAGTGTATTTATTTTAATTTAGATTCGTTTGTGTGCGAGAGAGAGGCGGGGGGATATCAGAAATCGTCACCTTGATGAGCGAAAAAATGGGTGTATGCAATAACTATAAAAAAAATCATTTAGTAAATCATAAATCAAAACCATACCCTTTTAGTTGAATACTTTACTTGTTCCATAAACTAAAATACCGCCTGAAATACTCATAATCATGGCCGGAACTGTAATCTGTAGTTTTCGAACTCGTCAATATTACGCATAAAAAAATCAATTTTTTCACTTACAACTTCCGCATGCGCGAGAACAAAGGGTAAACCTACATACATCATTAATTAACATGACACACACACACGACATGGTTTAAATTACTTACAAAATCCGGTAACGATAAACATGCCAGTAATAAAATGTCCTGCATCGAGTGCACCACTAAGAAAGAAAGAAAAATTTAATTTTTTTTTTTTGGTTATAGGAAACACTTTATATATTCATTTACCCATTGTAGTCGGACATGAGGTCATCTTCTCCTGCACACCTTCCACACAAAGCATTGGGTAATGGAGCTAATATGTATGTAGCGACTAGCAGACTTTGTTAATATCACCCTATCCTACACAAGAAAAAAAAAATGTATCTCTTTTTTTACCGACTAACAAGGGCCACCAGTTGCTAAGAACATGAAAAGAAAAGGGAAAAAGAGTCAACATGGCCTGAGCTGGTTTTATTTTATTTTTTTCCGGGATGTCTACTTACTAATAAAGTGCACAAGATAAAATTACGAGAAGAAAACCAATGGCTAAAACAAAGGCCAATGCAATAATGCTATACAAGATTTTAATTTTTTTTTTTTTTTGTTCTTCTTTTCTTGATTGCCTTACGCTAATTTAGAAAATAAGAGATATAAGTTCAATTCACTATAAGTATCGAATAGTTCTTACTTCTTAAACCTGCCATTATTTTAAATTATTTATTAATATTTTTTTTTGTACACTTGTAAAAGATATGAAAAAAAAAACATGTTTTTTTTTCTTGCACCAAACACAAAAAAATCCGCAAGACGACGTCATTTTAGGAATTTGAGGGAATACAGTTGCTTATCACTCTGATTAAAAAAAAAAAAAACGCATCACAAACCGGGTTTGGTCAGATCATTTGTTCCCAACCACCACCACCACTAGCAGAAACTTTTGTTAGCCCTTAAGATACTTTTTAAAATTCAAATAGTAGGTTTGCAGTGGGTGCTGAATCATAAATAGAAGCGCATTATACGTTAGCATATTTGTTTAATTGACATTCCGAAATCAAAGCGGTAAAACACAATGCAAAATTACTCTTTCTTATGCCTCAGAATTCACACTGTATCTCCACGCGGTCTCTCCTCTTAAAATGTATATAAAGTATCTTTCTCTCCAAAATACCCGCTCTATCTTTTGCTTAGAAAAAAAAAAAAAAAAAAAAAAAAAAAAAAAAAAACGGGTTACAATCCAACTCCATTTTTTTTTACAAGTTGGGATCAAGCCATAAACATATGCAGTTTTGATTTCAATAATTCTCATTGGCTCCCCCAAATGAGCCATTAGAATAGACATTGATGACGTTCAACGTGACGTTTTTGGGCCATCGCCTACACCTTTCTCTCTCTCTTTCGCCCTCACCACAAATATCCGAGGCAATTCTCCATCTACCCCCCTTTTTCTCTTTTTACTTTTTTTTTCAAATGATTATTACAACAGATAAAAGAGTTCTGGTCCGAAACTTTCTAGATAAAAAAGACTGGAGAATTTATATAGCCATGGTGATAGGTATTACGCTTGCTGGAACTGGAACTGCTTTTCTACTCTCAAGGAACATTCGAAAACCCAAGAGAAGAGTTTCAACCCAAAAATGTAGTATTAAGAACCATTCCCCCATATTACAACGCCCTATCCCGCCCTTCTTTTTAATTCTCTATCATATCTTATACAGTACATGATGAATCAACCGGTACCTATGAAACCATGACAGACACAATTATATCCGTCATGACGGCAGAGGTATTTCCTCTTTTGATGTTTCTAAAAAAAAAAATCATACAAATTACTTGATTGACCCCCACATTCTTCTTTAAGCAACGTTTAGCAGCCTCCAATGTATTAAAATCAAGGGCAGATACCGCCTTCAACCATAAGAATTACAAAGAGGCGATCCGATTATATACCCAAGCGATTCGATTTAAAGCCGACCCAGTGTTTTATTCCAACCGAGCAGCATGTTATGCCAACATGGAAATGCATGATAAAGTGTTGGAAGATTGTGATGTGGCTCTCTTGTTAAATCCTACCTATACAAAAGCTTTAAGTCGTCGTGCACAAGCCCTTGAACGAAAAGGAGACTTGGGCGAAGCTTTGTTTGGTAAATACACGATGCTTACCTGTACAGATATTACCTGACTTTCTCATCCCTCCACCCCCTTTTTTTGTATCTAGATTATACGTCCGTGTGCATCTTTGAAGGCTTCAAGAATGAACATAATAGGAAATCCATGGAAAAAGTATTAAAAAAAATATCGGAATTAAAGGCAAAAGAGTTATTAAAGGTATGAGATCGTTTCTCTTCTATCTTGTAATCCAACCCTCATTTCAAACAATAGACAAAGCAACCTAGATTACCTTCTCCTACATTTGTAACTGCTTACCTTGACTGTTTTCATCCAGGTAAAACACGAACACACACATAAATAAACAAGAAATCTAAATGGGAATTTTAGAATCCGGTACAAGTATACCTTCCACAACAGACATACAAAGTGGTGACGCCTATTATGCAAAAGCAAGAAGAGCTATCGCCGAAAAAAACTACTACGAGGCATTGGACGATTGTGAAAGAGCTCTGGTTTTGGGTTGCTCTCCACACTACATTGCATCCGCTCTGAATTTGAAGGGGACGTTGGTCTTCTTAAAGGGCGATGCTGAAGAAGCATTGCAATGTTTCAATCAATCCATCGAATTAGACCCTTCCTACGTACAAAATTACATTAAATGCTCCAATATATTTATGGAAAGAGGGGACATACAAGGTGCCCTGCGACACTTTGAACAAGCCATCTCTATCAATCCCGTAGACCCCGATATCTACTATCACAGAGGACAAGGTAAATTGCATTTATATTACCATAGAGAAAACCCCCCAGCTTATGACTCTTCCCAACCTACCCAGTGTATTACATTAGTGGAAGTTACAAGGAAGCAATCAATGATTATGAAAGATGTATACAAATCGAACCAACATTTGTGTATGCCCATATTCAATTGGCCGTCACACAATACAAACTTCATTTAATCGCAAGAGCCAACCAAACATTCCAAGAAACCATCAAGGCATTTCCATTATCATCTGAAGCACATAATTACTATGGAGAGATATTGGCTGATCAAGGATGTATAGAGGAACCCATTGAGTTATTTGACAAGGCCATGTCTCTGGATCCAAAAAATCCTTTGCCTTATATCAACAAGGCCATGATCAAATATCAGAATCTCAATGACGTGGAAGAAGCGATTAATTTATGCAAGAGTGCCTTGGAAGGTATTTTCTACATGTGTAGATGTGAGAGAGAACCTGTTGCTAATTCTTTTGGAGTATATAGCTGACCCTGCTTGTGATGCAGCGGTTGCTTCACTAGCCCAAATGTATCTTGAACAAGACAGACATACAGAAGCTTTGCCATATTATGAAAAAGCGATTGATCTAGCTCGAACCGAGGCTGAACTTCAACTGGCGGTGTCTTATGTGGAAGCAACCAAAATGCAAATCAGGTATTTTCAAATAGTTTAACAAGGGTTTGATCCATCACACATATACTAATTCCCGGAATTAGATTTACAAAGGCGTATCCCAACGCAGCATCCAAGTTAACAACACTGAAATAAGATGGAATAATAAAATGTTAAATACCTAAACTTTTTGAAAAAATGTATCTACAACTGCGGATTCGTTATTTTACTATTTAGAGTAGATTCCCCCAAAAAACAAACCTTGTGGCTTGCAAAATATTGCTCTAACAAAGTTATATCTCATTCACCAAGAGTTCGCTTATTTTTACTGCTTTCTATAATATACTCGAATGTATACATTACGTTGTTGAACTGGTCTCAAGGAACAATTCCCGCGTAAACTGGTATTTGGCAGTAGTTATTAAAATCTATTATTGATTAATATTGGGATAAACAGTTTATTCGGTCCATGCACAATGTCGTATAAAAAACCTTGAAAAAGTCCTTTCACGGGCAGCAGATACGCGCCCCAAAAACAGCATAGTCGAGTGACTGTTTCTATTTAAACCCAGAGACCTTTTTGCATGATTGCGCTTTTTTTTTACGCAGACCATGTAAAGGTATATAAATAAGGACCATTTTTTTTTCGAAATTCTTTTTCCTTTTCTTCTTCTTTGTCACTCTACTGCATGCCTAAAGGGATGTGTACTAGCGTTTCAAATCGTGCGTCTGCGAAGCATTGTCGGCATTTTCATATGAAGGCAGTGTAAGCAAGTCAGGGACAAGGCCAGTTTCAAGTTGTGAGCATGGCTGTACCAGACCTGTCGAGCATGGAGGGCCGGTAGTAGGGGACCTTTTTTTTGGGGTGAGGTGGGATTAGTTACCCATCTCATTCCCCAGTCATAAACATATTGAGGTGTGAAATCTCTATAGATTAACGTCATGTTCATTTAAAGAACGTGATGTGTGCTCCTCTTTTGCTTTAGGAGACACACTTTTACTAGAAGATTCAAGAGAAAAAAGTTGTCATTAGAGCTAATTATATATATTAGCCAGCATTGACTTTTTTTTTGCCCTAATGCAGAAACTTTTTTTTGATGATTTCTTTTTTCGAGCATGATATCACTTCTAATCAAAGTCAACTCGCATTAATCAGTGCGGCCATTGTATCGTCTCATCTACATTGATCCATCCCAATCCTACAGCATAAAATGCATATCTATTGAATGTGTCTTTTCAAGTTTTAAGAGTTCTATAAGCAGTCTCACAGTATCCCGCTTGAAGTATAGAGACAACCCTCTCTTCTGTCAGACACGCGGATCGGGGATTTGCAAATGGTCACCATCTGAGATTGAAACAGTCTCTCAAAAGTCTCAAAAGTCACAATGGGTGCAGAAAAAAAAAAAAACCTTTAAAATAGGCCAAAGGAATATTTTTTTGACGTGTTTTTTTTCCTTCTTCAGACAAAAAATTAATTTTTATATAAAAATGTCAGCCGAAGATCTTATTAACGATGATTTCATGATCCTTGATGAAGAGACCATGAAGGTTGCTGAAGAAGTCAGTGCCATTCAACGTAAGCTTATGGAACCTATTTGGTACAAGCGTCGTGAAATGGTCAAGAAGATCCCAAACTTTTGGGGTCAAACTGTAAGTATATTTTTACAAAAAAGACAAATTTGTATAGGAAGAGATCGGGCCTTGACCATTTTGTTTTTGTGTGTGTGTGTAGATTGGCAACTCTCCCTTGTTCGGTATTGAACCTACCGAGAACGATATTGAAGCCTTGGAGAACTTGACTGATTTACACGTTGAATATGATAGTGAAAAGCCTAACTACCGTAAGGTTACCGCCGTAAGTGTTCTTATGAAACCTCCCCCATAAAAAAAAAAAATTATTTTTTCCTAATTTTTTTTACAACCAAAAAAGACTTTCAAAAACAATGATGTCTTCAAGAACCAAACTTTAGTCAAGGTATGAAAGTGACATGGGGGGATCGTAAAAGGAGTATGTCACTTACAAGTAAATTATAGGAATTCTCTGTTGATCCTGAGGATAATGCCGATGTTATCTCCAAGTCCACTATTGAATATCACGAAAACAAGGTAAGCCAAAAAAAAAAAAAAAAATTTTAGTTGCATTAATTATTAACACCGAAAAACTAGGCTCCCAATAATAAGCGTAAGGCTGATCAAGATGACGATTTTGCCGTCTCCTTCCTTGAATGGTTTGGTGATGACGATGTTCGTGTTGGTGTCATCCTTAGTGAGGATATCTTTCCCAATGCCGTCGAATATTTCCAAGGCCCCGAAGAGGAGGATGATGATGAGGATGATGAGGATATTGAGCTCGGTAGCGATGAAGACTCTGATGGTAACATAGATACACATGTATAAAAAGTAAAGACTAAATTCATCTTTTCCATTATTAGACGACGAAGAGGTTCCTCAAAGCAAAAAGTCCAGAAAGTAGATTCTTTCTATTCATTTAAATAAATCATACATCCCATTCACCCATATTTATCTCTCCCTCAATAAAGTAAAATAAATACAAACTGTAAATAAACATTAATTTTTTTGTTGCAGTTGGTTTTTATTTTAAAAGGATAAATAAATGGTAAATAGAGAATAGCACCCATAATTTAAACCTTGAAACCACGAGAAGCACGCTTACCACGAGCCTTTTCGAACTTTCTACCCTTGGAACGAACGAAGGGCTTCTTGTTCTTATGGGGACCCATACCGAAATGCTTAACAGACTCACGAGAGTTCTACAAAATAAAAATAAAATTAGCTCACTGCTCATCATCCCCACTTTTTGTCTTTTTACCTTGGCACCACGGACGAGGACAGTGTTGGCACCGGTAGGAGCACGGAGAGCCAATTGATCCAAGGTCAAAACTTCACCACCAGCCTTCAAGATACGAGCTCTGGCAGTCTTGGTGAAATGAAGAGCGGCAACGGAAAGCTTGGGGAGGTCCAAAAGACGAGAATCGTCAGTGACAGTACCGACAACAACAACAGTGTTGTTACCCTTGGCGTTCTTGACAATGCGAGAAACGGTAACGGGGGGACGGTTGACACGAGACATAAAGAGACGCTTCAAGACAACCTTGTTGAAGTTGGCATCAGTACGACGAGCGAGGAAACGGTACAACTAAAGAAAATTAAAATTTAATGTCTTTATCTCTTATTTTTCAGTCTGTGTTTGCTTTACCTTGACGAGCAAGGCCAAGTAGACGTTCTCGGACTTGGGAGAAGTACGGTTGGTGTTCTTGACGTGATGGTTCTTTAAGTCAATACCCTGAAATAATTATAAATTTTGTCAGTATAAATCAGCTTCATTGGAATTTTATATGCAACCGAACATTTTAGAGAGAAAAAAAAAAAAAAAAAAAAAAAAAAGGACAGATATCCATCCATCCATCGCATCCATCCATTTTCAAAAAAAAGTCGTTGCATATGTGTTTCTCTCTATCTCTATAAGTCTACTGTACCATTGTAACAGATGTTTTGACAGCTGAAGTAAAGAAGGATCTATCATTTGTCGCCCCCAAGCTGAGTGTCTATACTACACCTCCTTTTTTACACCGTATACATTTTTTTTTTGTGCCCGTTGGCCCGGCCACTCTCCTTTTCTCTCTCCCCCCACTCCACCCCCCAAATTGGGAAAACGAGGGCAGTCACTCCCGAATAATAACAACAGCCAAAAAGGGTCTCCCCCCACCCCCCCTTTATCTCTCTTTCTCTACATATATACACTTTTTTAATAAAATGGAACGAATCGATCCCTTAACTCTCATTAGTCAAATGAACACAATTTTAGAAACTTGCAACAAGGTGCAAAAACGCATGCGAGATAAAGAAACAATGCGAGAAGTCGATTTAGAGAGAAAAATTCAAAGCCAAGATAAACGCATAGCACAACTCGAAGGTATGCATCCTAAGCCCTTCACTCTAGGTTCAATACTGAATTTTCTTTTTTATTAACCAGATAAAAAAAGAAGCCTGCAGCGCGACTTTGAACGACAAGAAAACACAACCAAAGAACTTGAACAAAGTAACTAAATAAAATGACACCATGCCGGAAAAAAAAAAAAAAAAAAAAAACTAACGATTCCCCTATTGGGTATATGAAGAGGTGTCTGAACTCCATGAAAAAGAAATATCATTACGAACATCAGAAATTAAGCGAAAAAACGAGCTCGTAGTGAAAGCCAATGCCGACTTGGAGGCAAAAATCAATGAAAAACGACGTTTATTAGAACAACAACGTATGGAGAATACAGCGAGAAAATCATCAGCTCAGGAAAATAACGAAAAGTTATTTACGGAAGTGAATGCCTGTAACAAGCAGCTACAATTACACATCTGTCCTATCAAAGGTTTTTTTTTTTTTTTACTTGTTATATAGTCAAGAAGAAGCCACCTAATATCTCTTGTAGAAAATTACATCAAGTTCTCATTCAAGTGCATCAACTCAACCGATCCCGAAAAAACCTATTATTTCGTGTTATATCTGGAAGAATCCGGACTCTACAGAGGTAAGATATATACAACATCATCTCGCTACTTTTTTCCCTCTTTCTTATTCTACCTATAGTCACTGAATGCGAACCCACATTACCCAACGTGGAATCACTTACATCTAATTTAAATTCGGACCGCGACTTGTACTCTTTTATAAAACTAATGAGAAGAGATTTTGTAGCTTTAGACCGAACACACTTCGATGCTATTCAATAGAGACTCTTTCAAACATTGAAAATGTACCTGATTTTTTTTTTCTTTTTTTTTTTTTGGAGAGACGCACTATTTAAACAACCGATGATCGATGACGTCCTACACAACCTTTTTTTTTTTTTGTTGCTGGCCCTGGGCTGCGCGGGGGAATTTTTTGGGCAGCTCGCCCAAATTACATATTTTTTTTTTCCTTTCAAAAATATCCTTACATTTAACATAAAATGGTAATCTTTTTTTTATTGAAAAAGAAATCAACATCGTATTGAAGAAATAGTCATTAATCGAATGAATTGTTCAAATAAATTAGGGTGCTGTTAGTCGTTATCCTTATCCTAAAGATGTTTGGTAAAAAAAAAACCTGTAAAATCTAGATTCTACGACCATGGTATTAAACCATGTTTTGCTTGTATAGGTCTCCTGCCGGTGGTTGGTGGTCCAGACCCAAGACTTGGAAGTCAAACACAGTCATTGCCGCTCTTGGTATGGCTGTCACTCTTGGTGCCGTCTGGAGAGTCTCTGCTGAAAAAGAGGTGAGTGCATAAATACCTTTGCTTTTTTTGACGTACTCATTAAACCCTTTCTTTTTTAATAGGTTCGTTATCAACAACCCAAGCGTTGGATCCCTTCCATGATGGTAAGTCCCCTATCCACACACACACCTTTATTTTTTCCTTCAATGTATCTTTTAACATCAATTTCTATTAGTGGGCCAAGCAATACAAGGACCAAGAATAAATATAAAATTAAAAACAAGAATAAAATCTCTCTCTCTATATATTAAATCTCTCTTTTTTTATTATTATTATACATAAGCATTTTTTATAATTCATCTTTGCTTGCAAAAACATTTTCAACAAATGTAGGTGTTTCAGCAATAATCGTAGTAATGATAGCTTCAATAGTGGCAGAAGGCGAGAGTGTGGCTACATTGTCAGCAGTAGTTGTGGTTTCAGCAGAGACAGGGTTCTTATAGGCATCTTCTCTCGCTTTAAAGTAAGGATCCAGATCAAGCACCGACATCAACAAGAGGAGAAGACCTGCAACAACCAATGCCAACAAAAGTGTATACAATGGGTTAATAGACAAGGCATTGTTGAATTGAAGTGGGAGAGAAACAATGCGACAGGTAGTATCGGCAGATGCACTTGCTAATAATCGTCTATCGGGACTAATAGCGATACTTGTGATCGAAAACGTATGAGCGTCCTTTACTTTGGTAAGTACTTTCAGTGTTTGAGCATCCAACAGAGTTATACTGAGGTCAGCTGAAGCAAAAGCTAATACAGCACCATCCTGTCCAATCGTAAACGCAGTGATGGGTTTTGAACTGACTTTGGACATCTTGACTTGATCGAATGAATAGGCATCATATTTGACAATGAAAGCACCAGGCTTTGTAATACCATTCACCACAGCAAAACCAAAATCCTTTGTGTAACCACGACCATAGCGAAAGGCCCTGAATTGCGTCTTTTCGTTTTTAACCACAGTGGTAGCAGAAATTGTCTGCACAATCTGACCGACGTTTTTGCCACGTAAATTAATCAATCTTAAACCGTCTCGCAAGACACAAGTTAACTTTTCCTTTTCAAGATTGATATCCACATCCAATACTTCATCATCTGTTGAAACCTGAATGGGTTCACAAATCGCTTCGAATTCGGGATATCTGAACACATTGACATATCCATCTGTATTTCCAGTAGCCACTAAACTACCATCCTCACTAAAACGTACCACCTTTTGATAGTCCTCTTCCTTTTCGCTTTGCAATGTGCTCAACGCCTTTTCTAATTCAAACCTATCCCCTTTTTTAGTTAACCAGAATCAATAGATAAAACAAACAAACTTTACTTGTCGTGTGCAATTTTGAAGTGACGGCAGTTCGTGTTCTTGCGGGCCATCATGTCTTCCACTGTGCTATTTACACTTGTAACGACATAATCTTGCTATAAGAAACGGGGTTAGTTAGACGGATTGGACATGCATGCAATATCCTTTTTCTTTACTCTAGGATGAACATCTAAACACATGGGCGCGTCTTCTCCTTTTTCAAATTCAAAAGTAGCATCTTCCTCTAGATCCTTTCTTCGTACATCGACCTTAAATGAAGACTAAAATACTTTTTCTTAGTACGTGTTTGCAAGAAAAGGTAAAAAGTCGCCCTTACCAACTTGTTCTTGACACCTGAGCGAGTATTACCTCCACCACCACCCAAAATTAACTGGTTCGAAGAGGTAAATGCAAGCCCAAAGATGGGAACTCCAATCGTTACTTTGAAGGTAGGACAACTCATGAGTAAAAAAATAAAGAGAAAACACGACAACCTCAAGACCTATTAAGTCTCTTTTTTAAAACAGCGCTAAATCTTTAAATTTCTATGTACACATAAACAGCCCCTCCCTTTTTTTTTATTTATTTATTTGAAACAATAAATTATTCTTGATAGCTCAAGAAGCCTTGCCATTTCTTTGAATATTTGCCATCCACTTGGAATCCGTCAGTATAATTACCAAATGCTTCTTTAATCTGATAGATAGCCTCACGTAATGCTACAAAATAAAAAAAAAAGTTAGATTTTCTTTCTCTCTAGTGGCCAAAAAAAAAAAAAGTTCTCTACCCATCATCACAGCCTCGGTCTCTCCAGAAAGTACATTTTCATTCAACAATTGACTATAGTGAGCGGGTGGAGACTGCACATATCTTTCAACTTCCACTAAACATCCCAACAAATGATTCAAGACATTGCCAATATCATTTTGAACGTATCCGTAAGGGTCCTCCTTCAACGATCCAGCGGTTAAACAACCCAACGCTTGTACAGCCCAAAGAAGCAATTGATACTTGTTAAACACACCTTGAACTCGGCGTGTCACGGTCTCTGCATAAATAGGCTCAAACATACCAGCACGGCCAAATCGAACTTCCAATCGCTTCAACATATCCACCATATCGCTTTGACGAATCCATTGCAACGGTTTGCTAATCACGGTTTCCCCAGAAGGTCCCTCTTGGGCTAATTCACTTTGGGGAGATAATACACTACCCGTACGATCATCATAGTAAATTTGGTTCTTCTTTGGCGTACTAAATACATTACCATTGGAAAATTCCAATCGATGACGAATATTCTTTTCAACAGGCTTCGTGACAGTAATGGGTGCTACAACTAGACTCTTTTTTCTTTAATAAAAAAATCTCCTTCACTTCCCTTTATCAATGACCACCCTCTTTCCCTTTTTTTGTTTGTTTGTTTACCTGGTTGAACTCCGTTATATTCAATATCTATCTTGCTTCGGAACTCTTGAATCACTTGGAAACATTGTACCATAATTTTATACCATGCATTATCTTGTAATTCATTTCCCGTTGTCTTGAATAATTCTTCGCGTTTGCTGGGACATTTACTGGCAAGTGTGGCTAATTCGGAAAATGCAGAAACCTTCAACTGCTCGTCTTTCTTTTCCTCAAGTCCCTTAATAAGGCATTCGAATTGGTTGGCATAGGGATCGGTGCAAGGTAAAGTCTAAAAGTGAAGGAAAGGTGGATTAAATATAAAAGTGAACCTAATAAGAGAAACGAGACACTTACCAAAGAGAACAATGCCTCATATACACGGTTGGAAATATTGAATACACAGGTTGAAAGAATACCTCCCACTGTCAAACGAAGGAAAAGGTGCAAATCAAACCAATGAAACTTGACGATAGGTGCGCTCAATACCCTACAGCAAAGAAATGGGGGGGGGGTTTAAGTAAAACTTGGGATCCGTATAATCCTTGTGTTTGAATTCCTCACCTTGTAAAAAGTCCAAAGAAACGAGCGATAGAATAATAGAAAAATACATGGAAAAAGATATATGTCACATAAGTCACTGCGAAAGAGTACAAAGCTCTCTTTGCTGAATTACAAAGCACAGTTCCAAGACTTGTCTTGATATCATAAAAAGCTGGTTGCTATCCACGAAAAAAAAACAGGGTTAGAAAATGAACGTCATCTTTTTGAGGGGTGAATTATTCATTTTACTTTAACATTGAGTGCTTGAAGAACATGCGTTCTTTTCTTGACATAATCGACGGTATAGTTGAATCCCAACATGATGGCGTATACACAAATAAAGATATTCTCCTCATTCAATTGACGTGCTCCTGTATAATGACTATACATTCAAAGATTAGATTCAATGTATTACAGCTGCTTTCTTTTTCTTTTTTTTACCCAGGGATGTTCAAGAGAAACCCAGCAGTATACTTCTCGCTCATCATCCAATATAAATAAGTACGGATAATGACGAGGTTGCCAATAGCATGGATGATGAATAAAAACAAGTTATCGAGCGAAATACAGTTGACAATGACGGTAGCGAGTCTACTAGGATAAACAGGTTGCCAAACTACACATGAAGAGTTAGAAAAAAAAAAAAACTAAGCAAATGGAAAAGGGACATGGCGGGGTGGTGGGGAGGGGGAATGTGGAATACCATACTTACTTGTAGTACTGGACAAGCGAACGACAAAGGTAATACCACCAATAAGAAAGAGTAGCAATGAAAAGAAGAACGTCTTTAATGAAAGTACGTTTAAGAATGTATCTAGAATAACCAGAGAATATAAGTGTCCAGGAGCTCGTTTTTTTTCCCCCTTTCTACTGAATACGTTACGATAATTGAAAAAGAAGCCTAATTGAAACAAGATTGCAAAGAACCCACAAAACAAGTACAATGTCACAAAATAGTGTCGAGTTAATCGTCTCACCACAGATTTATAGGCACTCTCATACGAAGCACAATTCACTTTTCCTAGTGGTTTACTAATGGCAGCGGCTGGCTTTGGTACGGAAGCTGACTGCATCTTTTTTTTAAGAAATGAACAATATAGACCACAGACAAAAAAGAAGAAAAAAAAAACGCGACCTTTTTTTTTTTTTTTTGGTGAGTTAGTCTGCGCACAAAAAATGCGAGTCACGACATGAAGGTTTAAAGCAACATCATGCTTTTTGTATGATAAACACAATTACTATACTTTGGTAAGCTTTCAATAAGAATTTGCAAGTGTGGATAACGCACATGGAGATATACTATGAGAATCAAGTCATTCAATACTATTTCTAACTAAGATTCAACTATTCCTTTTATAATCATCTCTGATGTGATAAAACAGTCATTGTTTATCATTCTTTCCTGATTAAACAACGCCCATTTGTTTTTGTTTTTGTTTTTCTCTTTCTTCTTATTTCTTTTAAAATTAGCTATAATGAAGATATCGTGTTTTAAGAAAAGGTGAGTCAATCATATGTTTTTTCCTTTCTCTTGAGCAAATGCTAAAGTATGACAGACACATACAAAGCTATCATAAAATTAGGAATAAGCTCTCATACTGTTATACAAGAAAGGTTGCATTCTATTTTTTTGCAGGAACAAGTGTTCGATATATCGTAAAGGGTGGAACTGACTGAGGTAAGGCAGGCCTTAAGCGCACTTCCTAGCTTTAGGCTTGGGGTTGATGGTGTGTCCACATAAAAGCAGATCTATATTGAAAAAGAGAAAATATCGCGTCAAATAATATTTTGATACTCTCCCTGGATTAATAAATCCATAATCCAAGACAGCTTAAGAAATTGGCTGATTCTTATCATATCTATAGGTGCATTCACGCAGCAGAAATATTGACGCACATATTTAAGTCAACCAAATCATCTTCAAAGATGAAATTTTATTCGTTGTACTTTTCTAGACAAGTCAAATGAAGAGGCTACAGCGCAAAAGCTAATCCATATAGCCAGATTCATGAACTTGCTGGTGGTTACATTGGTCGACATAGAAAACGATCCCAAAGTCCATGTTGGACCGGGTATCAAATAAACAAAAAGTACGATTATTATCAGACACCTGCCGTGTTTTGTTGTTCGCTCATCTTGCGCATAAGTTTGAGCAGGGAGACATTGGCTAGCCCAGCTCAAAATCAACTGCGCCAATTGACATCACAATTAAACAAAACATCGCCTTATACAAACCATGGCGAAGTAGCATAAGAAATTTTGACACGATGTTGACAATGCCAGAAGCGGTATTTATCTTGTGCAGGCTTCCCACAAGTGAATTTGGGTTCATGACTCAAGCTCACTCTCCGCGATCTCATCGCACTTACTACAGGTCTTTGGAGCATCTGTAATCAGAGTTGAGAAGTTGACAGCTGTCCTTAAAAAGAATGGTCACTTTTGGACGGTGATTATCTGGAGACCTTGGTGTATAGTATGGGTAGAATATGTCAAGACTGTATAGAAGCTTAAGATGGAACCCTTAAGTATTAGCTTCTTTTCTTTATTTTTTACTTCTTTATAATAGAATATATGTATAATAAACATGCGTATTTAATCAACTGAGAGAAAATGAAAGTGTTTTACTAACGAGGTTTCAAAGGATTAAAGATGCAAAACTTTCTCTGTGGGATGGTATTTAAGAGCAAAGATGTATGCCAAAGAATAAATCACATAAGCTGTTTGCAAGAATAAGTGAAATACCAAAAATATTTCGTCACATAGTAACTCGGTCGTTCTTTAAACACAATTGCAAGGTTACACCGGGACATTGGCTGAAAAATGCAGTGGTGGGCTGTTGACTAGCATGTTCAAAAAAAAAAAAAAAAAAATGAAGCTTTTACTCAAACACAACACACTTTTAAAAGGCAGTAATTTCGCATGATATCCTCATTGTAGTTACATTATTTCGCTTTTGTAAGGGTTATAAATTATAATCGATTCATAGATTGACAACAGATTAATGAACGCTAATAAGCCCAAAGTTATTAGTTTGAGGCTCCCAATATCGATTAGGTCCTGTATATGTATACTCATAGGCAACATGCTTTATAATGTATGGGTGGTAATTAAATCTTGCAGATTCAAACAAGAGCAGCTTTGTTAAGGAACAGTACAGTAGTCTCTTCCCTAGTGATATGAAATAAAAAAGAATGGATGGTTAGAAACCATTGACATAAAACCCCGTCATGCACCGGTTGAAGCTCGGATCCGCAATTTGAACTTGCGCCCATGTTTAGAAAATGTGAGTACACAACAACATTTTTTTAAGGGCATTTTTTTTTTTATTTCTTTTTCTTATTATCGCAAATATTAAAACTCAAAACAAAGAAAATGGAAACACCAGCCATTCCAAGCCAACAAGTCATTGAAGAAGAGCCAGTGCGATTAAGTGAATCTTCCTCTTCAAGTACCTCTTCAAGCGTCTCTTCTGAAGAGCACCCGCTCCAGACACCTACCATTCTTGTTCAAGACGAGTTCACTGACGACAGAACTTTGCTTGACGATCAAGGTAGACCAAATATCAGCCGTGCTCCATCTGTCGTGGCTGAGGTAGACACAGATACTTCGCATGCCAAGGTAAGGCTATAACAGAAAAAGCTTTACATAACATGTACTAAACCATTGCTCATGTAGGGCTTTTACAACGTCTCGGATTCCAAGGATGTCGTCGATTTGGAGGTCGGAGGTCAGTTACCCGACTGGTTAGTCAGTGAACATTATACTGTCGGACCTGGAGTGTACGACGTACGTTACTCCCGAAAGATTGAAATTGATAATGTACTTCAAAGTGCTACTTCCACCTTTACTTTAGGTCATTGGTTCGATGCGTAAGTTTACTTCACATTGCCCCCTCCTCATTTGCACATTATACTTAAAAAAAAACTTTTAGACTTCCTTTAATCAATCGTCTTGATATCAATGGTGAAAGAAACACTGTTACTTATCGCCATCACTTACCCAATAGACGATTGAACGAAAAGATTCGTGATCACCATGGTTATGCGCCCAGCTTTCCTGCAGGTTTATTCAAGACCAATCCTAACCAAACCATGCTAATCAAGTTTTTAAACAACGGCAAGAAGCCAAAGCCAGATCGTGTCCCCTGTGGACAACGTATCAGCACATATATACCTGGTATCGAAGGAAGATTGTTCTGTCAAGATTTTGCAAACCACGTACGTAATCCTCTTGTTTTTTCATTTATTTCTTTTTTATGCTAAACTAGCCCTTTTTTTAAAAAACAGGTTCAAACATTGGATCCTTTTGATTTATCTCCCTCTGGTCTTCAAACCTGGGATGAAATTAATCCTGAATTTAAAGGTTATAGTTCATGTCCCAATGGTCAATATGATTCCTTGACAGAGGAATACATTAACTTTACAATGGAGATTGGATACAAGTCCACAAAGTATCATTTCTTCTCCATTACAGACGGAGAACCCAAGGGTCGTAAAATCGCCACCATCTGGAATGCTCCCACTGGATGGGTCAATAACTTTGCAATCACGCCCAATTATATCATCATGGTTATTCATCCCATGCTGGCCAATTCAGGTGCGGTCAGATTTGCTTGGAGTGAAAGTATTTTGGATTCGTTCTACTTTGAGAAATCAGAACCTACACTCTTTTATGTCATCTCTCGTAAGGATAACGATGTGGTTGCATGTTATCGATCCGAGGCTTCACTCTCTTTAAACCAGGTGAATGCTTATGAAGATGTGCATGGAAGTATTGTGATTGATATGGCTTGTTATGATGACGATCGTGTACTCTCTCAATTAGCTACCGAAAGTCTTCGTAACCCTAAAGAAATGGGCAAGTTGCAACCTGCTCAAATCCGACGTTATATCCTAGGCAATCCTCAACGTGAAGCACACGATGTATACGTTGCCAATAATTCATTTATCCCCTCTGCTGTCAGTGTTACTTCTCGTATTGGTTCTGTTTGGAACTATGTTACAGGAAGTTCCTATGCACCCGAAAATGCTACGGGTTCCAGTGGATGGCACGCTTGGATGCCTGTAGTCACCTTTGAACAACTGGCTGAAGCTACTTTGGAATTACCACAGATTAACCCCAACTACAAGATGCAGCAGCATGCGTTTGTTTATGGTCTTGGCTTTCATCAGGGTAGTCATGAAGAGGGTAAAATCTGGGATAGTATTATCAAGATTGTAAGTTGTTTTATTTTATTTATCAATCCCAAACTCACTGCGTTATTTTTTTTTTTTTTTTTTTTTTTTTCGTATACATAGGATGTAAATAGTAAATCCGTCGTGGCTTCCTGGCACGAAGAGAATTGTTACCCAAGTGAAGCTCAATTTGTACCTAAACCAATTAAAGCAGGAGAAGATAAAACAGCCGAAGATGCAGGTGTATTGATAAGTATCGTTTTGGATTCTGCGCGCTCTACTTCTTTTGTATTAGTATTAAATGCACAAGATCTTGAAGTTATGGCTAGAGTCGAATTGAACAAGTTGATTCCTATTAGTTTTGCACATGGAACTTATAGGTTAAGAAGCACCTAAAAAAAAAACCAAAAGGATGTTGCACCCTTTATTTCTCCCCTTTTTTCTTTATATATATATTTCACCCTTCTTTTTTTTTTCCTTTTTTTTTTTTTTTTTTTTTATATCCCAACTGTTATAGCTGAATTCTTATATATAAAATAGCATTTACATGTAAGGTTTTTTTTTTTTTTTTTTTTTTTTTTTTTTTTTGCTTCGATTTATTTTTTGCCTGCAGCGTTTATTGAAATTCATCATTACTACAAATATGAGAATTAATAAAAGCGAATGTACAATAAGTTCAGGGTGAATTTCCCTTTATTAAATTGTCATAAATGATATGCCAAAAAAGTTTATTTAAATTTTTTTTATTTTTGTTCACCTTTCCCTATTTCCTTCTTTTTTATATATATATTCTATTAAAATAAAAATCGGTTTTTTTATATAATATAGATGTATCCTGTTCACCCAACAAGTACAAACCATACTACCTTGTCAAATACACCATCCTCAATAAATTCACCCAGCCGACATGGTCGAAAGCTAAGTCACGTTCAGTTTGGAAAACGACCTTACAATTTACAAGACGAATATACTTCATCAGCCTTTATGATGCCCTTTGACGAAAACAAACAGATTGTAGGAGGCACAGACTCTACCATTGGAATGCTCAAATCAAGCTGTAGTAGCCAGGAAGAAAACCAATTGATTGACCCAGTAGTCCTACCTACGAAAAGACAACGACTGGTAAACTGGTTTTATACAACAGCTAATATAGGCCCATTTATTAAAGGAGATCATTGGCCTTTATTCACATATTTAGTCGTTGCTTTTACAGTCATTATATTCTCGGGCGAAATGTTACTTAGTAAACAAAGTTCAGGGGAGTTTTTCGAATTGGAACCCTTTAATTATATGCTAGGCCCATCCATGGAAATCCTAATACAATCGGGTGCAAGGTTTCCTCCCTGTATGAGAAAGGTGGAATCCATGCCGCCCGATCAAAGATACATTTGTTTGCACACCATCTCTCAAAGTAACCTTACACCTATCGCTGCTGCTGCCTCAAATCGAACTCAACTATCTCCCTTCAATGATCAGCCATTAATTCTGTTAGACCCCGTAGTCAATATGACAGATCATCGTTTATTCAACCTCACTTGCTCCTTATCTACAATATGTGGCATGTCGTCGTTTTATCAGTACCGCATACCAGATCAAACCTATCGATTTTTTACGCCATTATTTATTCATACAGGTCTAGTTCATTTATGCATCAACATGGCTGTTTTAATTATGCTGGGTGTCAAAGTTGAAAGAACAATTAATTCATTACGGTTTACATGTATGTATGGATCACAACACGTGGGAACATATCGCAATGCTGACCAATTTCTTTTTATATATGATAGTGCTCTTCATTGGGTCTGGAATGTTTGGACATGCTTTAGGTGCCAATTTTGCACCACCCACTTCACGTAAGCTTAGCATTTAAAGAGAACAATATATATTCTCATTTTTATTGCAACAAGAAAACTTATTTCATTGTTTCTTTACACAGCATTTTTGGGTTGCAGTAGTTCATTATTGGGTCTTGCAGGATTCTTGTATACAGATCTTATGATGAACTGGAAGACACTAGAAAAGCCTATTTCCAATTTATTCAAATTAATTGTGATTACAGGACTCTGCTTCTTTATAGGATTAATACCGGGGTAAAAACCAAAAATAGGAATAATCTGATATCAAATTCCATTGTGAACTCATTTATTTTCTTATCGTTTTTAAAAAAAAGAGTTGACACGTTTTCACATATTGGAGGGTTGGTGTCTGGAGTCATACTGGGTTTCTTCCTAACACCTGTCAAATGGTGGCCTAAACCAGCCAAATGCACAAATTTTAAAATTGTGCTGGTATACATTCTGAAACTACTTTGTGGCTGTATATTTGGCCTAATGATCGGATTATTGATCCATCACTTTTCTACAAGTAAACTAGACCAAGTAAGTTTCTAATGTTTTATTAAGTATACGATAATTAATTTTTGATTAGGTGTGTCCATACTGTAGATATATTTCATGCTTGCCTATAAACGGCTTTTGTGATTAACTTGTAAAAATAGTTTATTAATTGTAAAATTATGGGAGGGTGGGGTGACGAGGAGGAGAAGAAGGTAGCTTTTTTTTTTTTTTAAGAAAATAAAAAAATTAATGTTTATTCATACACTATTTTAAACCGCACTTATTGTCATCGGCTAAATCTCAGTCATAAAGTAGATAAGATTACGCTTGATTTAAATGATATAAGTTATTAAAACAAGAGCTGATTAGCATCAGAATGAGATAACATAATAGGTTGTATCTTTTTAAGCATTGTATCTGCACTTTTGATCAAAATTTGGCCAGCGTGAATATATAAATCCATGTATCGATATTAGTAAAACTCATTTTACCCAAAAGAAAAATAAAAAATCAAAAACTATCGTGTGGTCATAAAAACCAAGACTTTCGAGACAAGCAGAAGTTTAACTTACTTTCCAAGAAATTTCCCCGATTGCAGGTTATCTTTCTCCGGCATAATTGAGTAATTACCGCAACCCTTAATATCAAATATAATATCAGTGTCTCTTTGAAGTCATTATAAAATTAAAATATATGATATAAATTATTCAGTAATAAAGCCTTGTTTGTATTGGGTCACACCTCTTACTAATTATCTAAAGACTTCATCTAATGCTAGATCGATATAACTCATAATTCAATTTTTTTTTTTTAAAAAATTGCGAGCTATTTTTGTTAATAAAGAACTGCAAATACGCATTTTTGTAAAAAAGCCATGAGATGAACTACAGAAAAAGATTGAATCTTCAAGCCCTCTCCCCTCCCCCTTTTTTTTTAAGCGTTGTAGGAGGTATTAAACAAGTAAACATAAATTGTAATTCACAAGATACACAGTAATCAAAGCCACATTGCATTATTACACCAAATCATCACCACTTAAAGCTGCATTGGAGTTCCCTGAATTCCATCATTGCTTTACCTCATCTGCTCATGGGGGTTTTATTCATACTATTATTATTTGAATCCACGGGTACTGTAAAGGTATTTAGCAATGACGGCGATTTTTTCTTTTTTGGTGATAACGTTTGTCTCTAAGATACCCTAATTGGCTTAGTTCCAGCGCCCCGGGTGTATATTATCCTTTCCGTGTTATCAAAAAAATCCCTTAATTTTTTTTACCAATCAACATCAAAACATAGGTTGACCGACTAACTGCTTTTGTTGCAGACAAAATCCCGAATAAATCAACTTGGATTTGCTTTTTGGGAGGCGAGATTGACTTTTGTTTTTATAGTTACGAGCATTCTTTTTTCTTTTTCGAAGATATAAAGGGTCATGTTGTGTCACAAGTGATTATTACCATGTACCTATTTTCTGCTTATGATATCAAGTAGAAATCATTACAAAGATGATTATATTATTATGATGGTTCAAAGTTTAGAGTAACGAAATATCCCTTGCCAATTGCACGTCCCCCTATATATATACATATTAAAAACTTTTCTGTCTCTTTGATAAGCAGAATGATAAGGTTAAGATAGGCTTACATGCCCCCCAATATTGTTATAAAATTTGGGCTTCTAAAAAAAAAAAAAAAAAAAAAAAGACTATTGCCGCAGACATAATCGCCTCTGCAAACTGTAACTGAATTGTCTCTATCTCAGCTACTTTTACAAATGAACTTATATTTGTTACACATATTAAATGTCATTGCAGCATCCCACCAAAATATTGTAATATTATGATACGATCACGTTAATTAAATGTTTATACCCAAACTGAGTATAAGAAATCAGTCACCTAATATTTTTGAAATTGACAATATACGATTTACCTAATCACCCATAACCAGGAACCTGTAAAAAAAAAAAAAGAAACGTATTTTACGTTGATACTAATTGGTGCACAATTTTTTTTTTCCTAGCCATATGTCCTGAAGGTTACATGCACCCTGAAGGAGTATTAATAATATCGGCTGACACCTTGGATGTTTTGACAGTGCTGCTAAATTAATAAAAAAAATATAAACAATAAAAATTACAGGTCTAAAAAAACAAATCAAAAGTCAGAGAGAGAGGAATTCCCGCATCCAGCGTAATATAGTGGCACGTTATTTTTAAATGAACTTTAGATTTGAGATAAAAGACTATTTTGGACTTTTTGATCAAACGATAAGGTTATTTCTTTATCAGTAAAATAAAGCAGACAGAAAAAAGTACTCGAGACTGATTTCGGGTGATGATTTGTGTTTCTTTGAACAAAGAAATAAGCATAATTCTGTAATTTTGTTGCTGTCATACCCGTATTTTTTTTTTTTTTTTTTTTTTGAGGAAACCTTATTTGTTAAAAAAAATAAAAAAAATAACGGGAACTGAAACTTGTGCAATATAAATATTCGCAAAAAATTATCCATTTCAATCTCTTTTTTTCTTTTATTATCTTTTTAAAACACATAATAATTTGACAGAAAATGGCTGATACAAATCTTCGTGAACCCGAAATCGGTTCAAACAACTCTAGAAATGCAACACAGATCAATTCAGCAGTCATTCACAAAACAACAAGTCTGCCAACACCGAGAAATTCAATCGATCTCTTTCCAACCCCAAAAGGTAAATAAACAAACAAAACAAATGAATTTCATGCAATGATTAACGCTCCTATAGTTGTATCTACACCATCAACCCCTACAGACAATACAGTCCTGTCAAAAAAAGTTGATTCATTAGAGGAGTCAATACCGCAGTCAAAGCAAGTCAAACCAACACCCATATATACACATGAACTTCCAGTCAACTTTTTCGGTTCTCATTCACCACCATTACCACTCTCTCCCTTAGCATTTGCATCTAAAAGAAACACACCCGTTTCTTCACCGCAAATTCACCCAACCATAGACACACTTGTAGAGCCTACCGAAACTTTGGATCTCCACAAAACTCCTAAAAAGGATGATGTATTACCACCGTCATCATTACCAGATCAGTATATGCTGACCAAATCAAAAAAGTTTCCAAAAACCCATATGTTATCTTTGGAAGACTTTGATATCAAGCAAACTGTCGGTACAGGTTCATTTGCCCGAGTGCATGTTGCCAAAAGTAAAGCCAACGGAAAATACTACGCCATCAAAGCCATCAACAAGAAGGATTTAATATCAAGGCGACAAGTAGAGCATGTCCACAACGAGCGGGAAGTCCTCAGTGTCGTGTCTCATCCATTCCTCGTCAAATTTTGGGGAACCTTTCAAAGCGAGACACACGTTTTTTTCGTCATGGATTATGTGCCTGGGGGAGAACTCTTTCGATTGATCAAAAACAAAAAATTGGCCGAGAAGGATGCCAAGTTTTATGCTGCTGAAGTCACATTAGCCATCGAATACTTGCATAGTATCAATGTCACTTACCGAGATTTAAAACCGGAAAATATCTTGCTGGATCAGCGTGGGCATGTCAAGATCACGGATTTTGGATTTGCAAAACAAGTAGAGGATGTCACTTGGACAGTGTGTGGTACGCCGGATTATTTGGCTCCGGAAATCATTCGTTCCAAAGGATACACAAAAGCTGTGGACTGGTGGGGACTTGGTGTATTAATTTTTGAATTACTAGCAGGGTAAAGTAGTATTATTTATGTATATAGATTGATTTATATTAACACATACTTTATATAGTCATGCACCATTTTCTGCAAAGAATCCTGTGGATCAGTACCAAAAGATTCTCGAATGTGACATTACTTGGCCTGACCATTTCAGTGAGGAAGCCAAAGATCTGATACAAAACTTGCTCCAAGTCAAACCCAGCGAAAGATTTGGAAACTTAAAAGAGGGTGCTAATGACATTAAACAGCATGCATGGTTCAAATCACTCGACTTTGATAGAGTATTAGCGCGTGATGTTACACCTCCTTATGTTCCCAATGTCAAATACGAAGGTGATACCGGATGTTTTGCTTATTATGAAGAAATGCCATTACCCTACAATTTAATGCACACATCCAAAGCCTACTGTGATCATTTCCCTGACTTTTAAAAAAACACTACAACATACACACTCAATGATACCATTTAATTATAATAATAAAAAAGAAAACTTGCATTTCTATACAACTATATATAAAACGAGTTTCCCTCCCACCCAAGGTTGATAATTGAAGTAGTGTGAAATAAAGTGCGATTACCTATCGCCAGGTCATTTAAACAATAAATATTGTGTATTTGTTTAGATAATTATCAAAATCAAGGGGAGCAATAAATAAAATATGGTTAAATATAAAGATGTTGGATTACTTTTATTTTGAGAAAGTTACACCCGCACGCGCGCGCTCGCCAGGTCGGTTTTATAAGATAACTAACAATTTAGATATAGATTTACCATTTTAAAGGTAGTCGCGTGCTTTCTGTTTTGTCTCGTTTTTTGTCATGTTATGTTAGTTACAATATACTTGATGGAGTAGTGACTAATTAAATTTAATAAAGCTACTGTGTTGATGATTGTCAACAAAAAAATACGAGGTAATATTTTCTTTCTTTCTTTCTTTGCTACATTTCCAGACTGTGGTAATATAACCATACCACATACGCTAGCTATCACTTTGTTAAATTTTGTCTCTTTTTCCTAGACACTTTGCATATTGCGTTAAATGACATTGTAGCGTCTGAATGACGGAAACCATGACAACGCATAATTTTTTTTTTTTATACTGGTAGAGATGAAAGAATATTTGTGGAACTTCAAACACCAGCAAATTATGTGCCTTATTTGTCAATGAAGCATTTCCCCCGGACTTTGAAGCCTAGTTTTTTAATGGAAAAGCACAGAACTTGCTAGGTCTTTTGGAGGGTAAAAAAATGAAAAGCCACCAAATTACACCGCTCGAGGTTCCCAAAACCGGACGGACTTGGGAAGGATTTTTTTTTTAGAAAAAAAAAAGATCTCGTTCAAAGGAGAGGGGGTGGAGTTGAATTCTGTTGTTCTTTTTCATCATCATCTTTTATTAGGGAAAAATGTATCAAAGTAACCAAAACCCTTCCCTCTTTTTAGGAGGTGAACGTACTACCGGACAGGATGTTCGCGCAAGCAATGGTAAGTTTTTTTTTTTTTTTTGTGGGCATGCTTGTCACGACGCGTCATTCATGACAGATCAACTCACCTCTTTCTACTAGTCCTCGCCGCCGCCTCTATTGCAAATATTGTTAAAAGTTCTTTAGGCCCCGTCGGCTTAGACAAGATGTTGGTTGATGAAATTGGTGTAAGTATTCCCTTTCCAGCAAGAAACTCTAACATTTTTTTTCTCATCATCCTTTTTTTTTCTTCTCATCTAGGATGTGACCATCACCAACGATGGTGCCACCATTCTTGGTTTGCTCGAGGTCGAACATCCCGCCGGTAAAGTTTTAGTCGAACTTGCTCAACAACAAGATCGTGAAGTTGGTGACGGTACTACCTCTGTCGTCATTATCGCTGCTGAACTTTTAAAACGTGCCAACGAACTCGTCAAAAACAAGATTCATCCTACCACCATCATTACAGGTTACAGATTGGCTTCCAAGGAAGCTTGTCGTTTCATTGCCAACGAAATGGCCACTAAAGTCGATACTCTTGGTAAGGAATGTCTCATCAATGCCGCCAAGACCTCCATGAGTTCAAAGATTATTGGATCGTAAGTTTTTTTTTTTTGGGAGAAAAAGGGGATGGATGGGGGGGACGAGAAGAAAATAAAAAAAGAGGACTAATGTGTTATTAAGTGATTCCAAGTTCTTTGCTAATCTTGCTGTTGAGTCTATTTTGGCTGTCAAGTCCACCAACATGCGTGGTGAAACCAAGTACCCCGTCAAGGCTGTCAATATTCTCAAGGCCCATGGTAAATCCGGTCTTGAATCACAATTTGTTCGTGGTTATGCTCTCAACTGTACTGTTGCATCTCAAGCCATGAAGAAGCAAGTCAAGAACGCCAAAATTGCCTGTCTTGATATGAACCTTCAAAAGGCGCGTATGCATTTAGGTGTCAATATTGTCGTGGATGATCCTGATAAGTTGGAGGATATCCGTAAGAGAGAAATTGAAATCACAACCGAACGTATCCAAAAGATTTTAGATACCGGCGCCAACGTGATTTTAACCACAAAGGGTATTGATGATTTATGTCTCAAGCTTTTCGTTGAAGCGGGTGCTATGGCCGTCCGTCGTTGTAAGAAGGAGGATTTGAAGCGTATCGCCAAGGCTACGGGTGCTACTCTTGTTTCTTCTTTAGCTAACTTGGAAGGCGAAGAAACCTTTGAAGCCAGCTCTCTTGGTCAAGCTGAGGAAGTTGTTCAAGAACGTATCTCCGATGATGAATGTATTTTAGTAAAGGGTACCAAGATCCAAAACTCAGCTTCCATCATCTTGCGTGGTGCTAACGATTACATGTTGGATGAAATGGAGAGATCCCTTCACGATTCTCTTTCGGTTGTAAAGAGAACTTTGGAAAGTAACAGTGTTGTACCCGGTGGTGGTGCCGTTGAATCTGCTTTGAGCATATACCTTGAAAATTTCGCTACAAGCTTAGGTTCTCGTGAGCAACTCGCGATTGCTGAATTCGCTAATGCTTTGCTTGTTATCCCCAAGACGCTTGCTGTGAACGCCGCTAAGGATTCCACAGAATTAGTCGCTAAGCTTCGTGCTTATCACAACACTGCTCTTAATGCTGATGCAGATGATCGTAAGCGTGCCCTCAAGTGGTACGGTCTTGAATTGGTTGACGGTACAGTTCGTGATAACCTCAAGGCTGGTATTTTGGAACCCACCATGTCCAAGATCAAGTCACTAAAGAGTGCTACTGAAGCTGCTATTGCTATTTTAAGAATCGATGATTTCATCAAGGTTGCACCTGAGCAAAGAGGAAACCCTGAGGATGATGGTCATGGTCATTAAAATGTTTTTTGTTATAAATAGTACATTTATCAAATAAAAAAGAGAAAAATAAAAAAGAGAAAGAATTATATATTGTACACAAAAAGGGGAGAGGTTCTATTACACAAAAATCAAGAGAAATATTGTACTTCTAATCCTATTGTACGAATTGGACTTGTGCTTCTTAAATCAGCAGTCAATCCTAAACTAAATAAGGTGTTCTTAAATCTTCCTTCCCACATCAAAGCAAGACCTTTGGTGAACCCCCAACGTGCTTTAATTAAACCCTCTAATTTCTCGGTACGATCTGCTGTCAATGTAATCATACCCTCATCCACTTCTGTCTCGATGGTCGGTGTCTTGTTTTTGGTGCGGTATTCGAATCCAAAGGCTAAATCACTTTCATACGAATAGATGCTAAAATCGTATCTGGAACACATGACTAATTCATCTGATAATTTAGCCACATAACTCGTAGACATGTGTCCCACAATAGGGTTCAATGTATAGGTGAAACTGATCGGTGGTGCATTGGAATTAGGTAATGTGCGATAACGAAAACCAGTAGACACTATTCATCTTTTTTAGAACAACGACAACCCATATTCTTATAAAACTGCCCACTTACATCCACCACTTTTATCAAGAACACCGTAATATATCTCTGTGCCCAAGGACCATTGCCCTGTGGCTGAAGGCTGACCAATATTGTATAATGCTCGAAGACCCAGAAGACCGTCATCGGATGTGTATGAGCATTCAGAACACCATTTCCCCACATCATACTGCAACTGCATGGCCACTTGAGGTGAAACATGGGCACGAGGACTATTGACAGCAGTGACGAGATATTGAAGGTGTTCGCTGATACGACGTACATACATGGCTTCTAACCTAGCTCCTGGGAAGAACATGCGACCATAAAGCAAATAGTCGGGAGTCACTAAACCTAATGGGTTAGCGATGATAACAACAATGTTTCCTTGTGGAAGGCATTTTTTTTTTTTTTTTTTTTTTTTTTTTTACCTTGGTAATCTTTTACATTGCTGGAAGGTTGCTTAACAATAATTCGAAATCGATCAATCATGTCTTGAAAATCAACGGTTGCGCTTGTTCCAATTTCAAGAGGTTTTGAGGTATATAGATATCCTATACTGCCATTGAGTGTCGGTAAAGCGTTTAGAGTATAAGAAGGTTTAAATTGAGGTGTTGGAAGTTTCGACATGACCAAGGATAAACCTCTTGGTGTGTGAAAATCAAGTAAGGCTCTTGACCACGAGCATAGGTTCGAATACTGGTTTTCTTCGTTCCAGCCTGAAGAGCGGTAAAACCGCTTCAAGCAATATTCCATAAAGTCATACATAGTTTAAGTGTAAGGAAAAAAAAGGGGTGTGTGTGTGTGGAAAACCCCCAAACTTGGGAGACCTTTTTTTTTTTTTTTAGGAATGGATAAACGATCTTCCTTACATGGACTCAAAAAAGTCGAGTTTTTGTATTTCATCTTTCCTTCTTTTTATTTCATGGTCATCGCAGCTGGATTAGCAAGTGTAACATGCGTGGCATTGACGTTACTCTATGTAGCTGGTTTCTATCTTTTCAAACAACCTGGATCTCGTAATGATCCCAAAGTGATTCGAGCTCGATTCAAGGCTGTTACTGTGGCCTCTATAGTTTCAGCTTTGATTGTATGGTCTATGGTTGATAAACAAGATACACTGACTGTGTTAGGTATGAGTAGACCCAAGTTGTTTTCACACATTCTACGTCCATTATTGCTTACGGTCATGCTTTTTTTGGGTCCCTTGTCCATCATGTTTTTCGATCGAGAGTTGCCGTTTCAAAAACACTTTGACTTTCATCGCGATGTGGTAGAGAATGTGACAACTTTGGTAGGACAGAGAAATTACATGGTAGCACCCTTGACAGAGGAATTTGTTTTTCGCTCATGTATGATTGCCGTATTATATCAAGCAGGTTATTCCAAGAATTACTTGATATTTATTTCTCCACTTTATTTTGGCATTGGTAAGAAGGGGAGTCTATATATATAAAAAAAAAGACCAGAATTTAACCAATTTCAAATGCAGCTCACTTACATCATGCTTGGGATAATTATAATAAAATGAATCGAACCACGAGGGCTTTAAAGAATGCGTTATTATCGTCCTCCTTTCAGTTTGTGTATACTACATTGTTTGGATGGTACGCTAGCTACTTGTTCTTGAGATCAGGCAACCTTATGCCTCCTGTACTAAGTCACTCATTCTGTAACATAATGGGTTTCCCTGATTTCAGTAGTATCAACCATCGATCCAGACTACAAAAAGCAGGTAAGAACGAAATATGAGACACCCCCTCCAACAACAAAAAAAGAGCTAACAAAAAAAAAATTTCTCTTTATATAGTAATTTATATGTGTTTTCCAATTGGTATTTGGCTATTTATTTACAACTTTCAATATTTGACTCATAGTGATTCAATCTACTGGTGAAGAAAAACAAAACAATCTCTCTCTTTTTATTTCTTATCGCTAGGCTTCTTGTCATGACCCAGCGTGTTTTCGATCAATCGCTTAGTACTATCTAGAACTAAATAAAACGCATCTCCTTTCTGAGCACTAGACCAAAACTTGCTGAAAAATGCTTGCTGATTACCATCTTTCCAAGAATCCATGTATCGTTGTGTAAGATGCTGTAGCGGACTAAAGGTCCTTTTAACTGCTTTTGTCACTAAGAGTTCAAAAAAAGGTTTTTAATAAGACAAAATGCATCTTTTTTTACAAATCGAATATTACCGTATTCACCCGAGTGACCAAGCTCATCACCCAATTCCATTGTGTAGTAATCAGAAAATGTCTTTTTGGTAATATTTCCAGCTAAAAAAAAAAATACAGTTAGAATAGGAGAGGAAAATTATAATAACCATGAAAAAGCATACCATCCAACAAATGCTCTTTACACCTTGTAGGAGTCTTTGCTATGGTGATCCATGTGCCATAGAACGGATTGAAAGAATAGGTAAGAGGCAATTTACCATGCTCCTGTAACAGTCTATCCTTTGTCATCTGCCTACTAGATCGTAAAAAGCAAATCATGCTGCATTCTTTTGACTTGTCAAATATCTCTTCTAATTCTTTTTGTACAGTTTCCTTCTTGTGCTCTTTCAGAGATCCATCTGTGGCAGCTAGTAAGAAACAACGCTCTTTCCATTGGTTTGGGCTTTCTTTGGCCGATGCTCTGTTAAATGAAAGAACAGAGATATTCAGAGTAGACGATGTGGGTTCTTTTTCGGTTAATGGCAAAGTGTCTGTTGTGGATGGAATATGATCTGCTTCCCCTTCTATTTGTTCTGCAGGTGGTTCTTCTGACCACCACGGTGAAGTCAATGTCGAACTATCTTGTTCTAATGGTGGTGGTGGCGGTGGGCAAGGTAACGCATGTGGAGGTAACAAGCCTGGTGTTTCATCGTTGTGACGTTCATTATTATCAGTTGTTCCAGGCATTTTTTTTTTTTTTTTTTTAGTTTATAAAAAACGTATGTTATGAAGAGAAAAAAAAAGAACTATATTCCCTCTCTTATTTTTTTATTTCTTTTTTTAGTTTCTGAGCTGCATTTAAAAAACGATCACGTGTGCAGTGACGAAACTCGCTTAATGGGGGGGGGGAGGGTTAAAACCTCTCCATTGTATGGTGCATATGTAGAAACACACACATTCATTTTCTCTCCCTCGTTTGCATACACAGATGCTCTACTTTTTAAAAACTTACAATGTTGAACCCCTCAACAGCTTAATTTAATACGAGTCTCAAATTACAGAATATGGTTAGTAAGCATTAGTATTCTCGGAACAAGCCGAAAGACTATTCATCTCTGTAGTATACTCGCACGCTTGTATCAAAAGAATAACTGGAATGGGAGAAATAAAAAAGTTTCATCAGGTGGTGCAGAAAATAAGAGAGTCAATTGGTGTAAAAGTGGGGAGGCAGTCTTAAAGTGGTACAAGGCGTACATATTTGTGCTTTGACAGTGACTGGATCACTTTTAACTCTTTATTCAAAGGATGTAACTAGTATAGTGAATTAAAAGATACACGCATTACATCTCTTTACGGCATCTCTCTCTTTTTTTTAAAAAAAAAAGAAAAAAGTGCTTTCCCCCCCCCCAAGATAAGATAGATGGTTTATTTAGATGGACTTACTACAAAATCAATAAATTAGGTTTATCCAAATTCTTGTTTTATACTCGTCATACAGTTGTGCAATTAGTTGGAAAGGGTAAACAAGAATCAATGGGTTACTCGCTAGGAACAATTACGAGATGTGGATTCCTCTGTTCCTAGTAGCTCCCTAACACCCAACATGACAACTAGTTACACATTTATCTCACGAGATCAATACATAGAGAATCGTTAAAAGATGAAACATTCAAGACTTTAGCATAACTCTTACAAAGTATTAGATATATGGACAAAAGTTTTTATTCGAAGATCCGAATTATTGGAGGTGGGGGGGATGTTCTACGTAGGAAATCCTGTAATAATTTTCTTATCTAACTAGAAATAGTATCATGTCTGATGTGAATAAAATATCTATGATCTGATCAAATTGTCATTACTGAGTTGACCATAAATCCAGCATGTATTTGTTTTTATTAAAAAAGGATTCGGATACCCCTGAATAATAAAAATTTTACCTGCCTACTACACAAGCAAATTTTTGTGATTGACGTGATTGATGGAAACTATTTTTCTCCCATAAATCTGGAAAGTTACAAAACTATTGTTTTGATGGAGGTTGACTGACAACGACAGCTTTTGGTGTGCCATTAGTAATGAATTTCACGTCTGCATGATTTATTTAGGAATTCCAAATCTTAAACCCGGGTATCGATAATACAACTATAGAAGATAGGCCCCAACGAATTCAAATTATTTGATACTGGGGGGTGGGGGAAAAATTTTTAGAGCAAATAAAAACTTTTTTACTAAGAAAGATAGCTCGATTGTCCTTGTGCCAAGTAGTAAGTATGTCAACATTTTTAGCTCGAAACACACAATTGTTTTGTTTCAAACTCCACCATCGTTGTGAGTACTTACGTAATCTCCAATTAGGACTTTTCCCGCTTTGATAAAATAATAGAAAATCGGAGGGGGGGAGGGGGACGGAAAGCGATCACCCATTTGTTTACCGTTTGTAATCATGTAATTCGAGCGACAATAAAAATAAATAATATGTTGTCATGGGGATGGGGGAAAACATTTACGTCCAAGCGTGAGTGGGTTGTTACACGCGAGAGGCGCTCCCAAGCACATTACAAGTAATTTCCAAGACTTTATTGTAAACTTACTTAACATTAGACAAAAAAAAGAGAGAGAGACTGCAAATCGTGTATAAGTATCTACCAGTGTTTCTCTGTGGTGTTAAACTGGTAGAATTGGGTGATTTGTGCATTTTCTGTATCTTTTGTCATTCGGGGGGCAAGGTGTGTGAAGTGGGGTGATTCTGTGGTTAAAAATGTAGAAAAAAAAGTTGCCCCGGTCCGGAAAATGTTTTTCATGTGAATAAAGGGGTCGGGAAGAAAGCAGTGTTTATCCGTTTAAATAAAAGGGGAGCGATAATAGAGACTTGTTTACATACCTCGAGAAGAACAGAAACATCCCAGTGGCAATGGGGTAGGAGGAAATGTGCTTCCATGTTTGTTTTTCTTGGGAGGGGCGGCAGGTGCTGTAATTAATAAAATTATTAGTGCCTTGGCATTTTTACATTCGATTCATAGAAGGTCGGGCAAAAGGCATTTATATAAAATTCGAGGAGGTTGCACTGAATCAGGGAATCCTGGTGTGACAATGGAACTGTGGCAAAAAAATAAAAGGGGGGCTATGTAAAGTATTTATAAAATAGTTCACACTTACATGCGAATATGAACCAATAGTTTTTCGGACGTGCACACATATAAATATCCAAGATTCTCCGTATGTATTAATAAACAACACAGCTCCCACCACCCCTTACACTACTACTTGCCAAGATAACAGTCGTGTCTAATACACCATGAATGGTACAGAAATTCTGATTTTTTCATTAACCAATTAAAACGCCACTTAAAATAACCAGTAATTATTTTCGTGTGCAACCCAAAAGACCCGAAATACATATTTATATTTCTCTTCTTTTTGATTATATCCAAACATACTTTGTTCCCTCAGAAACTGACAAATATTTGAATACTGCATATATACGCCAAGAGTTTACACACCATGTTTGAATAATACATTTTATTTTCCTTTTTATTTTGCATGAGTTTTGCCAAGAGCTGTCTTTGAATCTGTAGATCTTTTTCTCATTTGTTGCCTGCCAAGAACAAAGAACTATAAAAGAGAACGAGAAAATTCGGATAAAAAAAACTTTTTCCCTTTTCTTTCATAATCACAATTAAAAAGAAAAATGCAAGCCATTGATATCAACACCAAGGAAACGGATGGAAAGCCTAACAACGTCCTTTTACCTTCCCCACCTTCTTCTCCTATCGAAAGCCTCAATTCCAGAAAACGTGCGTTTTCTATCTCATTCATCCAGAATGAACCTACACCACCACAACCATCAAAAAAATCCAAATTCGATATCGGTTGTTTGAACAATTATCTTAAAAAGGGATCACCCAACACCTGCGATGAACAATTCAAACGTTCACTTTTAAGCTGGGCCTGTATTGGAAAATCAAAAGAAGCCGTACAAGACCTGTTAAAACTGGTTCATTTGGATATTAATATGAAGTCAGGTCCTCATCAAACAACAGCACTCCATGAAGCTTGCTTACATGGTTTCCACCAAGGTTTAGAATTATTGGTCAAGCATGCTGACATTGATCTGAACGCTACAGACAATCAAGGTCAGACTGCCATTCATTGTGCAACCCAAGCAAATAAAATAGATTGCCTGAAAATTTTATTATCAGCTGGCGCTCGTATCGATTTATTTTCAACTGGAGGTAGACTTCCCATTCACATTGCTATCCAGCATGGATTTCATCATGGTGTATCGTTGCTCCTGTCCAAATCAAAAATACACGATAATAATCCTACAGAGACAGACATGCTCTGGAAATCGAATCTGGTGGATGGTCGCTCCTCCATCCAAAGTGCTATCGTATCTGGCTACATCAACACACTGCAATTACTTTTGGACAATGACTCCATCACGGCAAAGCATCAAACCACCAAGGGTCTTGTGCAATTAGCAGTGGATTGGAATCGCATTGAATGTTTACAATTGTTGATCAAACGTGGATGTATCATTGATGAAACGAGCTTATTAACTGCTGTACAGCAAAGAAAAATAGACATGGTGCGTGAATTGTCTACAGCAGGGGCTAATCCTTGCTTGGCGAACGGTCAAAATCCCTCGTTTCTTTATGCCGCCAATCATGGCTTTATAGATATGGTGCCTTTAGTAATAACTCCATCTACATCCAAGGACTGTATTCATCAAGCTCTCTTATTGGCTTCCTGTTTAGGTCTCCGTGATAAACTAGCAACAGCCGTCATTCATACTTTAAAATCAATCACAAAATAATTTATCCTGTCTTTACCTACTCACGCATTTATACACTGGGCTCAGTTACAAAAAAAAAACATTTCCCATGTCCAATAACTTACCTTAATAATAATAATAGAATCTATTTGTATACCTCCTTTCACACTCCTTTCTCTTCTACCCCCTCCTCCCCTTTATATTCCTTCTTTTGTACAGCTTCTTCTTTTTTTTTTTATAATAAATATTTCACTTTGTTTATTATTTTTCGGGATCAAAAAAGGTTTTGAATAAATGCACTCGGGCCTCCGTCCTCCCCTCCCCATACTACTTATTTGACTCTCATGCATCAGTTTTTTCTTAGTAGGTCGTTCATCGTTTGGCGTACTGATTGAATATATATATACATTAGAACTCATTGCACCATAGATGGTATATGCCGCTTTTTTTTAGTGCAACCCCTTCTTTTATCTAATATCCCGCGTTTTTTTTTAATATTGAGTCACTAGCCTACAGTTGTACTAGTCTTAAAATAATGTGTCAAGAGACGCAAACACTGTTCGACTGATAATTCCATCTTATATATATATATATATATATATATATCCACCGTAGTGGTCTAAGATCGCAAAAAATTAATGACGCTAAAACAGATCAGAGCCAAAAAAAAATAAAAAAAAAAAAAAATAGCAAAGATTGTGCATTGTGCATTATATAAAGACAAATCGAGATACGAACGAAATGAGACTCATTGTGTAATAAATTACAAAGATCCCGTCTACCAACTTTTTTTTTAAGATCCATGTTTGCCATGAGCTTTTCGACACTAGTGAAAGCCTAATCATAGTTTATCTAAAATCCGGAGCTAGTCTCCCTCTTTTTTAAGACAACAAAAATTAGTGTAGATGAATATACTTTTTTTTTTTTTTTTTTTTTTTTCGCTTCAGGTCTAAAACATATAGGAGAAAAAAAAAAGATTTGTAAACTATCGTTATTGAGGAAATAATGACTACCGAGAAAGCCAATAAGTAAACATGCCTATTAGGAACAGCACTAATGAGATCAACGTCATGATTTTCATATTCTTCCACCACATTCTCCTCTAATAAATAATGTATATAATATCCATTTAGTTAGGTAAAAGAAATATATCCTAGGTTGCAATCAATCCGTGATTTACCTTTAGGATAGTGCTTCTCTTTTTAAACGCAAATGCTTGTTGACTAAGCCCATCGGTTTTATCCACTAACAGATCAATACGTTCACCGCGTTGTAGCACTCGTTCAATGTTATGTGTCATAATATCCGTCACTTGATCGATCTCTCCCTTCACTTGCTTAAACTTGTCTAGACTGGGATCCGAAGAAAACTGTGTCATTTGGGTCTCAATCACATTGGAGAAACTGTTCATGCCATAAGGCGATGCATGTTTCACTTGGGCATGTGTAAATGTACTGAGAAACTTGGTTTGGATATCTCGTAAGAACAAGAACGGAATACGACGACCAAAGGATTCATCAGCCATACACATGTATATAATACCATCTTCTGCTATATAATGAAACAAATATCTAAACCATGGTTTTATTTTTTAATTGTAATTACAATGGGACTTTTTACTGTAATAAAATTAAAAATTTACCTATCATATGCATATGTCAATTTGGAATTGTTAGGAGGTATTTTTTCAAGAATGGCTTGTACCACTATCATCATTTTGGGCGGCTGTTAGCACGAAAAAAAAAAAGTCGTAGCCAATTTCTTACCTGTCACATCATTGATTTCTCTATTCTTTTTGAATTCAGCAACAATGGTGGTACCATGGGCAACAAGTCCATGAACAATTGACATGACGGGAGAAAAAAAGAAGAAATTGGAATTAACAAAAAAAAGTCGGGGAAAAAAAAAACTAAAATGGACAAATGCTGTGTGTGTGAGACAGAAACGATCCTTTTTTTTTATTGGAGCATTTCATCATTTATCGGATAAAAGGTGATAACACACACTCCTTGTTTCTTATTTCTGCAAAAAAAACACGACAATATTTCTATTACAGGCAAATAGTGACTCTTAAGGGTGTCACAAAAAACTCTGCACAATAAAAAAAAAAGACTGTCATCATTACGAATAAAATTTCATGAACAAACACAAGAAAAGACTTAGTGCGTCGGAGTTAAATAAGAAAGCTTTGACATCATGAAATAAGATCGCCCCCTTTGGTTGGAAATGTTCTACTAAAAAAAGATATACGAAACAGAAAAAAAAATAGAAAGCGTCATTTTGATAGAATACTTTTGTCAAACCATTTTCAGAAAAAGAAAAAAGTTTCTGTATTTTTTATACTAACCTGAAAAAGAGCTTTATTTGTTAAACAATAGATTCTGTAATGATCTTTTCCCTTATGCAAAAAAAGACCAGAAATCCATTGTTCCTTGCTATCAATTGATCTGCAATAGAAAAAGTTTAATTTTTTTTCTGATCTACTACATAATTATCATTATTAAGCCTAAGGCTTTTAAATGATGATGTCAAAAATAGAAAAAAAAAAAACTAAAGTCGGAGTTTGTCAATATATCGTCATGATGAAATCTATTCCAACTTAGCTTTACTGCTATGCATGAACCTGACGTAGTGGGGGACAAAATCAAGCTTTAAACAAAAACATATAAATACCGGACGATATTCGCCCCAGTTTTTAAAAAATTATTCTCTTTTGAATTTTAAATTAAATACTATAAATATGTCTGCTTTCACAAACAACTTAAACAATGCTACTGGTCTCAACAACCAACAACAACCTGGTCAATTTAACGATCAAGGTCTTAACAACGGACGTGGTGGTGTCTCCGATGGTCTTCATAACTCTACTGGTCTCCATAACCAACACGGTGTCTCTGATGGTCTTCACAACTCTACCGGTCTTCACAACTCTACCGGTCTTCACAACTCTACCGGTCTTCACAACCAACCCGCCGCTGGTCAATTAAATGAAAACCACGGTATCGCTGCTTCCGGTCTCCAAGGCAACAACTTAAACTACACTGGTGCTCCCATCTCTAACATGAACAAGGTGGATCAACAAAATACCCATGGCCTTACTGGTAACCATCACGGCGGTGTTGCTGGTGCTCTTGGTGCTCATGAACAAAATAAGCATATTGGTACCAACGGTATCTCCAATGATCCTCTTCATCATGGTACTGGTACCAATGGCATCACAAACAAGCCCCTTCCTGATCACCCCAACAATAAGACCGGTGTTCCTCTTTCTGGTGGTGCTTTAGGTGCTGGTGCTGCTGCTCTTGGTGCTCATGAACACAACAAGCATCATGATAACGGTCTCGGTCATAACAACAATGGTCTTGGTCATAATGAAGGACTTGGTCATAACAACAACAACACTGGTTTAGGTCATAACAACAACAACAATGGTCTTGGCCATAACAACCATACTGGTACCGCATTCGCTGGAACTGCTGCTTCTCTTGGCTCCACTGCTCAACCTCAAACCCATACTCGTGTCGGTGATAACTTGGCTCACACTGGTCAAGCCCATACTCATGGTGGTATTGACGATCTTGCCTCTTCTCGTAGCCATACCAACGATCATCGTCATCCTGGTGTTGCTACTGGTGCCGCCGGTGCTGGTGCTGCTGCTCTCGGTGCTCATGAACACAACAAGCATCATGATAACGGTCTTGGTCACAACAGCCATAAGAACATTGATGGTCTTCCTCTTAGCCATGAACACAATGCTGGTGGTCTCCACAACTCTGCCAACAACGCTGGTCTTGGTCACAACAACAACGGTCATGGTCACAACAACAATGGTCTTGGTCACAACAACAATGGTCTTGGTCATAACGATGGTCTTCACAAGGATCACCATACTGGTGCCGCTGCTGGTGCTGCCGGTGCTGGCGCTGCTGCTCTTGGTGCTCATGAACATAACAAGCATAACACTGGTTTGAACTCTGGTGTCAACAACGGTTTGAACAACACTGGTCTTGGTCATGACAATGCTACTCTTGGGCACAACAACAATGGCCTCGGTCACAACAACAATGGTCTTGGTCACAACAACAATGGTCTTGGTCACAACAACAATGGTCTTGGTCATAACGATGGTCTTCACAAGGATCACCATACTGGTGCCACTGCTGGTGCTGCCGGTGCTGGTGCTGCTGCTCTTGGTGCTCATGAACATAACAAGCATAACACTGGTTTGAACAACACTGGTGTCAACGACCATGGTCTTCACAGCAACGGCATTAACAACTCTGGTGTCAACTCTGGTGTCAATGATCATGGCCTCCATAGCAACGGTGTTCGTAACGACGGTCTTCACAAGGATCATCATACTGGTGCTGCTACTGGTGCTGCTGGTGCTGGTGCTGCCGCTCTCGGTGCTCATGAACACAACAAGCATGCCGATCCCAACACCACTCATGCCGGTGGCGCTGCCAATGCACTCAAGGGTGATCACGGTTATGCCAACCACAACAAGACCACTGGTACCCACAATGCCGCTGGTGTTAACTCTGAAGAGCCTGGTGTTCATGATTCTAGAGGTGTTCGTCATGCTGGTGTCCCTCTTCATGAAGGTCTCGCTCCTGTTCAAAAGGACTCTCCTCATCAACAAGGTGGTGTTGAAGGTGAACATGATCTCAGTGGTTCTCCTGGTAAGGTCAAGGCTGGTGATAAGATCAAGGGTAACCTTGAAAAGATCGTCGGTAAGGTGACTGGTAATGAAGCCAAGGTTGTTGAAGGTGACATGAAGGCTCATGGTCAACTTAACAATGCTATCTAAATTTCTTAAATCCATTTCTTTTGTTAATACCTGTATAAATGTTTTCCCTTTTTTGTATAAAAAAATAATTACTTTTTATTTAATAATAAACTTATTTGTCTAAAAAAAAACTGTGTCTTCATGTTTCTCTAATTCATTATTTCACTTTATGCATCTGACATTGACAGGGCATAATAACCTTTATCATTTGATCCATTCAGGTTTGCCTCTCCAACTTGAAAAATGTTTAGCTAGTCGTCTAAATTCTTTGCAACGCTATACCTAATGGGATTTGTAATTGTCTAACATAATGCAAGTAAAATAACGGTGAAATTATTTGATAAGCATAATATTTATCTGGGCTTATTTTACGTATTCTGATCTGCAACGACAAAATACACATTATGAAATATAATTTTTCATTATAAATATCAAGGACAAATCAGCTTTTGGTACTATTCCCACATTACTTTTGCTTCCCATTTTCCAAAACTTATTAATATGCGTGCTTTCATTCTATTACTGACTCTGGCCATTACGTTTTTACTCGGTACAGAGGCCCGCGTTACCTTTGATAGTCAAAAGAGACAGCAAGAAAATGATTCCCCTGTACATTTGGAGTCCGCTATATCTGCCTTACATAGCCAATCAAACATGCGTCGTTGCATCCTTCTTGATTGTCTTCGCCCGATTTTGCCCCCACCACCACCAGGAAATGAACAAGAAGATTGACTGTAAGTTTTTCACCGTCAGGCGGTTTTAGGGCTAGTCAATCATAACGTCCTGCTTGAAACTCTAAATAAATAATATAAAAAATCTCACAATGGCTTATTAATACATTGTGCCCTATTTTGGTGTACTGCTGTGTTGCTAAGAATGAATACATAGGCTTATCTTGTTATACAGAAAATAACAGTGCCTTATTCAGGTTGTTCTATCATACGACATTGTAAGAACGGATGATTGTAATCTAATGAATGAGTACTTACAAAAAAAAAGTATACCCGTATAAGATAACCTTAACAATGCATCATTAGCTACGATCACCACATTATCCTTACCGTAGTTTTAATAAAAAAGTTTACCCAGATACATCTTATGACCACTGTACCTGGGACAGCCATCCACATATTGTATGCTTCCAGAACAGTATGTTGGAGTTTTTTTTTTCCGACAATGTCAGACGAATCGAATCAAATTATCAGATATTCGCTTAACCAGGAGAAGATTGTAGGCGAGGTAATGTGTAATGAAGAAAAAGTTGCTGGTGACATAAAGGCTCATGGTCAACTTAACAAAGCTATCTAAATTTAATCTATTTTTTTTTGTTAAAAGCTGTATAAAAAAAAAAAAAAAAAAAAAAAACTACTTTTTATTTAATAAACTTACATGCCCAAAAAAAAGATTTCTTTTTAATTATTTCGTATCCTATGACATTTGTTTCTTATTTGTCGTTGTTTCATTTTGTGCATCTGGTATTGATAGGTTCAATGACTTTTATCATTTTATCTATCTACTAAAGTTTGTTTTTACAAACTTTAATAATGTAGCTCAACACATATTCTTTTAAATGCTTACAAATGATGGCATATCCAACTGTCTGGTATAATGCAAGATAATAACGATGAAATCATATGATAAACATAATATTTATTTAGGCTTAGTTATTATAGTTGTATTGATCAGCAGCATAATGCTTTGCCGATCATAGTTGGATATGATAAAGAAATACTTTTTATTATAAATAGGATGGACAAATCAGCTTTTTGTATCGTCCCCACAAACTTTTTTCGTCCCAAAAACCACATTACTTGCTAACTATGCGCGCTTTCGTTATATTGATTACCCTTGCTATTGTATCTTTACTCGGTACAGAGGCCCATGCTGCTTTTGACGGTCAAAAGAGGCAACAAGATTTACCTGAACCAACGAGACAACCTGATAATTCTGAACCAACGGATCTCCCGTAGGATTAGAACTATCTGCCTAACTCGGAGGTATTTAACTGAATAACCTGGACTTTCAAGCAGCTGTAAAATCGGATGTAATACTCGCTTCAAAGAAGAAGAAAATTGATTGTGAGTTTTTCACCGTCAGTTGTCTATTTGTGTGCTTTTAGGAGTATTCAACCATTTACCTCCTGCTTAAAATTTTAAATAAATAAAATAAATATCAAATTGGCTTATAAATTGGGAGCATTTTTTAGTGCACTGCTGTGTCGGTTGAAATGGATAAGTGTATCTTGTTATACAGAAAATGATAGTGCCTTATACAAGTTATGTAATCAGATGGCACTGAAGTAACTATATCAACCGGATGATTGAAATCCAATGTATGCGTACTTGCAAAAAAATTACCCTCAAAAGATCGCCTTGACAAAGTATCATGGGCTACGACCACCACATTATCCTCACCGTAGTTTTTTTTTAAAAAAAGCTTACCCAAATACATTTTATGGCCACTGCTTCTCGAACAGTCGTAGTTTTTTTTCTCCGGTCAATGCTAAAAGCCCTTTTTGTGTGAGCGTTTGTTTTAAAGATCCGGTCGAAAAAAAAATATTTTTTTTTTTTTTTGACTTTTTCTTTTACATACCTGTCATAAAAAAATGAAATCCAAACTACCCGTCAAACGCCCGGTCAGACCAAAGAACAACACTGCCAGACGATGTCGATTTCCAAAAACAAGCTTAAAAGCCGCCAACTTGATCCCTATTGCCCAAAGAGTTGCCATCATTAGCGACGCCATTGCCGACGACGTCGAACTCCTCTTAATTCATTTTAGAAGTGTAATTCCTTCCCACATTGTATCGGATCTCACAGCTCACCCCTATTTTTCTCTCTCCAATAGAAACCAAAACACGAATTCCACGACTTTGACGATGTCTGGAACGAGCTGCATTTTGGTCTCATTCACTTTACTTGTGTCAAGAGAGAATTTCGGGCGACGTTTATGAATGCGTTTTATGCGTGTGTATTAGGTACAACCTATTCAAGATCGCTTGTATAAAATCACTCACGCCTTCATTAGACTATCTACAAAGCAACTCTCCCATTATAAAAGCAGGTGCCATCTTTGCCCTGTATTTTCTCTTTGCCTCTCAACCTACTGTCTGGGGTAAAAACAGAATTCGAGTATCCAGTGGTAAATCTTTTTAAGGTAAAAAAAAAAAAAAAAGAAGAAGAAAACTGATCCTTATATGTATAAAAAACAAAAGAAACGTGGGCATGCTTGTTTAATTTTTATGTGGAATCAATCAAGAGTGGGACACATGTAGAAGCTGGATTGATCTTTGATAAACTTCGAAAGATGGGAGCCTTTGTGTTTGTCCAGCAAGAAGAAATCGATAGCTATCCCGTGCAGGCCAAGATCGAGTTTGAAAGGCCCATCAAGTAAGTAAACTATTCATCTTTGTGCATCCAGTAGACCAACCCTTTTTTCTAGGATGCTCCAACAATTAAACGACATTCGACTCAATATGATCAAGGAAGAGCCTGTAAGTCCACTAAAGAGAGCAACGGGGGATAGAATAAAGTGATTGAGAAAGCGGTAATTTTTTTTAGATTGATTTATGCATGCAATTTAATCCAGAATACGATGAATTAGCAAAGCAATACGGAGAGGCTAAACAAGAAACCTACTACACAGCACAAGCAACGTTGGCTACCCAGCGAAATATGAAGGAGACTTTAAACGTTACAGAAAAACGGCCGAGATTGCTCCAGAATGTGTTGCTTACCAGCACGCTGGGGAAAGATGAAACAGACACCATGAAACGTATACGGGTCACTTACGAGCAGATGTGGAATTCAAAAAGAAGGAAACTTCAGCAACGACAACCAGAGATCTAATGTTTTTTTTTCTTTTTCTTTTTTTTTCTTCTTTTGGCTCATTAAAAGGTACTCATGACATCACTTTTCCGTATTTTTGAAACACAATTGGCCAAAATTTCCTATTCGCGACAGCACAAAAGGGGTGGGAGTATTTAAAGATTTCATAAATTTTATATTTCCTCCCGTTTTTTTTTTCTCTTTACTCTTTTTTTTTTTTTTTCTTTTAACATGAAGTTCACCATCTTGACAACCGCCTTAGTGATGGCTGGCTATGCCACTGCCGTTCCTATGGTCAACCCTAATTCTTTCTCCGATGGTGGTTACGTTGCACCTTTGTATGCTCCTATGGAAGCTGAGGCAGTTCGAGGCTCTTACATTGTTGTCCTCAAGAACAACCTCTCGGTCCAACAAGTGGAGAACCATGCCGAATGGATCAGCTCCATGTCCGCTGCCTACTCATTCAACAATGGTGGGGATTACTTGGACGGCACCAACGAACAAGGCATCAACCATGTTTATGAAATGCCAAGCTTTAAGGGCTACTCGGGTAAATTTGACAAGAAGTTGTTGGACGCCATTCGTCAATCGGATGAAGTTGCCTATGTCGAAGAAGACTCCGTTGTCTATGCCAGTGAGTTACAACGTGGTGCTCCTTGGGGTCTCGCTCGTATCTCTACTCGTAACAGACTCTCACTTCGTAACTTTAATAAATACAACTATGATGCTAATTCGGCCGGCGAAGGTGTCAAGGTCTATGTGATTGATACTGGTATCAATATCGATCATGTTGACTTGGAAGGTCGTGCTATCTGGGGTAAGACTATCCCCAAGAATGACGAGGATGTGGATGGAAACGGTCACGGCTCTCATTGTTCAGGTACCATTGGCGGAAAGAAATACGGTGTTGCCAAGAAGTCCATCCCTGTCGCCGTCAAGGTCTTAGCTTCTAATGGCTCTGGCTCCATGAGTGACGTTGTAAAGGGTGTCGATTGGGCCACCAGTGATTTCCTCAAAGATAAGAAGGCTGCACTTCAATCTGGTAAAAAGTTTAAGGGATCCGCAGCAAACATGAGTTTGGGCGGTGGAAAATCACCTTCATTGGATGCTACCGTGAACGGTGCAGTGGATGCTGGTCTTGTCTTTGCCGTGGCAGCTGGTAACGATAACAAGGATGCTTGTGGTTATTCTCCTGCCAGAGCTGAAAAGGCCATTACGGTGGGTGCCTCTACCATCTTTGATGAAAGAGCTTATTTCTCCAACTTTGGTAAGTGTGTCGATGTCTTTGCTCCTGGTTTGAACATTGAGTCCATCTGGAATACCAACAAGCGTGCTACAAACACTATCTCCGGTACATCCATGGCCTCTCCTCATGTTGCTGGTTTAGCTGCCTATCTCTTGGCTTTATCTGAACCTGGTACCACTCCCAAGGAAATCAAGAAGCAACTTCTTGAATTGAGTACACCTAATGTATTCAAGGACCTTCCCAAGGATACCCCCAATCTCTTAATCTACAACGGTTTCGAGTAAATCTTTCAACTTTTATACAAATGCTTATACTATCGGAAATATTATATTTTTTTCTTTTACATAAATTCTCTCTCGCTCTCTATTTTTTCATCTTATTTCTTAGTGTGGGAGATTATGTACAGCGTGAAAATGTGATCGGTCCCATTCCCGTTTTAAGATGCATTGATTTATGGTCGATAAATTAAGCGCCCTTTCAATGATCTCTCACATGATCTTTTATTAGCTCCAAAAAAATCATGAGGATGGCCTGTTTGATCATTCGTGGCGTGTGGTAAACCATACAGTCCTCTAGTATTGTATTTATTCCAGAATAGGAAAAATGTTTGTTTACCTTCTGTGTTTGATTATTAACCGCAGCCCTTTCTTTGTGTTACATCTCAAGTGCCTCAACTGAGAATCATGAAATCAAACAAAAGTCATAACACTTTTTTCAAAAACAAAACATAGTAAATCAATGCTTGTAAATGGCATTTGTTTACCCTTACATCGGATCACTGGTGACAATTGCCTCCACCCAAAAGAAAAAAGATGGGGAACCTCTAATTAACGTCCGGGTCTTATCTTGATACCACACAAAACAGGTTTTCTTAATAGCAATCATGGACGATCCATGAATTTGATTAGACAATATATTGTAATAAAAAATGATGTCATACAAGTGTAGTTGGTGACTGCATAAAGTCTCTTCCAAAACGTCTCAGGGGGAAACCGTCATGCTCCCAAAAAAAAAAAAAAGAGCATACGAATTATGCATACCTGCTGTTATTATAATAGGTCAACTCTTATATGCGCTTCCTTCATTCTACTTCTTGTCAACTAGAATCTCCGTTGGATGAAACTGGAGGTTTACTTGCCCACTTTATTCAAAAATTTGCTCATAAAAAAAAAGGGGGGGGGGATGAGCTAGCCCGAATGTGGATAGTGACGCCAGTTCAACTCATGCTTCCCGGCATAAATCATGAAAAACTTCTGAATGCACTTTCCAGTAAAAATAGAAACTTTTATTTAACCAATGGCGGGAGACATATGCAATCAAAAAGAAAAACACCCCGCCTCGTTAATCAGCCAAGCTGATTTTTTTTTCTTGTTAATTGTTAATCGTGTAAAACTACCAGATGTATCCAAACGGCCCGTCTGCATGTAGCGTAGTACAATTAATCGTAATCGCACCTTTTACCCTTTTAAAAGTAGAGCTGTCTTTACCTTTACGTTTTTACTCCTGTTAGTAAAAGCTTTTATTGCTTTGAATCCGAGAAAGACATTGATACATGTAGCCAAAATGAAGCTAAAACAAATATATATATATATATATATATATATATATACGTTAAATTAGAATGAAGGTACTATCCGGTTAATTTATTTGTGGTCGAGATATTGATATTTATTGCCATCAATTAGAATCGTTTCTATTCACTGTGTGTTCATCAGTTGTCTACAATCAAATATAATAAATACTTTGGGTCTTCACGTATTTAGTTTACTACTTTTGAAAGTCTGCTACAAGGCAGCTAGTTAATTGTTTTGTGGCCTAACCAATTTTCTTCAGCTGTATCGAAGCACACTGGCTCGAATCACCGAACCAATCAAGTGGGCTAGTGGTTAGACGATGCTATGTCGCTCCCCCATTTCTTTCATGCCTTTACTTTCATTACCTTTCTTTCAATCCATGTCACCCAGTGCGACAGGGAGATTGAATTTTATTCAGACACACTTATTCAACATAAAATAAAAAGGGTCCCCCCCCCCTTTTTTTTTGCGCTGACATGCTGAAACACGGTATTCGTAAAGTCCACACTCAGGCCTCCAAAACCGTCTTGTACGGCTGGGGACAAACGCTGGCATTACCCTTGTCAAAAGGAAGTACCGATCGTATCTTTGATCGTCCTCGATCATTAAAAGAGGAACAAGATTATGCTTTACCTGTAAGTTTTTTTTTTTTCGGTTTGTCATTAATGAGGGTTTCAAACTAAATTGGCAATAGACACATGCGGACGTCACTCGTGTGGCAACAGGTTGGGCACACTCATTGTTGGCCTTTGACAATCAAGTGTATGCATTCGGACTGGATCAAAGTGGGCAATTAGGTGGATCCCATGCAACATTTCCCGACGAGGTGAAATTACTCGCCTGTGGAAGAGAACATTCTCACGTCGTCACAGAGAACAAAGGTATAAAGGAGAGAGAGAGAGAGAGAGAGAGAGAGAGAGAGAGAGAGAGACAGCACATTTATTCATCTTCTTTTTATAGAGGGCACACAATTATACTCTTTTGGTAATAACATGTATGGTCAGCTCGGTGTAGGTAAATCCAAGCGATCGGATCCGGGTACACTGGTGTGCGAGCGCACACCGCAACCTGTGCATTTCAACCATCACATCACCGATATCGTCTGCGGTCTCGATCACACCGTTATCGCAACACAGCAGGAGGAGGTTTACGCCATGGGCTGGGCCGCAGACGGTCAATTGGGTCAGGGTTTCGAAGACAAAAACCGTCCTTCCAGACTGACATTCCCTCATCACGTAGACAAATTATCCAGCTCCACTGATTTTACCTTGGCTTTGACACCAGGCGGATTATGGACCTGGGGTAATTCAGAATACGGACAAGGACTTCAGGGTCGAATCATTGACAGAGTAAGTACACGATACAACCTATAAGAAAGAGAAACTCAACACCTGTATAAAAAAAGATACTGGAGCCTCTTAAGATACAAATGGATGTGTCTGACTTTGCAGCAGGAGGACCATTTTCTGTGATCTTGGCCAGTGATGGACAAGTGTACACCTGTGGTTATGGAGCGTTGGGGTTAGATAAGGTGATTCAAACTCTAGAACCAACCCTTGTTCAGGGACTGTCCAACAAGGAGATCATCAAGGTATTTGCCTCTACTGATTATGCAGCCGCGCTCTCAAGTAAGATACCATTTTTTTTTTTTTTCGTTGGATGGCTGTACTAATGATATCATCTAAACAGAGAACGGAGACCTGTATACGTGGGGCTTAAATGGATCAGGTCGATTAGGGTTGGGTCCTACAGACGCCATTGTACCAAAACGTGTTGATATCGATAAACAAGTGATCGACGTATCCTTAGGAACCAATCACGCTATTGCAACATGTGCTGAATAAAATTGTGGGTGGGACTCCTATAAATGTTTTTTTTTGGGGGGGGGAGAGGAGAGATAAATGAGGGAGCCAAACCTAAATCGTAAGGATACTTCTGAGAGAGATGAAAGTCTGTCAAGTAGTACTAGAGTGCAGAAAAATGTAGTGCAAAATGTTCTATTAAACCGGGGATGGAAAATGCTCCGAATGTGTCAAAAATTTCCTTTCTGTACATGTGAGAGGGGGAGGAGCATTTTTATTTATTGTTTTCTCTTTCTTATTTATTTCACCATGAAGAATGAAAAAAAGTCGTTTCAATGCAAAGGATATGGTCATTGTCGCATGAGGTTTAGTCGAAGTGAACACCTGGCAAGACATGAAAGGTAATAATTAAAAAAAAAAAAAGGTCATTTATCCTTTCTAAACCCCCCCGATTAGAAAACATACTGGCGAGGTGAGAAAGAAACTAAAAAAAAAAAAAAGCAATATAAATATTTACTCTCTATCTCTCTCTCTCTTTTTGTAAAATTAGAAAGCTTGCATTGTGCCCCGTTGTAGTCGCAAATTTGGTCGGTTCGATAATATGATGCAGCAGACACAAACACATGAGATGACGGTCAGCAGAAGCAAGGCAAGCAAAAGTATGTCTGTACTCATGGATGAGCTCTTTTTACTATCAGATTCCAGTGTGCTTACATCGGATGAAGAAGAGGAGGAAGAAGAGATGATGATATTGCCTCATTTAGCCAATTATTTGGTGGACCATCCCGATGAGCCACCGGAGAACTGTTTCTTTAAAAATTATCACCGTTTATCAGAAGGGGACTTATTATACCCAATTGAATATCTGTCCAATAGCAATCCCCCAAATCGAACAAAAGACGACGATATTTACATCACCCTGGACGAATTGGAGGCAATACAAGGATTAGCTTGCTTTTATACATGTCAGAAATAGGAGGGAAAAATAAAATAAAAAGAGGGAGGTTTTCTCCTTTGTTGGAATATATATGTTTTTTCGGTCTGTGCATGTATATTCTTTATTATTTATTATTTATTGTCATGGCTACACAAAAGGACGACATTGCAGCTTGATGGGCGTATAATTCCCCCCCCCCTTTTTTTTTTATTATTTTATTTGTATAAATTCAATTCTTTTTGTTCCCTCTCTTTTTTCTTCTTTTTTATACTTTATTAAAAAAATGACCAATAATCACCACAGCAGACGCACCAAGCATGAGACGGGTATAACAAACACACACACACAAATTGTATATTCTTGTAAGACTCACCATGCTATAAAATAATAGCCCCTTTTCAAATCCAGTCAACGACGTCGCAATCATGCAGATACGATTCATCACTTGGCTTACTGACCAAGAAATTCATTGCATTACTTCGCTCCAGTGCCCATGGCGATTTAGACCTAAATAGAGCTGCCACGCAACTTAAAGTACAAAAGAGACGTATATACGATATCACCAATGTACTTGAAGGCATACGTCTAATTGAGAAAAACTCCAAGAACCATGTGCGCTGGATGTAAGTTTGCCTTTTTGCTATAATTTCATATACGGGGTAAAAAAAAACTAAAAAGTAAAAAAAAAAGCGGGAATGCTGCATCTACAAGTAACAATACATCAACAAATGATCTTGAACAACGGCTTGCATATCTAAAGAAACATAACCAGACATTAGAGAAAGAGAAAGAACAGCTCAGTCAATTCAAACAGCAAGTGGATGATGAGATCGAAAGAGTGCTAAAGAACCACTCTTCCTATTGCTACTTGACACTGGATGATATTGCCCAATTTGAAGTGGTCATGGCAGCTCAGCAGGAGTCCCTCGTGGTCGTAAATGCGCCTTATGATACTGAAATCGAGGTGCATAATAACACGAGTCACGATTCTTCTTCTTCTTCAATATACCCCTACCCTTCCATGACTAAAAAGACTAGCAAATCTGAAAAGGTATAATTGCTTTTTTTTTTTTTTTTTTTTTTTTGCTTGTAAGACCCTAACCTCCCTTTTTTTTTCTTTTCTTTTAGACCAAATGCTATATAAGGGTACCTGATAATTCAAATCAACCATTACGTATTGTTTCTTTACGCCAAAAAAAAAGAGATTAGGATTCCTTCTTTTTTTCCTGGTGAAAATAAGCCCCCCCCCTTTTTTTTTATTTCTCTCCTTTTTTTTATACATAAAAAGTTGATTTCCTTAATTACACTCACGGTGCCCAATTTGTGCGTTTTATTTGTAAATATCAATTTGCGTAAATATTATTGGCTAATTTGCGCTTTTCTCGCGTCATTCTGAATGTCAATTTACTTCAATGCGTATATTTTCTTGGCTTCTTTTTTTAACATGTATTCAATCATTGGGAAAAATATGTTTGGAAGAAGTTAATCCTCATAACACAAGTCTTTAAGTAACTTTACTCAGTATTCTGAAAAGTAGCCTACAGATCTCCACATGAACTTCTTGAAAGAATGGCACAGCTAGAAAAAAAAAATTAATTCAGGCTGTATTACTTGAAGTACTGCAGCATCAGCCAGAAAAGCTGCGATTAATGTTCGTACTGGGCCAAGAAACTGAAAACTGATCCTAATTTCGATATTTTCAAAAAAAACAAACGAACAAGAGAGTTAGGAAGAAGAGTCAGCTTCAGGACGAGCAAAAAAATAAAAAATAAAATACGAGTGTCCGATCACCAACAACATACACACCTACCACCGCAGCTGACAGGAACAATAACAAGTTTGAAGAAGCCATGATATTTACGCTGAATTTAAACAAAAGAAAGTGAAAAATGGATTGGGGGCAGCTTGTTTGAAAGAAGGAAGGGATTTAAATATATAAAAACTTCCCACGGCTTACCTTTCTCTTTTGCGACTGAAATTCGGCAGGGTTTTGCTAAGAGTAGCATATCTTGGGTTTTAGGCCTTCTTATTTATTCCATTTTTATACGCTGATTTTAAAAAACGTATCACTTTAATACTAACGCTCATAAATAAGAATAAGATTTCATTTCACCGATTCGTATAAAAAAGTAGATAACTAAACAACATCTATGCTCGCCGTGATTTTAATAGGACATTATTAAGAGACGGGAGAATGTCTCACTTCTTTCATATGTGCAACGCCTCCTTTTTTTCTTTTCCCGCTTCAAAATTTGTTTGTAAAACCTTAATCATTTGTCTTTTATTGGCTCACATTGGGTTGTTTGTTACGTCAAATTTCGTCCGTTCCCTCGCCCCGCTCTTTACTCATCACTTTTCGTTGTCACTAGTATGCTGCCGTAAGTTTTTCTTTTGGATTTTATGGTTCTCCATTTGGGGAGCAGTCTTACTGATACTTGAGGTGAAAAAAAGTATTTTTGAGGCGGGTCTGGGGTTTCCCCACAACGTAACTTCGATTGACCTCAGGTCGTTTTGATTGCCCTCAAGTAGTGTTCGGAATGAAGACCTAACCTTTCGAGTTCTTAGGTCGTGTGCCAGCTGAAGATCATTCGAAAGCTTTTTTTTTAACGATCGTGTGCTAAATCACACGTATAGTGTGATAAACTCAATTTCTCGACGTTACTGATTAATGATCCAGAAGTTCCAAGCTTTTTTAATTAAATCATAAAAGGGCTGACCTTCTTTTTACAAATCTACCTCTACAAGCTGATGACGCACCCTTAAATTCCGGCTGGTATCAGTAACAAATGCTATCATACATTTTGTCTTGCAATGCTAAATGACGCCTTTCTAATTTGCTTGTGTGACTTTCTTTTTTCTCTATTTTTCTCGCATGGTTCATCCCACCAAACAAAATCTTTTTTTTTTTTTTTTCTCTTACCTTTTTTTCCAAATGACTACACCAAGTGCTCGATTCGGCGAATTACCCAGTCTGGAGTTACCAGCTTGCCTCGACTTTCTCAAGCTCAAGTCTTTCCCTCTTAAAGTATTCCCTGCCGTCAACGAACCAGAAAGACCCGTCGACGACACCTTGTTTATTTATGGCCCTGGTTACCGAAACAGCGAAGCCAGTTTTGACGTCGACTGTCTGATTATTCAGGTAAAAAGAAAAACAAATAGAGACGCAATGATTTAATCAAAACTAAATGCGCTTTCTGAAAAGATGTATCTCGCCTTCTGTGGTATCGAACATAAAGTTTACAACATCAATGCACCAGAGGCTTCACCTTCTGGTAAACAAACCATAAAATCATCTTAACTCGTATATTCATGTTTTGCATAAAATCCATAGGCCAGCTTCCATTTTTGGCAACCGTATCAGGGGCCATTTACGATAGTCCTCAAACCATTAACTGGGTGAAAGAAACAAGAGTAAAAATAAAAGTAAATCGATACAGTGGGAAAAATACTGAATTTTATTACTCTTTAGAAATTGGAAAAAGAATCTGACAACGAACAAGCAAAGGCATTCATTGCGCTCGTACAAAACAAATTGAAATCTGCATTGGTAAAAAACCCCATAAAATTCATGCAAATTTTTTTTTTTTTTTTTTTTAATTTATCCATCCCCCGCAGTTATTCTCGATGTGGATGGAGCCTTTGAATGCAACAGAAATCACACACAAGGCTTACTTTGGACACGTGACATCACCGGTGAATAAAGTGTTGGCTTTCCAAAAGCAAAACCAGGTGGTGCAGTCCTTATTGACCGACCGAGACATTCTTGTCCGCGAAGAAGTAAAGTTCTTTTTACTTATTTAGTTTATTTGCTAAACATATCTCCTAGATATATCAAGACGCTGCTCAAACCTTGGAAGCGCTCTCTGTCAAACTGGGCGATCAGGCCTACTTTTTTAATGCCAGGTACCACATTGTACATTTTACACATACATAGACTCACATCTTTTTTATCATCAGCGAACCCACTTTTGTAGATGCCGTCATCTTTTCTCATCTTCACTGTATCTTGAGCATGCCCAAGATCGTGGACGGTCAATTCACAGAGGAAGAAAAGCGTCAAGCATCCACATTGAGCAAATTAGTGCGCAAGCATGACAACTTGGTCAAATACGCAAAGACTATTTTTGATGGATACATTCGACAAACCAAATAAACCCTTTTTATTTTTTTTCTTTTTTCGCTTTCTTGTTGGCTCCCCCTTGTTGTTTGGAGTCGCCTGTGTCTTTACGCTTCAGTTGAATGACGTCCTCTGTGATACCAATCACGGCATTATAAGTTCTTTTTCTAGTCTCGGCCTTCTTTAAAAGTCGAGGATAGTTGACAGAAACCGATTGTTCGATCTGATCATGTGTCATCCCAAACATCGTTCCTCTACACAAAGTAATTAATCTTTCCACTCTAACCCTTCTTTGTTGCATTTTCTTACAGTATTCTGATATCCGCAGGTCGTCGAATGTCTAATGCTCGAATCGCTTCACTGGAGAAAACCAAGTTGTGACCTCGTGTCACCTCCACAAGTCTTTTCACCGCATTAAAGAAAGCAAATTTCCTTGCTGGATCTACACTCTTATTAAAACATGTCACAACAAAGGATTTCTTTTATTTTTACCTCTGAAAGATTGACTGTAACAAATCTCAAAAAAGATGCCACGACTGACAGCCACTTGAGCCGCCACAAACCCAGGGGAAACTTTGGACGTTGCCAAATCCAGCGAAATCATGTCCACTTCTAACGTTTGACAGGCATGTTTGCAAACATCAATGGTCGTGGGACGCACCGCTAAGATATCGATATTTGGATAAGCTGAACTGACCGCCTTTTTCAACATGTAGTTTTAGTCCCTGTTGTTATGCCCGTCTTATTTCACTTACGAGCTGGTAGTTCTTTTTGGGATCCTCAATAATAATCGTAGCTCTTGTTAATTGCTGCATGTTTTTATACTTTTTACCCGCAACAGGTGCAATCGTCTACATTTCTCTTTTTTTAAATACGCAACGCTCCATCAACCGCTTTTTTTTTTTTTTTTTACCTTGACGTCGGCTAATTTCTCTCGAACGGTCTTGTTCAATGCAACAATACTATGACTATCAACTTTGTCGCGACATTAATACACTGTCAAACACTCTATTCTTTATTTATTTTTTTACATGAATCGATTCTACCCAAGATCTTTTCTATACGTTGAAGATCCGCTGCATCGTTGGCATTGGGGTATGGAATATTGAAATCGTAAATCATTTGCTTCTTAAAAAAGAAAAGCGGAAGCTTTTCATTTTTTTTTTTTTTTTTTTTCTGGATGTGTGTGACTGAGCACCAAGGAATTTTAACAGTCTTCCAAAAATATCACAAAGACGCTTCTGTTATGCCCTATGGATCACTGTCATCCCGAGACTTTTTAAAAGGCTATACGGGATGATTATTGTCTCAACTGCCTCAGTTGTTCGATATCAATCTAAATCATGTGTAGATCACAATCCTGTGAGAGTGAATCTCTAGCTCAGGGCATATTCACAATGTTAGTGATTTAAGCAGACGGAAAAATGATTTTTATGGGCTGGATGATTACAAAGCTGTCCTGGACAGTCCTGTCTTAATTATAAAAAACATATGCTTGAGTATTTTAAACCTTATAATCTGATTTGCTGGAGTTTTCTACGCCACCAATGGCGAGTCATTTGCGTTTAAATCGAAAAATAAAACCGGCGCGAGAAGGGAGTAAAAAAGAAGACATCCCTCAAGAAAAAGTTCTGAAATGCGAATCTATGATGGTATGAGATAATAAAAAACATGCAGAAAGCCCGTTTTAGTATGTTCAATATATAAAAACGGTGTTAAGGATTGCAAAAATGTCGACTAGTGGTTGGTTTTCATTTATTTGTCAAGAAGAAAATAGAATGGTTCATTTAAGCGTCAAGGAAAACTCTCGTGGGAAGACACTTCTATCAAGACACTTTATAATGAAAAGAATTCCGAATATATGATTATGCTTTTTATGTCATCAAAAACGGTCAATACTCTAAACAAGTCTTGCAATTGGCCCCAATATCTTTTATTTTTACAACTAGACACCGAATTACTGATAGCAACCTTCCTCCAAGGTAAAATCTTCAGATTCAAGACTTTGGCTATACTGAAAAAGATGCGCTCAATATGGCTTCATGTTCCTGTTTTAAAACTCCCAGCAGATGCTATACTTAATACTGACCTTCTACTTTATCTTGCTCTTTTTTATCGCTTAACACGCTGTTTTGAATTGAATTTTCCATATAGTAAATTGTCGTCCCCGTACGTCATTTCAAGCCAAAAAATTGCTCAGAATCATCTAAAATATCATGTTGGATCATTAGGTTTTGATTTCAAATTTTTTTTCAAAAGACCGAAAATTGGCCAAAACACAAAGAGTATACCTCGAGGAAGATCCCAAATTTTACAAATGCACCTTTTAAATACTCTTCCTGTAAATTTTATGGAAAGTGTTGTTAGACAACTATAGCCCAAATTTAATGCTTTTTACACTGGTGCTGTTTTTAGAGCAGTTTTATTATTAAAAAAACTATACTCGGGGCATAATTGAAAAAACTGTTTTTGTTAGACAAAGTATTTTTTCTACATAGCGAATTATTTTGAAAAATATACCAGGAAATTTTCCTAAATTTTCTGTACACTTCATGTATACAATTATCTTAATAAAAGTTTGATATCCAGCGACTTTACTTTGACATGAAAAGTTTAAAATCTCATTTTTGATCAAATCGTTTCTGGAAAAGCGATTTGATTTTAGGCGTCACAGACGTCGGAGAACAAAAAGAATTAATTGGTCATGAAGCTGGCGTTTGTGAGTGTAAAACATGTTTTTCCTTTCAACAACACAGTAGATCGTCAAAACAGCCTCAAGCTTACAATGGAGCTTATACAATAAATGCTTATATGCTGCGTCCTCAGCTTAATGAACTGTGGAGATTATCAATCAGTAAAAAGTGTGACGCAAACTTTCTTTCATTCACAATACATAATGATGCATCTTTTCCAACCAGATTCAATCCTTTAACTCGTACACATTAAAACCATCCGCTCTACTTTTTAACCCGATAGATGTCGATTAAGTTAAACTGTCTCAGTTTATTTTACGCACGCCTCATTCCGCTAAAAAGTAAATGAAACTACATCTTAAACAAAATGGAAGCGACCAATGAGAACAATTGTTTATTTACAACGAGATAACAATTTGTCTAAGTGAATATTGGCAATTTTGGCGTTAGTGCCAGAAGGTGGAGCTGCTTAGGCTCTTGGTGACACCAGACATGATGTTGTGGCAGGAGAATTCAATTATATTGATTTCCCTGACGTTCTTCCAACTGTCAAATTGCTTTGCTCAGTAAGTCCCAATTCTTACTTTGAGTGCCGGTCGGCACTCCTGGAAAAAAAAAATCAATGAACTGATGCTCGCGGATGATGTAGCTAATGGCAGCAGAATTACCAGTGTGACGAAATCACGGCTAGCAAGCTTGCGCCGAACCCCCTAATCCAGTGGTTAGTAGGCTGTACAGGATAAATACATTTTTATGCATCTTCAAACTCGTATCAAAGTTTGTCAAGCTACTGGCATGTAGAATGATGTTTTGTCAAATTGAGAAAGTCGACTGGGCGCAACTGATTTAAACTAGGCTGACCAGTGACTCTTAGACTTTGTGAGTAGTTCCTTAAAACAAGCAGGAAAGACAGCGATTATCGGCAGCTAATCGTTCTTTGGGCGCACACCGTATTTAGCTTAACCGATCATGTTGAACAGCTAGTCCAACATGGAACTTTAGTGTCCGTAAAAGTTAATACCAGCAAGTTCTTGTGCCAATGATAAGCTTTCGTTTTTATACTTTACTATCCGATCTGTTGTATATAGCACAGCTGATCATTTCATCGCTGGGAAGAGATGATTTAGTTGGCTCCCCATGAGAGTCAATATTTGAACTCGGGGAATAAACTTCGGACCAGTGAATAAATGATGCATCAAAAGTTAATTTGACGCGTCTTCTTAAAACTCTAAAAAAAGTGGTAAGAATGGAAGCGTGTTTTTAATAATTGTATGTGTACCTACCATAAACCCCAAGTCTAAAGCTAGGAGTGACGCCTGAGACCTGCCTTGCCCCTCAACCGCTCTCCACGGTATAGGGGCAATATATCCCCCCGAAAATTAGAACGCGACCTTTCTTGTATAAAAGTATGACAGATTTGCTTCGTTTAGGTTAGCTTTGTATGTGCCTGTCGTATATTAGCAATTGCTCAAGAGAAGGAAAAGCATGATTGACTCACCTTTGATATTTTCATCAGAAATACTGCTTAAATAAAAAGAAAAGAAACATAAAAAAAAAAGGTGTTGGGCGTTTTTTGATCAGGAGAGAATGATTGATAAACAAGGACTGTTTTATCACATCAGAGATGATTGTAAAAGGAATAGTTGAATTTTTATTTTTAGAAGCTACAAATAGCATTGCCTCTCTTGAAAGAGATTACCAGCGGGTCATCTAAAAAACTTTCCAGACCTATCATATAAGCTTTAAGCCTTTAAACTTTTATAGGATTGTCATTCCTCTTAATTACCCTTAAATAACCAAACAGAAGATAGGTAGAACCTCCACCAGAGGGTTTGAAAGAAATCAACCCGTTCAAACGATGCTCTTAACACTTACGAATCATGTACCAACAAATGGTCGGTTGGGATCCGGCTGATCCGGGTAACTGAATTTTCTCCAAGTGACTGTCCCCCCGGACATTTTCTCTTTGCGCCCAAATTTTTCTATGCCCTTGCAAAAACGCATAATTTTTTGGCTTTTTCTTTTTCTTCAATGAGTCAATTATTCTTACTGAAGCATGGTTTACAACGCATGCGTTTCCATACCAGCCCCATGCTGAGAGAAGTCACCACTGGAGGAGGAGGAGCCTTGGGAAAGCCGATGGGTGCCAAAAAGGGCAAAGGTCTTGCTAAAACCAACTGGGACCGAGCCAGTGCTCCCACAACCGCCAAAAGAGCAGCAGCACCCAAACGAGACTGGAAGAAACCTGTCGATCAACATGCCGAAAAGCATGCAGGCGAGTCTTACAAAACCCACGAACGTCACGTCAACAAATTCGCCCCTGCCCCCACCAAAAAGACAGAGACCATTGCACAAAAGAGAGAACGTAAAAAGAAGGAAGAGGAACTACACCTGCTGGCAAAGGAAGAGGAAAAAGAACGTCACTTGATGGCCGTCCGAAAAGCAAAGTTAAAGGCCAAAGACCTCGCCGAGAGCAATCATATGAAGGATGTTTTTATTCCCGAGATCATCAACGTCGCCAATCTTTCCCGTGTCTTGGGTGTTCGCATCGGTAATTCATCCCTCTATTCGTATATGCTTTAGATCCTAATATCTTTACAACCCGCATTAGAGCAAATCATTCGAACCATGGACGAATTGGATATGGGAAACACCAAGCATGATCGCAGTATGTAAAAGCTCTTATTTCGCATATTTTATTCTTTTATCAGTATCCAATTTAAACTTCTTTTTTTTCCCGTTAGTGTTGAATGCGGATGAATCAAGTCTTATCGCTATGCAATTGGATATGAACCCCATTGTGGATTCAAGACAATCGCTTGACCTGTTTCCTAGGTAAGCCTTTACCCATAAAAATCCTGCGCTTTCCCCTTGATACCAACACAATCCATTAGATCTCCTTGCCAAGATCCCAGCCAATTACACGATAGACCTCCCATTGTCACCATCATGGGCCATGTTGATCATGGAAAAACCACCTTATTGGATACACTTCGTAAAACCTCTGTAGCTGCAGGAGAAGCCGGTGGTATTACTCAGCACATTGGTGCCTTCTCAGGTACACCTCTCAAAAAAAAAAAATTACTATAACCACCTTAAAAAATTAATCCTCCCTCCCAAATAGTAAAACTTCCATCCAACAAGATGATCACTTTCTTGGATACCCCAGGCCATGCTGCCTTTTCTTCTATGAGACAGAGAGGTGCACAAGTCACCGACATCGTTGTTCTCGTCGTAGCAGCCGACGACGGAGTCATGCCCCAAACACAGGAAGCCATTAAACACGCGCACGCAGCCAACGTCCCTATCGTTGTCGCTATCAACAAGTGCGATAAACCCGGAGTAGACGCATCGCGTGTGAAACAAGAATTAGCACGCTACAATGTGCACCTGGAAGAAATCGGTGGCGATGTGCCCTGTGTGGAAGTATCTGGATTGACAGGTAAAAACCTGGACCAGTTGGAAGAAACCATCGTCACCTTGTCCGAGATCTTGGAATTGAAAGCCGAAAGGGGGAATCATGCGGAGGGCGTGGTGATTGAATCTCAGATTGAAAAGGGAAGAGGTAACGTCGCCACCATCTTGGTGCAAAGAGGAACACTCAAGGCCGGATCCGTCGTCGTTGCAGGTCAGACGTGGTGTAAGGTCAGATCCATGACCGATTATCAAGGTAAACCCGTCAAGGAAGCTCCACCAGGTACACCTGTCAAGGTCATCGGTTGGAAAGATGTCCCTAGTGCTGGTGATGAAATGTTGACAGCTACAGATGAGGTAAACCACAAAAAAAAAAAAGTAATAACAGTAAGTATATTTAGCTGCTAATTTTTTTTTTTTATCGTTCTCAGAACCTTGCCAAAACAGTCGTGGATAATCGTGTTGCACGTCACCAACGAGAGCAACAACTCCGTGATTTAGAAGTGATCAACGATAAACGCCGTCATCAACGAGAGCAACTGGAACAGGAGCGTATGGCTGAAAAGGCCTACAAAAAGGAAATGTACATGTATCAAAAGGGTTTGTCAGAGGTCTTACCGGACTCTTTAGGTAAACGTCTCAGTGCTATCCAGACCAACCTGAAACAGGAAACAGGCGAAGACGATAAAAAAGAGATGTTGGAATTGCGTGCTGTCGTCAAGGGCGATGTGAGCGGCACCGTGGAAGCCGTCGTCGACTGTCTGGCTGGACTTCAAAACAAGCAAATCCGGGTCAAGGTAGTGCATAGCAGTGTGGGTAACATCTCCGAAGGTGACGTCCAGTTAGCCTCCGCATGCGAGGGTCAAGTCATTGGCTTCAATGTCAAGGCAGACAAACGTATCATGGCCGAGGCATCAAAAATCGGCGTCCAGGTCAAATCCTATTCGATCATTTATAAATTATTAGAGGAAGTCAAGGATACATTAAGTGACATGCTGCCACCGATCGTGACAACACAGGTGGTGGGTGAAGCTGCATTATTACAAGTCTTCGACATCAATACAAAGGGTAGAGAAACTCGCCCTGTCGCAGGCTGTCGTGTTACCAATGGCTCCATCAGTAAAAACGGTCGCGTCCGAATCGTGCGCAACAAGGAAACCATATGGGAAGGTGAAATTAGCGATCTTCGTCAAGTGAAAAAGGAAATCACGGAAGCTAAAAAGGGGTTGGAATGTGGTATGTCCTTTGAAGGCTTTACCGATTTCAAAGCAGGCGATATCATCCAAAGTGTACAAACAATTGAAACTAAGCAAAAATTATAGACTATAAACATAAAAATAAATTAAAAAAAAAAACAAAATACACATGCAAACATCATATCCAGCCTTTCTTTCTTACATCTGTCTGTAGTTTAAGGGCCTCTCACTGCAGACATTATTAGTCATAGGCATGCAGGACTACATGTCACCCGGAGCAAGAGAGGGGTTTTCTTTATGGGGAACCTCAGACTTTATTTATTACCATCTACGAGGATATCGTGTCCTTGTGCCAACTTGCTCTTAATAGGATGGTTTTGTCTGATCATGCTAAAGCTCCAATGTACACTTCACATGATTGATTCACGTAAAGAAGCCTTAAAATTCAGATTTCCGTACGTGAGACTTTTCAAATTAAAAGATTAAGATGGTTTATCGCTATTAACCTATGCCTTTCGGCTCACCCAACTTAAAAGTATGATTTATTAATTCATCTGTCATCATCCGACCATACTTTGCATCGAAAGCTTGGAGTTTGTAGGGTGAAGCAAAAACCGTAACAAGTATTCACTTGCTTGACCAATTTTTTCGAATGGAAGACAACTCATTAAACTTGTTTGACGTTTAACCGAGGGAAAAGCACTTTATTAGAACATCAGAGCGATCATTAAAACAGTATCAGTGGCTATTTAACATATGTTACAGTTCTTGCCATTTCGGATAATGCAAAGCTCGAAAAACAAAATTTGGTCGAGATGACATTTTGATATTAGGAGATTGGTCTACCCCAAATGTCAAGTCTCAAGAGTCTATACAAAACAAAAACCTGATAAGAACGCTCAAGAGAAATGGTTTTGTGGTATATTTGATAAATGAGTTTAGAATATCCTCTCATTACCCAACCTGCAAAGGAATAAGTTGGAAACTTTTAAATCTTCGCAAAGGCAGCCGCAAAAAATATGCCCACTATTTCATGATACGACTTGTTGAGGTAAGCCAAAAGAAATAGATTATTGATGACTACGTATAAGGAATTCTAGGTGGAAGAACAGGTCGTGTATTCAACCAGTTGAGGGTCACAGAGAAAAAAAGAAGGCTGTGGAATCATGTACCTTGCAACCGTATTAAACTTCTTAAAAAAATCTTGAGCAGTTTAAGAAACTTTGGAAAACGCCCTGATACTTTCACTAAAACATCCAATAAGTTATCGCTTTGGCTCATTAAAATAGGAAGTGAGGGTATTGATCACATTGTTTAATCTAAGGGGGTGGTCATGACAAAATATCCAGTCAGCGCAAATAACAGTAACACAAACTGAGCCGATATTTGTAAGCGTGAGCAGTGCGCAGAAAATATGAACAGGTCAAGTTGCACATACACATTCTCAATAAACTTGAACCTTTTACAATACGAAATGTAACAAACACTTTTAACCGAAAATACTTTTTCATATGCGAATACAACAGTACGTCAGGACAAAAAACTCGCCATTCATTTGAGATTGAGCTTAATTTATGCTAATGATATGGATCCGTAATTACCTTCCACATGTGTACCTGTAATTGATGTAACATTTATTTTTTCTGGCTGGTACCAAAAAAATATCTTTCTCCCAGGTTTGTCACACAATTCCAAGTAAGGAGTAAGGATTTTGACGTGCTGCCATGTATGCCGAAACTCGTATCTCTTAAAAGTCTCTATAAACACATACAAAAAAAGTGTCTGTATGTGACTCCACACTTTGTTTTTAGATGCCTGAATGCTATAATAAATGCAAGCCCCCTTTTTTGTTTATTTGATGAGTTTTAAACCTTTAGTCATGATCAATCAATTTTTTAATATTGGCCCATCCAGGCACATTTCTTTCAGTGTAAACATGTTTTCCCATGGTAAATGCGATTATACAATAAGGTTTTATTTTTATGTTTGTAATATTCTCGGAATTTTTTTGCAGGGGTACAAAAAAAAAATGACAGCCCGAGATATTAGAAAACGTCAACCCCAAAAAAAAACCCCCCATTGCCATGACAAATAAAAAGTTGGACCAGTTGCGCTCCGATCAAATAAAATTTCTCTTTCTTTATTTAATTTTTGATTTCCCCTATAAAAATAAAAAAGAAAAAAATATCATGAACGTTGTAGGTGCAAGCGTATCTGAGGCATTTTATGCTGCTCATGAAACTCGAGATATTGTCTTGCCTAATCAAACTGAACACGTCTCACAAATTGCTGTGGATGTAAGCCAAACATTTTTTGTATATCTATCACAATAATTAACAATGAATTCAATCTATTTTAGATTGGAGGGTCTTTAGCAAAAGTCATCTATTTCACCTTATCCGCTGACAGAAAAGGAGGCCGTCTTCACTTTAAAATTTTTGAAACAGAACAAGTCGATGACTGTATTGACTTTATTGTGGAATTACTAAAAGATGCTCAACACTACGGTACACAACAGGTCTTAAAAGCAACAGGTGGCGGTGCTCATTTATATCACGACAAGTTAACTTCAAAGTTACCCGGCGTAATCGTTCAGAAAGAAGATGAAATGGAATGTTTAATAACAGGTACATGCTACCATAAAAAAAAAAAAAAAAAAAAAAGAGGCTCATCATCTAACTCATTATTTTCCCAGGCCTGAGCTTTTTTATTACAGAGATACCCTATGAAGTGTTTACTTATAATGAACTTGATGCTGACCCCATTCGTTTCGAAGAAAAGTCAAAAGACGTATACCCATATATGGTATGATTTTCATTTCTAAAAATGACCCAAAAAAAACTGACATGTTTTTGGCTCGTAGCTTGTAAATATTGGCTCAGGCGTGAGTATTCTAAAAGTAGATGGTCCGGGCCCAAAAGATTTCACCCGTATTAGTGGTACCTCGGTAAGATCTTTTTATTTTTAAATTGTGTGTGTACTAAACGCAGTAATCATTAGCTGGGCGGTGGTACTCTTTGGGGTTTGTTATCATTATTAACCGATGCACCGTCATTCGATGGTAAGTGAGATATGTCAACAACGGGAAAGAAGAAGAGTGACTCATCATGTAATCTAGATATGCTGGCCATTTCCAAGACTGGTGATAATAAAAATGTGGATTTATTAGTGGGAGATATTTATGGCTCAGATTACAGTAAACTCGGACTGAAATCATCGCGGATAGCATCGAGTTTTGGTAAAGTTTTCAAGAAAAACACACGTCAAAATAAGGATAACTTTGCCTCAGGGGATATTGCAAAGAGTCTATTGTTCATGGTCAGTAATAACATTGGCCAAATTGCTTACTTGAATGCACAACAGCATGGCATTAAGCGAATTTACTTTGGTGGTTGCTTCATTCGTGGTCATCCCATTACTATGAACTCACTATCCTATGCAATCAAGTTCTGGTCAAATGGCGATATGAAGGCCTTATTTCTTCGTCATGAAGGTCATTTGGGCGCTACTGGAGCTGTAAGTTCATCTTTTTTTCTTGTATTTTTACACTATCTAATTAGATATTCTCTTGTAGTTTTTAAAACATAAACCTGTCCGTAAAGCAAGACTTTCATTTTCCTGCTCTGAAAATTATAAACCTGACATTAGTAATAATACCGTGTTTGAAGTACTAGATAATTCGGATAATCTTGAACTGAGAACAGCCACCCAACACTTGTAACATAATATATATATAAATAAAATTTTATTTTTTAAACATCATCTACGTTTTCCTCTTCTTCTTCAAAGAACCAATCTACTTGTTGAATAATGGCTTCAATGATCTTACTCTGAAGGTCTGACTGCATGATACTACTCAGATCTTCTAGTGGGGACCTTAATAATCCAACCGAGAATATTAATGCTAAATTGGATGACTCCATTTTGTTGATCTCTGAATAAGATGCCACTAAATTTAAATGTCGCATGAGATATTCTAATACCGTATAATTCGGCTTGGGTAAACTGTGGATGATGGATTTAATCTGATACATTCTCTCCTCGTAATCGTTCATTCCTAGTAACAATCAATAAATATCGTCTCATTTCTTTTTTAAGGGCATTAAATACTTTACTGGCAGCTTCCATAAACCAGTCGTAATATTCATGTGTCATCAAAGGATTACGAAGTTCTCGGAAATAGAGTTTTAGTAAACCAGTTACAGTATTAATATCCTGTTCGTCCTTAAATGACACTGCTTCCTCTTTATAAAAAATAGCTTTACTTAGTACATTTGATCAAACTAGATATTAACAACAACTTACTATTATTAAACGCAGCTCTGTATTTTTGTATGGTAGAAGCTGGGCCAGACAATCGATATATGCCCACCGACTTTAACCCTCTTGCTTCCACTTCCTTAATACAGAGGGTGACAATATGGGGTATGTCTCCATTTTCTTCCATTCTCAAAAGTCCGCCAAACACATCATTTTCACCAGAAGGTTGTGTTTGGCCATATACATACCGAGGTTCAATTTTTCGAATGTCACCGTTTTTACCTGGTTTGGACGAAAACCAATGTCCCTTACTCTTTTTATCATCTGTGCTCGTCATTTTTCGGTTGACTTTCATTTGGCTTTCATCAAATGTAAGTGATTTTAAAAGTCTCAAAATTTCTTGTATAACATATGAGTGGGAGTGAAAAAGTATCTGGTTTAATTATATAAAAATACCTGTGTCCTCGTTTTGACCTTCCTTACGCTTCACCAGTTCTCTCATAATAGCGTCCAGCCAAGCAGAAAATTCCTTGTCGCTTGTTGTTTGTATATAAAGTTTTACTTTTTTGGGTGTCGAGATAATGAATACGTGTTTGCGTTTTGTATCTTGCTTCCCTGCTGGATCAATCTTGCAAGATTCCAGATCAAAACTACCTACCGGCACATGAGTATGTGATGGTTTCTACTAGAGTGTAAGTCTTGTAATTCGGGAGAAGGATTATACATTTATGGCTACGTACCTTGCTTTTAGCGTGGGCTTCCTTGTACAACAACAAAAAGCCATTGGATAAAACTGCATAATAGACTTTCCAGGAACTAAGTTTGCCTCCATCCTCCTTTTCCGAGATCATCTTCATCTGGACGTACCCCTTGTGTCGAATCCAATCTGGTTTCAATTGATGAAATTCCTACATATTACTTCAGTTCCCATGTGCTTGTACACTATATGTTGTGTGTCGTTTACCAGCTTCTTTAATTCGTCAGGTTGTAGACTTTGTGCATAACTTTCGAGACTTTCGTCCCGTTTAATTTCACCACGCTGCTCCTCTTCCTCTTCATCGTCCTCTTCTTCTTCTTTTTCCTCCTCCAGTTCATCTGCTGGTCGTTCCCATCGAGATTCACCTGTAAACTCATTAAAATAATATATGGTGCCTTCCTCATCTAAAATACAACTTGGTCAACGACTCGGTGAACACATACTTTTGGACTTACCATAGGCATGTTCCCAGCCGTTTGGTAATGGCGAATCGTAAATGACTTTAGGAGGGGATGGAATGGGTGTTTCGACGGCCTGTGGTTGCATAGGCTGATGAGAAGTAGGCATTGTCGGTGGTTCTTCAGTCGTTACAGGTTCCTGCACATGGGACAATAATTAATTCTTGCTTCTATTATTATTCTTATTACGATTTCAGTCGGACTCTTACACTTTGAGGACCTATGCATTGGTGACAATTAGTTGGCATGTAAGGATGTATTGCTCAAAAAATAAATAAAAAAAAGAAAACTCACCTTGCGACGTTTCTAACCGGATTCTATTTGCAGGAAAGAAACCAATTTCTTCATTTAATTCACCTGATTTAGACACTGAATGAGTAAAAAAAAAATCTTTTTTATGCAAGCTTGCTTCTTTTTATTTGGTTACCTTCCCACCTAAAAAGATAATATAAAAGGTGAATAAAAAAATGACATTCCCATATAAACAAAGTGGAGTCCTTTTACCAGTCGTCGTTATGTTTTTCCAGCAGTTTAATTCTATCGCCTTGTTTAAAAGAAAGCTCGAACTCTCCTTCGGCAGTATAATCCCATACAGCTACAAGGTATTGTGTCATTTATGTGGAATATATTTTAAAAAAAGGAAGAAAGAGAAACAAGAATTGCGTTTAAATTTAAAATTCAAGGTGTGTGTATGGAAAAAAAGCCTAAAAACCCCGCTTTCAGGACATAAAGTTTTGTTTATATTTCTCGAAATAAATAAATAAATAATTCGTATACGTATTCTCTGTTCGTATCATGTGAAATTAATATGTGTATTTGTAGGCTTTCTTAAACTTTGTGGTATGATAAACTTGTCTAGAGGGAGAGAAAATAAAACAATTAGCCGACACCTTTTTACTGCAACTTTTTTCAAGGGTACATGAAACTAGAAATTGAGACAATGCTAGATTTAATGAAGCCTAAACCTGATGATGAGCAGTGTTAATTTGTTTTATTTTTTTTTGAAAAAAAATAAAATAAAAAACTGGTATAACGAACCCTTTTACATAAACGTGTGCACCATGTATGTGCATATGTAAAATCAACACTGATAACTCAAGCTGAGCTTAGTTATGTACATTATTTGTCGTTGCGAGGTTGTCAAAAAGAAACATGACTTGGATACAGGCTGGTTACACGAAACGACTGCATAGATACTATTTTATAGAGCCGCGAAAAAAAAACGTTCCTCCATTCTTCGTGTTTGCAAATAAGGTAGTGGGATCGAATGGAGCAGTTAAAACTTACTGCTTTATTTACGTTGGTAATCTACCCTAGTCTGCATTGAGAATAGTGCAAGATCAAGGAAAGGCTGATTCCGAAATAAGGGGAACACCCGTCATTACGTTTTATTTAAATGTGTGTAAAACAAGCATATTTTATCTCAGAATATGTTTATACAGGTAGTCATACGCCATGTTTCTATCAAATATACTTCAAACAAGTCAATGTTTATTATGTACAGGCCGACTAAAAAGGTGTCAAAAGACTAGGTTGCACCAAAAGAATGATGACATGTGTTGCACTCCGAAATAACCAAGTGATACGAGGCTTTTTTTCTCTCTCTTTATTTTGACTTGCAGAGTGCCTCATCTCCATATTTAGCAACGACAACCCATCAAATTATTGGACACGTTCTACTCTCATAAGAGACATGATTCTTTGATTTATAAAAAGCAGTAATTGTTGTCAATTTTTCTGTGTAAATTAGTTTTTTTTCTTCTTTTTTTTTTTTTTTTTTTTTTTTTTTTTTTTTTTTTTTTTTTTTTATTATTTTCAACTCCATTTTTGTGACAAAAAGTCAATGTAAGTTACCAGATGAGTGTTTGATGGTACAGAAGGACTTAATCTCAATCTAGTTTTTCTCAACATTATCTCTCTCGGGGTGGAAAGAACAAGGTTATTCCCAGGCACACTTTGAAACACACAAATAAAAATAATAAATCCCTAAATACACACAAAAAAAGATGACTGTAAGTGATTATTCAAAAGCAAAATTATCATATTAAACATCCCACCTAGATTTCTGAGTTGGAGGCTAAGATTGAACATAGTCGTACTATGCGAGACAAGTTCATCCAAATGAGACCTTTATTGAAAGATAGAAATGTTATATCCGACTGTGAAACTCAAATCAAAGAATATCAAAAATACATTGATTACTTTACTGAAGAACTACACAGGCTGGAAGCAAAACAACAAGATAATGCTTCTGATTCAGGCTCTGAAAGTAAACAAAGTCCAATCATCCAACATCAACTAAATTCACCATCCGATCATCCACCCAGATCTAGTTCTATGGCGACCACTGCAACCACTTTGGTTCCTTCTCAAATTAAAGATGACAAGAAAAAGTACTCCAACCTGGGTAAGATAACATATGCACAGTTTTTTTTTTTATGGTTTATGTTTACTCACACTAAATTTAGATCTCTTGATGTCCGAAACTCCTTATAATAAACCCAAGGTTTCGCTTAAACTGCATGAACTTGAATATAAGCTTGACGTCGAAAAAACCGTCTTAAAAGGTATCAGAGGCATGGTCGATGTTTTAGAACGCACTCCTTCTACAGATCGTAAAAGTAGACAAGACGTCCAAGATAAAATGTTAGAGAGTACGGAAAAGCTTGGTTTATTGAATTCTGCACTCAGAAAATACAAGAGTTTATACATTGGCGAAGGTGGTGATGAAGACGACTATGGTAAATATTTGTATTACCCATATAAAAAAACACACATCTAATGCACACATCACATCAAAGAACTCGAGACACCTCCTTCTGCTCGTTTACCACCTGGGTTCCGTCGACCTGTTACGGGTAAACTTCAATTGGAGATTTTGGAAGCCATGGAATTAGCACATGCTCCCACACGTATGATTCGTACTCCTGCTACCGTGGTCTTGGTCAAAATCGATAACCAAGTCGTATTCCGCTCCCGACCTGCGCGTAATGATAAATGGAATGAATTATGTGAGACACACGTCAATAAGGCTTCCGAGATTGAAATCAGTGTCTATGATCAATCAACCGAAAAATCACTGCCCATTGGTTTCTTTTGGTTAAAAATTACGGATATCACCGAGGGTCTTCGTAAGCGTAAGGTCCCCAATTGGATGTTAGCTGAAGAAGCACAAAAACGCCGTCACGATGAGGATGGCAATTCCATCGTTGATAGAGAAGATAGTAGTGCATCTCTTCATCCTATCCCTCCTGTTCAAATCACTCAAACAGAGGGTGGTATTGAGGCCTGGTTCGATGTCGAACCAGTCGGAAAATTGGCCCTCAGATTAAACTTTGTACGTGCCGATGGTAACCGTAGACCCATGGATAAATTAGGTCGTGCTGGTGCTGTCCGTCAACGTCGTGAAGAAGTTGTCGAAGTCAATGGTCATCAGTTCTTGGAAAAGCGATTCTACAATGTCATGAAGTGTGCGCTTTGTCAAGAATTCTTTGTCAACAGTGGTTATCAGTGTGAGGACTGTGAATACACCTGTCACAAGAAATGCTCTAGCAAGGTTGTTACTAAATGTATCGCTAACTCCACAGAGACTGTAAGTATTTACATTTGTGTCTGCACTAAAAAAAAAAAGATAAAAAGAAAGAAGCTAACTTTATCTGTTCAGGACTCGGATGAAGATAAACTCAATCACAAGATTCCTCATCGTTTCGAACCCATTACCAATATTGGTGCTAATTGGTGTTGCCATTGTGGTTATATGTTACCTTTGGGATCCCGTGGTTCCAAAAAATGCTCAGGTAAGAAGAAACACATATATCATACTAGTAAATAAGGCCACTCATGTCTTTACGTAGAATGTTCTGTCACTGCTCATACTCGATGTGAGCAATATGTGCCTGATTTCTGTGGTTTGAGTATGGAAATGGCAAATCAAATGCTTGCCGAAATTAAGGCCGCAGCCAAGCGCAAAACTTTGGAGACAAAGACACCTGGCGGTAGTAGTCGTATTTCTAAGCAGGACAAGGTGGAGATGATGGCACAGGATGGACCTCTTCCCGCTATACCTCAACCAGCGGAAGATGAACTTAGTTCCCAACTTTCATCTGTCACCTTGGCTCCCCAAAAGAGTCCTGTTGTTGTGCCTCAAACACCTCCCGCCATGTATAACACTAATCCTATGAATACTCCTACTAATACCAATACCTATTATTCCCCATCTCAAAATCCAATGGCTATGCCTCAGCCTCCCAGAATTTATCCTCAACAACAGCAGCAACAAAGACCCCCTCCTCCCAGTCTACCTACTCACTCTCAACCAAATCCCTATGGATATAATAACGGACCTCCTCCTGCTGTTGACCCTAGATACCAACAACATCAACAACAACAACAGCAGATGTACTATCAACAACAACAACAACAACAACAACAGCAAAGGCCTCCTGTGTCTTATAGCCCTTACCAATCTCAACCTCAACATCCTCAAATGATGGGTAGACCTCAACCTAATCCTAACTATAACCCTGTTTATCAACAACAACAACAAATGGCTCAGGTAAGACAAAAAACACAAACAAATGTAACCCTTTTATTAAAAGAAAAACACTACCGTAATACAGGGATATGGTGGTGCTGGTAATATGACACCTCCTGCACCATTGCAAAAGCAACCAAGTATGATGCAATCCAAGCGTAAGGTTGTGTTGGACAACTTTAGTTTCTTGGCTGTATTGGGTAAAGGTAATTTTGGTAAGGTCATGTTGGCTGAAGAAAAGTTCGACAAGAAACTTTATGCCATCAAGATGTTGAAAAAACGATTCATTATTGATAATGATGAAATCGAAAGGTAAAAATACAGTTAATTTTTTTTTTCTTTTTTTTTACTTACATGAACGTGATTAGTCTCCGCTCTGAAAAACGTGTGTTCCAAGCAGCGAACCGTGAACGTCACCCTTTCTTGATCAACTTGCATTCCACTTTTCAAACGGAGACACGTGTTTATTTCGTGATGGAATATGTCAATGGTGGAGATTTAATGTGGCATATTCAACGTGGTCAATTCTCTGAAAGAAGAGCAAAGTTCTATGCATGTGAAGTGCTTTTAGCACTCGAATATTTCCATAGCCAAAACATTATTTATCGTGATTTGAAATTAGATAACATCATGTTGAGTTTAGACGGTCATATTAAGATGGCAGATTATGGTTTGTGTAAGGAGAATATGGGTTATGGAAAGACGACTGGCACTTTCTGTGGTACACCTGAATTCATGGCACCCGAGATTTTGCGTGAACAAAACTATGGTCGTGGCGTTGATTGGTGGGCTTATGGTGTTTTGATCTATGAGATGTTGCTTGGTCAATCTCCCTTCCGTGGTGAGGATGAAGATGAAATCTTTGATGCTATTTTAGAAGATGATATTCTTTACCCTATCAACATGTCTAGTGATTCCATCTCCATTTGCCAACAGTTATTACAACGTGAGCCTTCTCAAAGATTGGGTTCTGGTCCTGATGATGCTGTATCTATCAAACGCCATCCCTTCTTCCGTGGTGTGAACTGGGATGACATGTTGGCTAAGCGTGTTCCCCCTCCTTTCTATCCTACCATCAATGGTCGTTTAGATACATCAAACTTTGACGAAGAATTCACCAATGAAACTCCTGCTTTGACCCCTATCGATTCCAACTTGAATCGTGTCGAGCAACAAGAATTCCAAGCTTTCTCATACGTTGCTGACTGGGTCACTGGTCCTGTCAACTAAAAAAACTGATTTTTTTTTCAAATCATCCCCCCCCCTCACCCATATACATACAACATTTTTCAAAATAAAAAAATATTTTTTATAAATTATTTATAGGTTCGGAGTAATATCGCTTGATCCATTCATTTTCAAATCGAAATATCACCCATGTCCAACGTCGTGCTATTTCGGCCAGATCAACACAAAAGGGGTGTATGTGGTGTAAATGTGACCCGAATTTTAATAGTCGAATGCTCGCATTAATTCCAACCGCCAAAACATAACTCCATGGCTCTGAAAAATGTAAATCTTTTCTTATACACACACGGTCTGTTCCCACTTGAATTATACCCCAGTCCATCACAATGTCCCATACAAACGCAAACACGTTGCTAAACATAGCAGAAAAAAGCCTATACAATACAAAATTTAACTTCTTTAAAGTGCGTATACTTTAGTTTGCTTTTACCATAACCGCCAAAGTAGATCTCCATAAGGGTCGGGGTTATGATTGTCTAGTTTTGTGCTATGTGCTAAAAAAATCACTGGAATGGCCGAAATGTACTTGAACGCATTAACTAGTTGTCGCTTGTTATTGGACGAAGAGCCATGATAGAGACTTAAACATTGTTTTAGTCGAATCAAGTAAGGCAAGCTAGTTTACTCTTGTCAGTTCAAAAACAAAAAAACACAGTGAAGGGAGCTACCTTGTAATCAAGGGTACAAAACACGAATACGATATGGCCATGTTTTCTGTGAGTTTTACGAATATTCCAGTCAAAATACCAGAGAAGCTGATCATGATATCTGCCACAAGTATATCTGAAAAATGGACTTTTTGCAACTTGAAAATTAATCTATAGATACAACTATTTTTTTTTTTTTTTTTACTTGTTAGCAATAGCATATTTTCGTGTCAAGTTTAAACAAAGCACTAAACTTTAGTAATTGACCTGATTCTATTCTGCACGGACCAAATATGATTAAAACTGCAGCTAGTAGATAGCAACATGCAACAGGGTTAAAATGATGCAACTCGCTGGTTCGTGTATACTTGGTATGTTCCAGCATGTAGATGTAGGTAGATGTGAGTAGTGATAAAGATGCTGCTAGATATATAAGAGGCTGTATTTTACATTGGGATACGTAGAGCAATAGATGGACATCAATGTGTTGCCAACGCAAGATCGACAAGACAACAACCCAGCCCCATATGCCAAAACAAACTGAAATTAAGGGCTGATAAGATTCAGGCACCGCCGAACCTTCATTTCCCAAATACATTTATTAAAGCAGAAAAGAGAAAGATAATGAAGTAAGAATGAAAAATGGGCTATTTAACCGCTCTGTAGAGCATTCTTGGCTTTATTTGTATTTTAATTAAACCTGTTTTTCTATTTCATTTTATCGCCTTTTGTGACTAATTCTTTCTCTTAATTATTAAACTTTTTTTGTAGGCCCGATAATGTCTGACAGTGTTTAGAAGATTATCACTAAACGATTTTTTTGATTTTCTATACGGAAACTGAAAGAACAGCATCTATATAGTAGACACATATAAAGAATGTCAATCCGATAAATACTTATTTGTTTATCATATTTTACTTTCTTTGCAAGTAGGGACGGCTGATTAACGAAATACATAAAAATACAATCGAGGATGACCACTTCACGCATGAAGCTAATGCCCATACCAACTTGAAACTTCATACGAAAACCAAAAACCAAAATAAAAATAATGCCTGCACCTTGGCATGTTGAAACCAGCCAGTATCTCTTGACGAGAACTTGACATTTTATTTAAACCCTGTGTCATTTAATTTACTAGCTGATGTTGTCTTTTCCTTGCAATGAAAAGCTTTTAATAAGATAATAAGTGTATATTAGAAAAAAATTATCTAATAGAAAGATTTGGTAGCAAGTTAATTTGTATACATTGATTTAACAAAAATCAAAATTTTATTGACACAATTCAGGTTAGTGGGATTTGAAGCCATTTATTAATAGAGATAGAAAAAGACGATTAAATTTTAAATTACAAGATTAAATAAATACGTAAAATTATATAAGTTTAGTGGGTTTTCATAATTTACAAATCACAGTTTTTGCAGCACTGATCCATGTAGATAGATTCATTATCACTACCCCACCAGTCGGGGAAATTATAAACTTTACCACTGGCGGCACCGTAGAAAACCAAAGAGACAAAGAAGGCCATCAAATATGTTCCCGAATCCAAAGCAGCAGACATCAAATAATTGTACTTGGCATACCATTCGCTGTGACGACGCTTCACGTAGTATTGAGGGACGAATATAGTGATGATACTAACAGTGATAAAGCTACCACTACCACCAGGCAGAAGCCCTGCAAGACCGATTAATATCATGGGAGCGTTTACGTAGTGGAAGCCGGCTTTAGGAAACTTCTTATGCAATAACCAGAAGGGAACGGGCAAGAATAATCCAATAATAAAGGCCCAAAGGAAAATATAGTATTGTATACCAGGACCAAACATGGCCATAGGACCAATAGCACCCCAAGTAATAGCAGCAGAGTTAATAGAATGAGGCTTGTTTCCATTCCAGAACCGGTTACTAACTGGGCTAAGAAGAATTTCACGTTCGTTTTTAACAACAGATTCATTAACAATATAATGCAAAGACAACCAATTACAGTGGCAACCATTTGGTGAAGGAAAGTCATCTTGGGAGGGACCTTGAGGTAATGACTAATCTTCATATCCTGAACCATTAAGCCAGATTGACTCATAGTATTAAAAGCAAGAGTTTTGAAGTACATATTAGCAATAAGGTAACCAGGTAAAATAAAACCGCAGACCATTATAGCGAATACATTTAAACCAAAACTGTTACCAGTAATGGCCTGAATCACGTTTAGGGGAAGTGAAAGAACAATAGAGATTACGATAGCCAAGATAAAGCCCCACCATGGTAGTTGAGAGCCGTTGGCATATCCAATACTAATATTGAGTCTGATACCAATGAAATAGACCAAATAGAACCACCAATTAGGGATCAGAAGTCAGACTACTGTTTAAAAATTATTTTATGCTTATTTTACCTCGGGATAGGCTTGCATCAACTTCATGTGAATAACAACTTCACCACCACCAAGAACCTTTTTTCTGAGATTACGAAATATTGCCCAAATATCTTTACCGTGGTAAAGCGCAACATGTGTTATAGTGACTGTCACACCAAGATTGATATAAATATACGACAAACCGTTAGAAATACTGAAGATAGGGTTGTCAACTGCTTCGAAAAGAGTTCGATTTAAACTATTGTCGCGATTTAATACGGCCGTTTAAGGATATATGATAGAAGCACCGTTGTCGAAACGCTGGAAGATTCTGTTAGAGAGGAAAGGGAGACTTTGAGCATTCCAGACATTATAATGATACGGAGGTCGTGTTATAATCCAAAATAAAAATAAACCACCAATTACATTAAATTGAACCCAGAAAAGGACGACAAGAGGATTCATTTCAGAGATAAAAGACCAATCAAAGCTTAATGATAGAACTCCCATACCTTCGTTAGGAGTCAGTCCATCAAAGACACGTTGAACCCAGGCATTGTTATTCTTTGCGAGACAAATAATAGAAATACCAGCCAGCATAGGGAAGATGTATTGAGGAATTATTTCGTATACAAAGATAGAACCAAATACAATGTAGAAGAATCTTGTACGCTACTTGGCCTCGTCAGTGTCCGTGTTTAAAGTCTTAATCAATGAAACAATGGGTAAAGAAAGTGGCCATGTCATCGTTGATGGATACACAAGATAAGGTCTGAGTTGACCGGCAATACCATAACCAACAATTTGTGTGGCAAGCAACATAAATATACCACCAGCAACAGAAGGGGAGTTTTCGTAAAAAAGGGCTTGTGCAGAAAGAATTTAGGTACCATAAGCAGATGTATTAGCCGAAGCGACCAAGATATATAGACAAGTGTGCTCCTTAATAGTGAAAGGACCAGGATTTAACCAGCCACCTGATGTAAGCATTTAGCCCAAAGAGTGCACAAGACATAACCAGCAATTAACATAAAGGTACTGGACAACCCTATGCCACCTGGCTTGAAGAAAATGAGTTTATATACGAAGGTTTTTTTGATTTTTCAATAGATTTGGTAATTTTACCTCTATAATGTTATGCGCCACTGATGTTTTCTAATCTACAACTAGCATGGCGTGTTCTGCAACTCTATGCTCCAAGAGGATTTTAAAAAGGATTAGTTACTGGTAACAAGAAGGCCCAATCAACAAACTGGCTTATTGCCAAATCAAGTAAATAAATCATAAAGTCAAAACTGTGATCATGGTCATCAATAAATGTGCTCTTGTTAAGGAAATATTATAAATTTCTTCTCGGGATTTTTATATAAATATAATCAACCTTGGATACAGAATAAAATCTTGTGTGTGCTTCTGATAATCTTAATAGTTAGTGGCCCACGGAGATCTTATTTTACCACACTAAATGAAATGAAAAGACGTGCGATAAAACAGCAATAGCTATTTGAATTTTATACTAGAACTCACCAACTATAAAACATTTTGCATACAATTAAATAAAGGATGTTATTATTCTTAAAAGAAAGCAATTACAAGAAAAATAAGATGAATAAATACTTTGAACACAGAAGTAATTTTTTATTACTGAGAATGGAGATTGTACATAAAATTCTAAATCAAAGTTATTGGACACAGTCATCAAGAGACATTTTGTTATATATGGACATTAAGAAATCGGTTTTCGAATTTTTAGCAAGACAAGCTTTATAATTACTCCAAATTTGGGACAATTTTAATCTGCTGGGAAGATTTGATGGTTCGGAAATGAACACAAACCATATTGTCAGGTATCGCAAAATGTGTCTTTTATAATGAATAAGGATATTTATCTATCTCCCACTTTTTCCATTGTGGGCGTTTTTAACTATGAAAACATTACTGTTTCTATTGATTCATATCTGCATTAATACGACCATCTCCAAACCTACAGATAAATTATAATTCCCCAATAAGGATTCACCCATTATCATAGAATTAATGAGACACTATAAATAGATATGCTATGTTTTACATTCTAACGATCTAAGCTAAGCATAAATGTCGTATTTTGTGATTCCAAAGTGCCTTTTTAAAAAACTGAAATAAATATTCAGGTGGCACCAATGCTGATTTTTGCAGGATAGCACATATTCGCCTTATTAGCAGAATTATACCTAATTTGTATTTTTACCGAATGTGGCTTTCAATAAATAAAAAACTGATATCTAAGCACGCCTATTACTATTATTATGTCGCAGAGCTCTTATATTGTAATGTGAGTCGTTTTTTTTTTCGTCTGATAAAAGCATTGTACTGCCGAGCCATTTACTTATCTAAAAATTCTTGATTGATTCAGATATATTCTTTCCTTGAATCTAAATGCAGCATTTTTATGATTTTATCCGGAGAACGATCTAAGAGCAGTAAAAAAGCGGCCTTCTACGCATTTCTTTTGATTTTCGTGTATTCGGATAGATGATAAAAGGCTTAACTCCGTGAACTCCTTATTGTTGCACCACAGCAATTATGATTGCTCGTAAGACATTTATTGACACACATATTATACTTGATGTACAGATGAAACATATTCAGGTCAATAAGGGTTACTGACATTCTTTCAGTTTATTTTAACATGTAATTTTACCTGTTGAAAAGACAGTATAGTATTAAAAGCCTCCCTTCCCCTTCCTATGTTTTAAAATAATGCACGTTTACTCTTTGGGATATGTGTCTACATAATGCATCATACATCAGACGATTATGTATCACTTTTAACAATTAAGTGCATATAAGATAATAGCTGTGTTTTTTTTTCAAGAGAACCAGAACGAAGTTATGTATTCAAAATGCAAATTAATGATGGGGGTCGTCACACTTTAATTTCATAGTTTTTAATAAAAAATAAAGGCCAAAGTGTGCTTTTCTTTCGGTTGATTTTTTCAGTTCTACGTATGTAGATGCACCTTTAAGAACCTTAGACTATTTAAAATTTAAGGTTTACCGTTTTTTTGCCAACAGATACAATGGTACCCGACGGTAAAGGTTTAAGCCTTTCTTTTTGTTTATTCCCAACAGTGGTATATATCAGACTCAGTATCAACTGACGACAAAGTTGAAAATGTTTTTTTTTTTCTTTATACATGGTATAATTTGAATTAGGGTAAACTTTTAAAGAAATGGGTCACTCCCCTTAAACGGCTGATCCCGCTTTTTTAAGGTCATTCTGACGAGATATGGTAGTAAATTTTACGTTAGGCAGTATTTATGTAACCAACGTACGTAAATCTTAGATTGGACCTGGGAACACACATTAAAGACCTCCTTATGTAATGAAAATATGTAGTCGTCACATCATCCATGCACCACAAAAACCAGGATGCAACTATAATTGTGTTAAAATAACGAGCTTATATATATCTCTGTCTCCTAGTCGTGTTTAATAAATAAATTATGTCAAGATAAGTGATTCATTATTAAAAGCTAGTTACGCTTCCAATAACTACGTGATGCTGTACATGTCACTCAGCTATATATCTGAGATTACAAGAGTGGCAGAATTACTTCAAATAAACACTCACCAAGCATTATGCGGCTCTAAAGATCACGTAGACTTAAAAATGAACTACTGAATAGAAAGAAAATTTATCACACAAATAGACATACATTTTAAATATATGGGGATAATTTATTTTAGACCTTCACGAAGCTCTACTAAGTAAAAAGATAAGATACCCCCAGATTCTCACTAGAGTTTTAGGCTTTTTAATAACTGATCTGTTTTAACATTTGTGTGATTGAGGCTATAAGCTCAAAACTCTCTAAATCCATTCCTCAATTGGCGGAAGTCCAATTTTGACGGGTTTTAAGATTAAACATCAAAACGAGTTTGTTCCTTTTTAATTTTTATTTTACCACCATGTTGCTAATTTCTAGAAGAGCATTCTCTACATGCAGAACATTACTTCATGAAAACCCCTTGGTAATTTAATACACACACATACACAAAGAGGAGAGAGAGAGAAAAAAGAACTGTAGAACTCACCCGCCGTTTCAAATTTTTTTTATTATTATTATCATATGTTTGACAGGGCTTGCCTCGACATAAAGCAGCACCCACTATGCCACGAGCACAACGTGGATTACCTCAAAAGATGCCTATCAAGGGCGTGAAACAAGTAGTTTGTGTCGCTTCTGGAAAGGGAGGTGTTGGTAAATCCACCACTGCTGGTAAAGTACAAAACAAGAAAAAAAAGATTACTTGACACCCATGTTTATCTCATGAAAAAACGGTCTATTTTTTTTTCTATTGTAGTCAATATTGCATTAGCAGCCGCCGGCATGAAGATGAAGGTGGGTATTTTAGATGCAGACATCTTTGGACCGTCCATCCCCAAATTGATGAATTTAAAAGGCGAACCAGAACTGACCGAGACAGGCGATCGTCTGATCCCTTTAACCAATTACGGCGTCAAATGTATGTCCATGGGCTTTTTAGTGGATAAGGATGCTCCCGTGGTGTGGCGAGGATTGATGGTTATGAAGGCCTTGCAACAATTATTACACCAAGTGGATTGGGGACATTTGGATTTATTGGTGATTGATATGCCTCCTGGTACAGGTGATGTTCAATTAACCATCAGTCAACAAGTGGTTGTCGATGGTGCTGTGATTATCTCTACCCCTCAGGATATTGCATTGATTGATGCTGTGAAAGGAACCAACATGTTTAAAAAAGTGAACGTCCCCGTAAGTTTTTTTATATGACCTTTTATGAAAAAATCATTTTCAAAGTGCTGACACATTATAAACAATTAGATTTTGGGTTTGGTGCAAAACATGTCATTGTTTATTTGTCCCAACTGTAACCATGAATCGCATATTTTCGGTCACGACGGTGCGGCTCGTATGGCGACTGATTACAATGTCCCTTTATTGGGTGAAGTCCCTCTCCATGCGGATATCTGTAAATTATCAGATTCTGGTAAACCCATTGTGATTTCGCAACCAGATAGTCCCTTTGCTGCTCATTATCGTTCCATTACTCAGAATATGCTTGCACAATTATCTGCGAAACAAGAAGAATAATAATAATAAAGATATAAGATAAAAGGGGGAGAGGGAGTTGTGAACTAATAATTTATTTCAAGTACGCATAAAATAAACATTGTTCATGAGTGAATGAAAAAAAAAAGGTTGTTGTTTCTCTTCTCTCTCTTTTCTCTCCATTTTTATTGTATGTTTTTTTGTGATTAATATAAAAAAATTGATCTAAATTCCAATTGGGTTGTTGTAATTGTTGTCTGAAAAAAATCTTTTTACTCGGAAACATACTTGTGTTCGATATCCTTCCATTGCTTCTACAAGTTTTTTGAATAAATGATGTTTCATGTCAGTCATTGTCTTTAATAGAAAAAACATGTTTAAAAAAACTTACGCCCTTGTTGAAGCTGTCCCAGAGCTTGTCAGCAGTGGAATCAAAAGCAACTTCAAAGGCAATGGCACCAGTAAAGATGCTGGCAACAAAGACAGAGTTCTTCTTGAAGAAGGTGTTATAAATGGTACGGGTTAAACCAGAAGCAGGAACAGCAGGCATATTTAGAGTGGGGAGATTATGGAAGAATATATAAAATAAAAAAAAATCTGAACCTTTTTTTTTTATTTTATTCCAAGAAACCCTGGCCTTGCCCCTCTCCCCGTGCCGTGCGCCAGGCGAGTGTGACGTAGCCTTTTATCTGGGTTTGAAACACATGTGGATCATTTATGCGCGCAGGCACAAACAAACAGTAATAAGATGTTAAGTTACTATTGGGGTTTTTTTTATTGGTTTTATAAATGAATAAAAAAGTTGTTGATGTGTTTGTGTATGTGTTATGGGAACTGTATTAAGGGTATTCAGTATTCCCATAATAGGGTAAAAAAAATATAATAATAAATGCATGTATTCCGAGTCCTTTTGTTTATGCGCAATCGGGTCCATGAGTATGGCCACCGTTGAAGAAGTCATCTCCGAGGAAGTCATTATCATTATCATTACTACCACTACCACAACCACCAGAGCTACCACAACCACCACCGTTGCCACCGTGATGTCCACCGCCGTGATGTCCACCACCGTTACCACCGTGATGTCCACCGTTACCACCGTGACCACCACCGTTACCACCATGATGTCCACCACCACCGCAACCAGAACCACCACATCCACCATTGTGGCTATCACCACCGGAGAGAACATGAACATCAGCGTTATTCAAGTTATCTGACACGTTGGCATTATTCAAGATATTACTAGCGGTGTCCTTTAATTGAACATTGTTGCCACTGACATTGACTAAATTACCACTACCACCGCCAACACCACCGCCAACACCAGTAACGGCACCTGCAATACCATCAACAGGAAGACCACCACCGGTAATACCGTTGGTGAGACCACCCACAGGAAGACCACCTGCAAGATCACCGATACCTCCACCTCCACCGCCGCCACCACAAGAACCACAGCTGCGAGCAGCAAGAGCTGCATTTTCAGAGTGTAATGGACGAGCAGAAACGGAGACCAACATGGTGGCAATCAAACCGAGGGAAACAAATTTCAATTGCATTTTTTTTATGTATATCTAAAATATGAATGTATGTCAGTAAAGATGTAATTGATTGGGAATAAGAGTATTTACCTCTGCTTTATTGGTAGTGATGTTAATTGAGAAAAAAAAAAGAAGATGAGAGAAATTTGGTTGGTTATATAGGTCCATGGACAAAATAAAGGGGTGCTGTATGTGAGTCTCCGTATGGAAGGATTGTCTAGAATGGATAGGGGCTTTATAAACATGGGGTATATATTCAAAACGACAGTATCCATGGAGTGGAGAGTGTGTATTCAAGGGCTAGATGGTGATTATATCGTATTGTTGGGATCTATTATGCACTGTACATGTAGCAAAGAACAAAATCGATAGTAAATCAAAGGCATATGATTACCAATATATAAAAAAAGGCTTTTAGTAGAGCGGGATAGAACTGGATCATGGAAAGCCCCCTCCTTTTGTTTTTTTTTGAGATGAGCATACAACTAGTTTCTATAGAACATGTTGTAAATAAAGAGAGACATTGGCTATATTTAGCTTCATCCGTTGTACATGTTATTTACTCCTTGCCACTTGTATGCAGATCATCTTTTTTTTTTTTTTTTTTTTTTTCGACAAAAGAACACAACCCCCTTTTTGTGTGTTTGAGCAAAAAGAGATCTTTGAGACAAATAGTCACCCTGCTTTTTTTTTTCAAACAGAAACATCTCTCGTGAGTTTTATTTTTGGAGGAAATTCCAATGTGGAACTAAATAGAGGGTAAGTAACTAATATAAAACAAGTTTTTTTTTTTTTTTTTTTTTTTTTGTATGGCTATTCTTAATCATCGATAGCATACATGACTGAGAGACTACATGTAAATGCAAGCATTAATCGAATTTTAATAAATATCTTTTTTTTTTTAAATCTAATGCAATGTATCGTGGGCGTCATTTCAAAAAGATATATTACTTCCCCACATAAGACACTAAAAGAAAAAGACGCGCCAAATGAGTAATAGTTGATTTTCAAAAAAAAAAAAAAAAAAAAAAGGATTCGATATCTTTCATAAGCCCTGATCTGCCCTAAAAGGATCAAGAAGAGAGCGATAGCCCTTTGTATGCACAGATGATCATTTACAACAAGTAAGATCTGCGTTTTGTTATGAAATTCTTTTTTTGTAGAAGATAAACACTAGACTCAACAATGGACTTCTGAGTACGACTGTAAAAGAAACGGTAAGGACGTCAAGCGTTGTTAAGGGAAAAAGGGGGGGTTTTTTTTGCAGAAGGGACTTGATTTATGCAAAAGAAGTTGTTTCTGTGACCTTTCTTTCTCCCCCACACATAACAAATTTTTCTTTAATCTCTCTTTCTCTCTCTCTCTCGCTTCTAATGTTTCATTACATGAGTAAAAGCAATCCCAAGCTGTCTCATTGGCCTTTACAGCCTGAGAAGAATAATAAACCAAGCACAGAAAGTGATCCCAAGAAAGTTGATGACAAACCTCATGAACCCAAAGACGATGACTTAATAAAAAAATAATTTCCTTTTCAAAGGTAAATCTCCTTTTTAAGTAAACAAAAAAAGAAATTTATCTCCTCTCCAAAGTAATCCGTGTGTTCTTGCTTTTTTATTCCCTTGTTTTCCTCTATTTCTTTTTTTCTTTTACCCACACATAAAAAAAGATGCTAGCGAAAAACACGCTTGCTCTTGTTGGAGTTACCTTATTAAATATTTTTGCCATGGCTGAAAATTTCACTCCTTCTGACTTGATTCAATTAGCAAGACCTGGTGTGCCTGTCACCTCACCCAGTGGAGCACTGGCGGTTTATGCACAATCTGCATATAATATCACCGACGCCAAAGTAACCTAAAAACTCTCTTTTTTTATACCTTTATAAACTAAGATTTTAACTTTATGATAGACTGTGCGAAACCTTTACTTGTTAAACATTGAAAAGAACGTAGTAGAAGAACTAACCAAACCTTCCTACGACATCTCGGACAGTGAACCCTTCTTTTTAGACGACCAACACATTGCCTATTTCCATCGCGATGCTCAAAATAAGGCTGACGTTGACCAACTCTACGTATTGAATTTGTCCGATAAAGGCGAAGAGCCTTATCGTTTAACCGATTTCCCCATCTCTTTCAATAGCTTAAAGTATAACTCCAAGCGTAAGTTGTTGGCCTTTTCTGCTTCTGTCTATCCTCAAGAAGGTACTTTGGAAGGTACCCTTCAAAAGGACAAGGAAATTGCATCTACCAAAAAAGATACTGCCATGGCCTTTGATGAACTGATGGTTAGGTAAGTAAATCAATGAATAAAGAGAGAAACGAAAATACTAATTGTATTGGGGGGTATCAGACACTGGGATACCTATGTAACTGAAAAGAAGAACACCATCTTTGTAGTGGATCTTTCAATCAAGAATAACAAGTATGAGATTGCCACCAAGCCTATTAATCTCTTGAAGAATTCAGGTTTAGAATCGCCTACTTTCCCACAAGGCGATGCTGGAGACTTTGATATCTCTCCCGATGCTTCTCATATCGCCTTTGTTGCCAAGATCAACACCAAGGATAACGCATGGCAAACATCTGCTCATATCTACACTGTCTCTACCACCGGTGATGCTGCACCTGTAGCCATTAACAAGGACATTCCTGCTGCTTCTTCTAATCCTCGTTACACACCCCAAGGTCAACTCGTTTATTTCCAAATGTTGAAACCTCAATATGAAGCAGACCGTAATCGTATCATTTTGTACGACCCCGAAACACAGTCTCGCAAGACATTGGCTGACTCTTGGGACAGCAGTCCCCATGAGGTAACCTTCTCTGCTGATGGAGAGACCTTGTATGTGACAGCAGAAGAAAAGGGACGAAACAAGATTTTTGCTATTGATGTCCAAACAGAGCACATCAAGACTTTAACTCACGATAAATATGCTACCGGACTCACTGTGCTTCCTAACGGTAACATCTTTTACGGTGTCAGTGCTATGAAGCATCCTGTTGCCCCCCACCTTTTGGATGTAAAGACACAAGAGGTGAAGCCATTGGCAATTGAATTAGAACTCGAAAAGAAGCTCAAGTCTGTTTCGTTCTCGGATGCAGAGGATGTTTGGTTTACAGGTGCATTGGGTGACCAAGTGCATGGTTGGTATTTGAAACCTGCTAATTTTGAAGAAGGTAAGAAATACCCCGTGGCTTTCTTGATTCATGGTGGTCCTCAAGGTGCGTGGGATGATAACTGGTCTACACGTTGGAACCCACAAATCTTTGCTGGTGCTGGCTATGGTGTTGTCGCTATTAATTTCCATGGCTCCACGGGTTATGGACAGGCATTCACTGACTCTATCGAAAAGAACTGGGGTTCACACCCTTTCCATGATTTAGAGGCTGGTTTAGATCATGTGTTGGCCACCTATCCTTACTTAGATGCAGAAAGAGTAGCAGGTTTAGGAGGCTCCTATGGTGGTTTCATGGCTAATTGGTTAAACGGTCACAGTAAGAAATTCAAGGCTCTTGTCAATCATGATGGTGTCTTTTCTACTACACAGGTTTACTATACAACCGATGAGTTGTACTTTGCTGAGCGTGAGGTAAGGAAATAGAAGAACAATGCTGTTTTATTATTAATCATCTCTTTAGTTTGGAGGATCTCCTATTCAGCCTGAAAACAGACAAGGCTTTGAAAAGTGGTCTCCTTCCAATTTTGTTCAGAATTGGAAGACACCTACTTTGATTATCCACGGTAAAATGATGAATGATGAATGATGAATAATGAGTGACTAACAAGTAGACTAGGTGGTAATGATTTCAGATTGACGACATGCGAGTCATTATCTACCTTTACGGCTCTTCAAAGACAAGGTGTTCCCTCCCGCTTTGTTTATTTCCCTGATGAAAATCATTGGGTTTTAAAACCTGCCAATTCATTGAGATGGCACAAAGAAGGTAAGCATATGTACAAAAGGGAAATAATAAACACACTAAATAAGAAATGCTTAATTGTTCACCCTAGTTTTACAATGGATCGGACAATACACTACAGAATCTACTGCTATTAGCCAAGATGCTGCTACACCTTCTCTTCGTATCCAAAACTAAGCTTATATTAGAACAATAAATAAATAAAATATATAATAAACCCCATCTGTGTTTCAATCACGAGGTAAAATAGATGCTTACAACCCAAAAAAAAAAAAAAAAAAAAGAAATAAATGTCCTTCCCTTTTCAATTAACAAATACCCCCTTCGCTTTATATTTACACTCTCTTCCATGGACACAGAAATGAATGCTTCGAAACCGTCGATTTGGTTAGAATTGGCTAATGCGCAAGAAAAGGTACACCATTTACCTCGACAGGACTCTTCGCAGTTAACCACAGCATCGAGTGACACCGATCTCACGCACATTACCACCACCACTTCATCCATCCGAACTGCTCCTCCCACTAACCCAAGAAAATCCACATCCTCAAGCTCCATTCAGAAAAGAGAGTCCGATATTCGACTGCAGTACAACCAAAGACCTGAAAAAGTCCCGGACATTGCTGCTGAAATGGAAAAATGGTATGCTACCACAGACAGGTATATAAAAGAAGGGCCTCTATTGTGTAGTGAAATCAAAATTTTTTAATTCTCTTTTGGAGTCTAGATATGGATTCATCAAGTGTGATCAATTGGCATCCAGTACAAAGTAAATATCTTCTTTGAAAATTCCCCTCCTTATAATACATAATGAAAACTTACATGAAATAGAGCGCAGGAAAAGGAAGTGGAGCGATCAGAGAAATGGGCTGATATGTCAGAGGTGGTGCTTCTGCATAACGATCAGGTGCATAGCTTTCCTTTTTCGCATAAATTCAAATCAAGAGTCTTCAAAGGTATCCCTTATTGTTGGAAAAGAGACGCTTGGTATTTCCTCATCACCCACTGTTTAAAAGAAGCAAAATCAGACTATAAATTATGCAGCCTCTATCGAGTAAGTTTTTGCTTTACTTATTCACGCTTGTTTCTCTTATTCTCATCTTTTATCTGCGTAGGACTTACTCTCAAAGGAATCTTCTCATGAGCGACAGATTGATCTGGATATACCAAGGACACTAGGCGATCACATCATGTTTAAACAGCGTTACGGAAAAGGGTAATAATAAACAAGAGCCATCTCTTTCTCCTTATATATCTATTAATCAACTCTCCTATTTTTTCAAGTCAAAGAGCCTTGTTTAATGTACTACGAGCATTTTCGAAATTCGATGAAGAAGTGGGTTACTGTCAAGGCATGACCAACATCGTAGCCACTATCCTGATGTACTGCGAAGAAGAGGTAAATACTTCACTTTTTTTTTGGATCTGTAAGACTTTGTTTCTCACCCACTTTTATAATAGAAAGCCTTTGTGGTGCTAGTACACATGTTTGCCCGAGATGAATTACACAACTTGTATATACCTGGATTCCCCAAACTCATGGAAAGCTTTTATATTCAAGAAGCCTTATTAAAGCGATACCTACCGAAATTATACCACCACCTGGTAAATAAGACACACATTAAGAGGAATATATTACAACTAAACCTTACATATATTAGACAGATTTGGGTCTTTCCAGTGACATTTATTCCACACGATGGTACATTACTTTATTCACGGGCGGAGTTGTAAGCTATCATACATTAATGCGGATCTGGGACGCCTACTTTCTCTGTGGTTACGATATCTTCTTTTTCGTGGCCGTGGCCTTATTGAAAACCCATGAGCAGGACTTGATGGAAGGTGATTTGGATGTGTGTATGCAGACATTAGGTTCCACCATGACTGTGCCCGATGATGACCGATTCATGAAGAAGGTTCAAAAACTTTGGGAGAGAAGTCAACGCCACCATACTATCGAAACACTTCGAAAAGAATACAAGACTCAACATGACTAATATTTCTAATCTATCTCTCTCTTAATACTCTATCTTTTATAATAACTAATGACCTCTCTTTTTTTTTTCTTTTTTTTTTCACATTTAATAAATCGTTTTTTATTATTTTGCTTATGTCATCCACGTGTAGATGGTACTGGTGGAGGACATGGTTGTCCAACAAATATGTCCTGGAAACAATCGTGAATTTAGCTGGGTGAATTCTATTTTTTTGACCCTGAGAGCAGTAGAAGAGGTGATACCCTGATGATCAAGTGCTTTGGACGAGCATTGAGATTCAGGTTCTGAGTGTAAATTAAATGTTTGATCGGCCAGACTAAACCCCGAACCTACATTATGCCGCTTCTGTCAAATAGGCTGTAGCATCTCCCATCGATTTTTTCCTTCACTCATGTACTAGAAATTTGTCGAATTTGATCAAGTAAGTCCTTTTTCATCGTATCTCCTCCACAGCTGCATTCACTGTTTTTGATTTCTCCCCGTTCAAGACAAAAACAAAAAAAGGCGGGATGTATTGATACAAGCTTCTTCGCAGCCACCTTGGGCAACACTCTCTTTGTGGGTGGTAAATGTGTATCTACTATGCTTTTTTTTTTTACTAACGATAGCTATGGCTTGAGATTACAGTAAGAAACGCTGTTTAATTTTCCTTTTTCAGTAGTTGTTTCCTTACTAGTCGTTTAAAGTTTTGTTTCAACTTTTATATGTTGTTTTTGCCTACATGGTAGACTGATATATATATATTATGAACATATTATCTTTCTTTTCATTGTGAGGAATAAGGGACTATTGAATCCATATAGTTACTTCACACATGTCCCTTTTTTTACTGGTAACACTATGTACGTATGAAAGATAAGTAACGTCAATTGAGATAGCGAAATCTAAAAGCGCAAACAGTTTATATTTCAAGGCTGAGAAAGTTTATGTAAAATGGAAGCAATAATCAGAAACGGATCGCCTGAATGTAATGCACAGAAGTGAGGTATGTACTGATCGAGAAGATTGGTGTTTATTTGTTAAGGACAGATCGAGCACGATGAGCAGCACGCATATACAAATAAGATTGAAGCAACCAACCAAGAAACAAGACCCAACACATACCGTCCGAAGCTTTTAAAATGGAACAAGCGTTGTCCATGCCAGTAACCCAAGGGTATGTGATGGGGTCATTGAACTGAATTTTCCATTGCATATAGTTTGTCCAATTGCAACTCATGGCGGAGCCGTCTGTCATGACATCAGCTCCCGGTACTGCAGGCAGCAATGCGGCAAACCATAAGGCCGCTGTAAAGAAAATAATGGTGCTCCGCAAGGTTTTGGAAGGAGACCAAGCTTTGTAATTTGGGCTGGAATCGAAAGCGAGAATGGCACTATAGATCATACTACAAATCGTAGGTATCAGCATGAAAACATAGGTGGCAGGGTATGCAAATGTTGTAAAGCTTCCTACATGAGACGGTGTCAATAAATCAATAAAAGTAGGTGCCCTTATTTTTACTTTCATACCGAAACCTGCTATCTTTGATCCACTATCGATGAATACTTTGATGTTTTTAGATACTCCGATTAATGTGCCAAAGACCACTACACCGATCATTGTATTCCAAATATGAATCCACTGTATCAGATGAAGTGATTTCATTATTGTATATAAGGTTATCTAGAGAAATAAAAAGGGGAGAAAAAAGGTCAATTAAACTAAATTGAACTTGTCCTTCTATTGTTGTAATTGTACTACAATAAACTATTTAAATTGGCTCACTATATTACCCATGTTCCTCTTACATCTTTGTCTGGGGACTAGATCTTCTCTCTTTCCTTTTTCCTTATGTATTCAAAAAATGGCGTCATTTGGCAACATGTCTCCTTTTTTCATCAGTTACTGTTTACACCTGCTGAATTACATGTTACACACACAGTGAATGGCTGACACGGTTGCCATGACATTGATGTATACTGCTACGTTCTGATATGAGAAGAAATAGGCGGCTCTCAATCTGCTTGGTAATGAATTTAAAAGCTTTTTTTGTATCTATCCTTCTTTGTAGCTTGATACAAAAGCTTCTATAGAAAGTCAGTCGTTAAGACATACAAGCAAATATTTTCTATGCCGTATGTTGAGGAAAAGTGGAATGACTCCTTAAACACTACTGGTGCATCATTAGGTGAGTTTTAAAAAATAATAAGCTCATCATTTAGTTTATGCGGCAATAAGTTTCTTTTTAGAACGAGCAATTTACCCCAGTGTCTGGGACAGTGATAACTGAAACAAAAAAAAAAAAAGTAAGCAAAATAATCGGGCGTTTAAATAAGAGATCACTGTATGTCTGCATATGTGGATAATGTTTTCTTTTTGAAGAACTGTCAAAAATCAAACCAAAAAAAAAAAAAAAAAAAAAAAAAAAAAATCTGGAAAAAAATGTCGTGCTTGTACCTTAATTTTTTTTTTTTTCTAGAAAATAGGCTAAAATACACGGAGAAAATAATAATAAAAAAAAAATTTCATTGGCCTTGTGTTGAATTCATAAAAGCTTAAAAAAAAGTATTGTATGACAAGGCAGTGGCTTACATTGAAAATAGAAAAGTTCTTTATTGCCTGCTTTTCTTTCCCGCCGTGACTATTTTCTCCTTTTTTTTTTAAGAGAAATTAAGCATATATAAAAAGCTTATTTGAGGGAAGAAAAGTTTTCCTTTATATTTCCTTTATTAAACTTTTTTTTTTAAATATAAACAAATATGGGTTCTACCAAGGTTGATAAGAAATCTAGCAAGGCTGACAAGAAGTCCAAGAAGGTTGTCGAAAAGGTTGTCGAAAAGGTCGAGTCCGAAAGCTCTTCCTCTTCCAGCAGCAGCAGCAGTAGCTCTGAATCCTCTGATTCCGAGTCCGAAGAAGAAGTTGTTGCCGAGGCCAAGAAGGAAGAAGAAAGCTCTTCCTCCTCCTCTTCCTCCTCTGAATCCGACTCTGATTCTGAATCTGAAGAATCTGCCGTCGCTGAGGAATCTAACGATAAGAAGAGAAAGGCCGAAGACGATGAGGTAGAAGTCCCTGCCAAGATCGCCAAGGTTGAAGAAGAAGCTGCTCCTGCCGCCACTTTCACTGTCTGGTGTGGTGGTATTAGTTGGGATGCCAAGGCCGAAGATGTCAAGGAATACTTTGGTCAATGTGGTGAGATCTCTGATGTCAGAATTAGATTAGATAACGCCACCGGTAAGAACAAGGGTTTCTGTCATATTGACTTCACTACCAAGGCTGCTCATGATGCTGCTCTTGCTTTATCTGGTTCAGACTTCCTCGGTCGTACCATTCGTTGTGACAGTGCCGGTGATGGATCTGTCCGTGTTGCCAGAAAGGATGAAAACTACGGTCCCAAGTCTACCAAGGTTTTTGTTGCTAACTTAAACCGTGACTATGACGAAGAATCTCATCGTGCTGCTCTTACTGAAGCCTTCAGTGCTTTCGGTACCCTCGTTGGTGATATCAGACTCCCTTATAACAGAGAAGAAGGTACTCTTAGAGGTATTGGTTATCTTGAATTCGAGACTGCTGAACAAGCTGAAGCCGCTGTCAAGGGTATGAACGCTGTCGAATTAAACGGTCGTCCTTTGCGTACCGATTTCTCCGGTTCTGACGATGCCAGCCGTGTCGGTGGTGGTCGTGGTGGCCGTGGTGGTCGCGGTGGTTTCGGTGGTGACCGTGGAGGTCGCGGTGGCCGTGGTGGTTTCGGTGGTGGACGTGGTGGTGGACGTGGCGGTTTCGGTGGTGATCGTGGAGGTCGCGGTGGTGGACGCGGTGGCTTCGGCGGTGACCGTGGAGGTCGCGGTGGTGGACGTGGAAGATGGTAGATCGCTCTTGTTTCTTTAATTGTACATTTTTTTTATTTCAAAAACCCCCCCAAAGTCATTGAGTCATTACATTTTTTTAATTTCATGAATATAGCATTTAGAAGATAAATAACATTCCAAAAAAATAAAAACATTATTTATTATACGCACATTATCATGGTTTATGTTTTTTTCCTTTTGCCATACCTGTCAAAATTTTGATAGATGACGACTTACCCTTTTTAGCCCAAACATTTCATCCTCTAGCCTATTTTATCTTGAATCATAAAAGTGCCAATGACAGACATTTTCTAACTTGCGTTACTCATTTTAATAGTCAGGCGTAAAGATGCTTAAGAAGGTGTTACCCAGAGGCTATGTGTCAATGACGTTCCCTAACTCAATTATAGCTGGTCCAAGAAAAGTGAGAGCAGCAAGAAACCCGAATAATAAAAAAAAAAAATAGAAAGCATACGGAGAACCAGTGGGAGGAACCCAATGTTGTCAAGAAATATGATCAGTACATACCAAAATGTATCTTTGAAATGACATAACTAAGACCTGTGCTAGTTTGCCCTTTTTTTTAAAAAAAATTCATATCATCGTAGGAACCTCAGTAACAAGTTAAATCGTTTCTAAAGCCTCCTCCTATGGTATTTAACCTTGAAGTCTAAATTAGAAAAATAAAAAAACAATACGGAATTGATTTTTATTAAAACTAATACTAAAACAAAGTCATAGATATTTTTAGTTTTTTGTTTCTTACCATTGTTGATGATGTTGCCACTATTACTTCCAACAACTATGTTGTTGTGTATTGTTGGTTCTTTATTGTTTTTTTCTTGTTTTTTTTTTCTATTATAAACGATGAAAGAATATATGAAGCTATAAGTAAAACAAAATACATTTATGAATATAAGTTTAACAATCATACTAGTTTTCTTACGTTTTTTTTTTAAAAGCCGCCTTTACTTCTTTGGTTTCTTGTCTTCTTCGAAATTCGATCAAGTATTGATAGTATAAATTTGTGGCATAAGATTTGGTGGAGGAAGGGTTTAGTGTCATATACGTTTCTTTGAATTTTACATAGGACCATAAGTCAGGACTCGAAGTGTTGGAGAATGTTTCTATCGGATCAGACATTATAAAAAAAACCGAAAAAAAAAAGGCAAAAGAGGGGGGTGCCCTTATATATCAAGACTGAGATTATACAGAGTTTTTTGTGTTTACTTTACGTAATACTCTAACTTTAAGGACTCGTGACCTTCATTTTGCTGATAGAATATAATTTAGTCAACTACTTAGCAAAATCACTCAAAAAGGCTATTATGTGTCACTTCTCACACACGGGATTTACATCCAATGTAATTTGCATAAACAAAAAAAAAACAACTTATAAATAATACAACAGTCTACACTACACGCATGGTTCACACATCATAAAACACTCTCTTGGTCCGCTTTATGAATTGTCAAGTATTATAAAAACTTTGTCATTTCTTATAAGAACTATCCACCAACTCAATATCAAAACGATTTTCAATTTACCCAGTCTCTCAATTACCTTATTCTTTAGTTATTGGACTGCTTGGATTGAGTCTGCTTATTACCTATGTTGGAAATCAATCAACTTGGAAAATAATGCTTAAATATTAAAATGGCAATGCCATATAGACCTACTGTAGACGGTGTATTTCGTAAGTATTTCTTATTTAAGTAGAGGCTCAAACAATTTGCTGATGAAACAAATAATTACTTCATGCTGACATAACTCAGTTTTTTTTTTTTTTTTTTACAAATAAGACAACACACACACACCCCCCCTTCCGTTACTTTCTTTATCTTTCTCTTGTTCAATACTTTTTATTTCTTAAAAAAAAGCTTCTACAATAGTCTACTTTGAAGTATCAAAATGCTTAAAAGACTAATAGTCAAACCTAAAGGGGGAAAGGGTAAGTGCCAATTTTTTAGTAAAATGTTTTGCCTAATATCGTCAATCTTAAATGGGCTTAATTGTACCCTTGTTTTCTCTGCTTCTATCTTAGGACTTCTGTTGTCTTTAGTGTAGGGTTTCAATACAGTTTCTGTGCTGAAATAGGCCTTCTACTGCCTTTATCTTAGGGTCTTGATGAGGTTCTAGTGGTAAAATAGGCCTTGAGTAAGGTGTTTGTAGGAGCCTGTCTAACTACGGGCAACCCCCCTCTCCTGGGGGGTTTTGACTGGGCCCCGTAGTAAATTTGGAACGATCTCCTCGCGTCGTCCTTCTTTTACTGGAGCCTTAGTTGAAATAAACTACGGCTCTGTAATTCAAGGCGGTAAGAAGGAAAAATCGGAAAACTTTGCTGTCAATTTTTAAAATATAAATTTGAGGCAAAGTCCCAGCTCGCTGCAAAAGGTTGAGGTAAGTAGTAAAATATGAGCCTAATTAATAAACCGCGAATTAATAAAAAACCTGCTTGAGTAGACCCACAATGCTGTTATAGCTGCCTGGAAAGCCAATGCGAAAGAAAACCTCTGGAACTCCTGGTGTCAATACATGGAGGGGTGGGAATGTCACATTTTCCGGTATTGCTGATAATTACAGCTAACATAAAACCTTTAGCCCCAAAATATACCATTTCTTCGAATGTGGTTATTTTATTTACTGCAGCTCCAAAGAGATAGGGAGCTGACACAGTCATCCACAAGCGGATGACTAAATTGATTAAAGTCACCGTTTTAATCATGTACCGAGAGTGAATTCGGTGCATGTGTGATTTTAACTTTTTTCATGAAGCAGTCACTATTGGTGAATTACAGTACATGCATACAGACACCCAAATCATTCTATCCATTGAGGCATGGCAGCTGCAAATGATTATATTACATAAGAATCACGTAAATGAGATAGTTTTTATTGTTTTAGAATTCTTTGCCTATACGCATATTCTGTTTTGCATCTGTTCATTGTAATGTAAAATATACGGGTGATCATGTAGTTATTATACAAACTCAACCTTTGATTATATCTTAAACTATGCGCTTGAATGGGTCAAAATTTATTTTTAATTGTCTATTTTCGGCTGTAGTAATGCCGGGCGAATGAAAAGGGTGCGGTCCAAAACCCTTAAAGGTGACGACTCAATTGGATCAATAGAAAGAGAGAGAGAGGACACAATTCTTTCTTTTTTTTTTTTTTTGTTCTTGTCGCTTTCGCTTTTCAATGTGGCACCCAAACGAACAGTTACTTCTTCGAGCTGCAGTTCGATTTAAGAAGCACGATGGAACACTCTTTGTTACACCTCGACGAGTGGCATGGCAGCAATTAGGATCTTCTCAATTAACACCTTCTATTTACTACAATGATATTCTTGGTAAAGAAAAAGAATGCTCAACCTTTGCCTTTTTTTTTTTTTTTTTAACCAGTTTTAGATTAGCTTTGGCACAAACACCGGATGGATCAGCCAAAGTGCTATTAAAGATATCAGCCAAACCACCCATTTCAAAAGACTATACGTTCCAGTTCACGTCTGTGAAAAATGTGCAAGAAAGAGAAGCGATTAAAGCACAAATTGCAGAATTATTAGCTCGTGCTCGTGGACTCAGTTCTGCATCCGCCATCGGAACTCCTGTTCCCATGACCCCATCAGCCATAGCCTCTCCTTCACCTTCTACACCTCAATCCGTCAATAACACGGCCTCACCTATATCCTTACAACAACAAGCTGCCACCAACAGTTCTCAACAAAAAGCGATCGGCTCCCCTTCACCCGGTCCTGGTGGTCCTGGTGCTGGTGGTGCTGGCGGTCCCAAATCGTCTCGACAAGAGGAATTCAACGATCGTAGACAATTACTGACTTCCAGCAGAGAATTACAAACGCTGCATAAAGAATTAGTAGTGGTGGGAAGAAGTGTGGATGAAGAGGAGTTTTGGTCAAGTCCGTATGTTAAGCGTATTCGACAGAAACTGAAAAAGGATGCTGTATCAAGAGAAGGCAAACAAAAAGGTAAATCATCTCGTATGGTCGAATTAAAGCCTGGACAACAAGAAGGATCAGATATCAAGTATACCTTGACCAGTCAAATCATTCATAATATCTTTACCGAGTTCCCATCAGGTTTGGTTAATTATATTAAAATGACAAAATGAATACGGGGACTGATAGATATTTTGATAGTGAAAAGGGCCTATGATACAAATGTTCCTGATAGAGTAAAGCAATAGTAGACATGATGAGAGGAAAATGGATGTATTAAAATAGATTATTTTTATTAGATGACAGAACAAGCATTCTGGAAGCGATTTTTGGCCTCTGAATTCTTTCATCGATCACGTACTGGCGGAAGATCTCAACTCACACCTTACGATGATATTTTTGATCGATGTTTACAAGAGGAAGACGATGGTATAATAGAGAGAGGAGGGGATAAAATTTGCTTTTAGCTAACACGACTTGCAGAAAATTCAAAACCTCCACCCATGTCTCGTATGGATAAGATGCGATTTGATATTGATTTATCCACTACTGCTGAAGATCATTTGGAGAGTGGCAACGCACCGGATTTCACTATGCGACCGGGTAGAGAAGTCTTGTCCTTACCGCTAATTCGTAGATTCAACAAACATTCTTCTCGTGTACTCGAGACTCCCCCATCGTAAGTTTTTTTTTATGTATATGACAATGTCGGGTTTCTTTTTTTAAAAACAATGCTCCATGTAGAAGAACAAGACGGGATGTGACCACCTTTGAACAGGACGTGGAAAAAGATATCATTATTAGAGAGTTATTAGATGAAGCACCTTCTGAAAAAATTATTTTGGATATTCAAGATACCAGACGTTATTTCGAGAGTCAAACAGGAGGACAGGACGAAGTGAAGATCAGTGAACAAGTAAAGAATTCAAAGGGGGGGGGGCTGCCTAAAGAGAGAGATAGAAAAGTACTAACACTCTTTTATGCTAAAACAAAAGGATACCGTGAATTTATTATCTGGATATAAAAGGAAATTTGAGGGATGGCAGCCTGAAATGGCTAAACAAGTGATGGAAGCTAGATTAGCAGATAAAGTTTGTTTAGAATTAACAGCGACGATTAAACGAAAAATTAGACACGATGATAAATCAATTAGTGGTATTTTGACTTATATAAGTTAATATCCAGCTATACTGACACCCTTTTTTTTTTCTTTCTGTTGTATGGATGTAGAGGTGAGATTACCGCCCCAGGTTCAACAAAAGATTCAAGGCTATCATTCTGCCACGAATGAGATCCTCCGTCATTTCTGGTCCTCTTTTGAACCTTATAAACCCGAAAAGAATATCCGCATGATTGAAGCATTAAAGAAACAACAAGAGAAATTAAAGGATATTTTAGGCGCTGTGGCAGGCTCTGATGGCGATGCTGAGAGATGTAAACAGGTAAAAAAAAAAAAATCACAGTTATGCGGAGAATATCGACTAGCAAATTAACCTCTTTTTTTTAAGACTTTGATGCCTGTATTACAAGCAGTGGATAGAGCTTTAGAGGCATCAAAGAAGCGTGGAAAAAAGAAGCGTGTATGATAAGCAAAAATCAAAATAAATGTAAATATAACATCACTCATAAAAAGACCCAACGGGAAAAAACATTAAAAGGCATGTGCATAAATCATTGAGGAGGTTTATTGTCGAGAGTAAATGTTTCACAAACTTGTTTTGAGAGGCTCGAAATGATAATTAGACACTTAAAAAAAAAATGCTGGTATCTCATGGGGGTAAACAGAGAAACATTACCAGTATGTTTCTAAAATAAACATATGAAACCGCAAAAAAAAAAAAAAACCTCCAGTTTGTTTATTTATCAACTGTTTATTCTTTTTTTTTCCCCATTCAAATAAAACATGTCTGGCATTGATTCATTACATATTACCAGTCCAGATTTAGATAACAATGCCCCTTATACTTCAAATGGACATAAGCGGAACAGTATATCATCAGGCGGATCAACACTATCACCGCTTGAAACACCCATAGATTTTCTATCGCCCAATGAAGACCAAGTGGAACGTAAAACACCCAAGAAGGGAGTCAGCTCTTTTATCAGTAAACTTCACACGTAGCTTTCTTACTAAAAAAAAAAGAGTACAACAAATAAACTAATTAAAGAAATGTGTGTCTCGAATTAGGATGGTAGAAGATGGACGTCATCAAAACTTAATCTCTTGGAATCCAACTGGTACATCATTTTTCGTATACAACGCACCACAATTTGCACAAGAAGTTTTACCCGAGTATTTCAAGCATAGTAACTTTTCTAGCTTTGTTCGTCTATTAAACATGTAAGCAGAAAACAAAATCAACTTAAACAGGTTGAATTAACAAGTAAAACAAGGTATGGATTTCACAAGATTAATAAATCACCTCGAGGACAAAGAGGTCATAACGAGAATGAGATATGGGAGTTCTCTCACCCAAAATTTCAACACGGTCGAGCTGACCTTTTAAAAAGCATCAAGCGAAAAGCCATGGATTCTGAACTGCTGAGACGAGAAACAGGAGATATCCAAGCTTCATTTGCATCACTTCAAATGTCACAGGCAGATCTGTTGCGGCAGTTCAATACACTACAGGATAGTTTCACCAATATTCTGCAAAGTTTTGAAGAAACCAAAAAAGTTCAGCAGCAACAAGATGTAATGATACGCCAACTTGCAGAAAGACAAGGTTTATCCCCTGATGAATTGATCAAAGGTAAATTATATACTCTTTAATGATATACATACTAAAAGATGAATAATAAAAAGAAGCCGCGTCGGCAGAGTTACAGTCGAATACTACGCCCAAGGACCCTATAGCGGTGGTGGTGACACCAGACCAAGAGACGTACAATCCAATGCAGTTCTTGAATGACCCATCTGCTTGGGACGGACATACTGCACCTGATTTAAGTATGCCGATATATGATTCAGGGCCTTCGCCATTATCCCCCTTGTTATTTGATACAGCAGTGAACACACCTTTACCTCCTAGTCCAAACCCTCTGAAGGGATCACCTATGCTTGGATCACCTATGCTTGGATCACCTATGCTTGGATCACCTATGCCGCCAAATCAAGATGTACCGCTTCAATTCGATGATGCAAATACCCTCGGCTTGGGATTCAGTTAGTTAATTACGATTAAGGTTTTATTAATTGACATGTTTTTCATTGTCACACACAAAAAAAGTTTATTTATTTTTTAATGCAAAAAGAAGCATAATCGATTGTTGCTAACTAATAATAAATGCTGCCTTCGATTTTTAAATGGTCATCATTTTCGCCTTCTTCTTCAAGGATATAAGCAAATATTCTGTCGCACATGTCGAAATATTTGAATTGAGATTTTAATTGCTGATCTAAACAATTAAAAAGTGAGTATTTTAGGAAAAGAAGGAGAGATTTTCCGTAGAATAAAAACGTACCTTTATTGTCAGCCATTAACGAAAGACGTTGTTTTTCCTGTTCTGTTGTGTTCCACCAAGACTTACCTGTAGCTCGACTGATGGCTTCCCACGTAGACCACAGCCAAAGTATCTTGTCATAAATCTGTTCAGGACTCTTTGTATGCTCAAATGGAATAGCTTGTGATAAAAATAAACAATACAAACGTCGTTCATCTTCATATAAAAATCGGTTGGTACCTTCACCTACTTCAATTTCTAATTCTTGTAGCAATAACTCAATATCCTCGTCACTCCATTGTCCTTGACCGTCTAATGCTAATTTGGTGGCTAATGCCCGCCTTTTCTTGTCATCAAGCTTGATTACAAATGTGTCGAAATCGTCATCCGAACTATTCTCACATTCTTCTGAAGAATTTTTAGTTGACATTTTTAGTAAGGAAAAAGATGTGTAAAAGAAGAAAAAAGAAGAACCGTTTGAGGGTTTAGGACCGCACTGTTTTTTTTTTATAATTTAACCTTTTTATTTTTTGGTCCCCCTAAAACTAAAACAGGAGTGCCTTAAGGGGGCGGGGTTAGGTGCATAGAAACCTTGTTGGTATTCAAAACATCATTTTTAATCATTCGTCTTTTATAGAATAAACAGTGCGGCTGGGCGTATTTTTCTTTTAATGACGCTTTACCGGAATACAATTTTTCGGTTTTTATTTGAAAAATGTTACACATGAATCATTCGTCGTGCATAATCTGATAAATGTTCTCAGAGTTAGACGCTTCATTTTCCCTTTTTTAATTATTTTAATACGCAATTCTCTCTTTTCTTCCCTACACCATTATTAGTGTTGCGCAATCGGCGGATATACCACATATACTGATCGATGAACATCCTTTTAGCATTTTGACCGTCGTGAACATCATCCGAGAGCCCTATTAAAGAAAAAGAGAAATAGATATAACGGATCGATATCCCCAAGGAAATGAAAAAGTAAATCCGTATCAACTCATCAATACCCTTTTGTAAGATTACAAAAGCAGCAAGAATACATGAAGATTTACCATAGTGTGGTGATAGCAATGAACCCACACTGAAAACCAACACTCACAAGGTAATTTATGATTTAATACTATTCAACAGGGCAAAGGTTAAAAAACAGAAAAGTTGGCTAGGTGGCCCTTAAGGTCCTTAGATTCACACGCTAGCATTAAACAACTGGAGTCAGCAAAGGCGAATGAAGGAAGAGCATCTCTAATTAGTCAAGCAGGTTCCTAAACAGTTAACAAGGACATCATTCAACAAGGAATATCAAGAAAACATCTGTAAAACTTGGAGCATTCTATGAGAACTAGCGACCATACTAGTCACCCCCCATTCTCCTCAACAGCATAATCCCTCAGTTATCATTTAGAATTTTAACCACTCAACTCAACCATAATAGACTCAACAGTTACACCACATTGATTTTCCAAAAGCAACGCTAACAACAAACAAATCAGCAACAGCCGATTCAGCAGCAAACCATAAACAATTAACAACATTCCCATCGCATGGTATCCTGCCTAGTGACACACTTATATACAATCATTTTTAAAAAGAACCACGTACCCATGGTTACTGTCAATAGTGAGAGACAATTACACAGTTTTATTGGTAATAAACCAACAAAGAACAAAGGGTATTAGCGTTCAACAAACCAAAACCGACTAGTCATGACGGAGATGTTAAAAGCAGGAAATAGTTAAAATGTAGTCCTATTTACATTCACATTGAGTTTCAAGCTACATAATACTTGATCTAATTGTATAAACTGGTCCTTTCATAACTATTATACTATGATAACTTACATAATAAACAGTTGAAAAGTGTAAGCATCACACGCAGGTAGATATTCCAAGAGAAAAAATGCCATATCAATCAATATATTTGTAAAAGATGTTTGTATTACTTTTATTCTTAATAAAGTACGTATACCGATATAATAATCGAACCCTTGTTTATCATCTTTCTAATAAACAAAATACTCTCTCTCTCTCTTTGACTCTCCTTTTTATCTAAACAATTTATCTCGTCATAAAAAGCATTAATTATTGGTGTCTTTAGCTCAAATGGGTTCATGACAAGTATGATTTTTATTTATAGATAACCCAAGCGTAGAGAAATGAAGAAAGTAAAATAACGCCGAAAGCAATTACACAAATAGATGGAATTAGATCTATAAAAGGCATTGAAATTTTTCTATCTATCTCACCCTTAAATAGAATTATAATTTAGTGGGTATATGTGGGTGAACCAAAAGAAAAAAATCCAAATAATCCTTATATCAAATATTCTTAAATCGAACGACTGCGATGCTCTATTTTATTTGATAAACTTGCGCAACAATTAAAAATTCAAGTTCGATTAATTGCTCATCTACCATTGCCTATAATCTTTGTCCAAATTTTACTCTTCATGTTCGATCAGGACAGCAGAAATGATAGACCTGCAAAAAAAGAATGTTTGAGGAACAAATGACAAAAAACTCCGCTTTAGTGAGCTCCCGTCCCTCTGTATAGTGCCGATGTATGTACAGGAATGTAATCATCATCAAACAGAAGGGGATTAGCGCCACACTTTAACCATAATAGCCTAATATTAAACGTATACCCACTCCCCTTAAAATTTAAATCTGGGTTACGCCCAAGTTTTATTAATTTTTTTTTTTTTATTACGCATTATTTATATTATTTTGTTGTAATGTCTATAATTTGCTGTCACTACCAGTTGAAGACTTGTTAAGCATAAAGTTCCAGAAGGCACCGCATACACTTCCCACTGTAGAGATCTTGGCTCCCACACCAGCAGGCAAACCATACACCAAGACACCGAGAATTTTTCCTTTGTCTTCATTGTAAGGAGGATATCTGCAAGAAGAAACAGGCTCTGACATTAAATCCTTCACCATGGTCGATCTTAAATGGGTGAAAGTCTCGAATGATTTCTCTCCGTGATAAGCTCCCATACCGGAAGGTCCGACACCGCCAAAGGGCAAAGAGAGTTCTTGAAGATGCATCAAGATGTCATTCACAAGCACGCCACCCGATGAGGTATTGTCCAGAATCTTGTTGTAGTTATATTTGGGACTGGCAAAGATATAGAGCGCTAAAGGTTGATCTCTGCCATTCACAAAGGCAATGGCTTCGTCCATGTCTTCTACAGGAATCACAGGAAGAATGGGGCCAAAGATTTCTTGTTGCATCAAAGCGTTATCAGGAGTCACGGGGCTAACAATGGTAGGGGCCATGTAGAGATCTTCACGATCTGTCTCTCCGCCAATCACAATGGTAGAGGGATCACAATTGTCGAGCAACCCCTTTAATCGGTCAAATTGACGCGTACTAACAATACGACCGTAAGACCCGGATTTTTGGGCATCTTGACCGTAGTATTCTACAATGGTTTTACGGAAGGCTTCTAATAAGGGCTCGAGCTTGCTCTTAGCAACCAAGACATAATCTGGTGCAACACAGGTCTATCAAAAAAAAAAAAAAAAAAAAAAAAGATGATTAGTAATTGTTCTCTGACTTTGATTTTATAAATCGCTAACACTTTACTTGTCCGTTATTAAAGAATTTGCCCCACAAGAGTCTATGCGCCGTGATATTTACATCTGCATCTTCAGTGACAATGGCAGGTCTAGAAGTAGATAAATGAATAAAAGATGAGGGTCGTACATCATTAGTCACATCATATGCAAATCGAAATTAAATATCAGACTTACGATTTACCACCTAATTCAAGTGTGACAGGAGTTAAGTGTTTGGCGGCTGCCGTCATAACAATCTTACCCACAAGACCATTACCGGTATAGAAAATGTGATCGAATCGGTTTTCTATAAGCTGGGTTAGTGATCTAACGACAAAAAAAAAAAAAAAAAAAAAAAAAAAAAACGAAACTAACCTAAAACAGCTGTAGTTTCTGGAATCGCACCCGTAATCACAGTATAGGCACGAGGATCAAGATACTTTGGTAAGATAGTTGCCATCAATTCAGCAGTATGTTGAGAAACTTCAGAAGGCTATGTTTACGGAGAATGAACCATGTTAATACAAAAAAAAAAAAGAACGTGCATTTCATTTTAGAAAGACTGTATTACCTTAATAGCAATGCAATTACCAGCTGCAATGGCACCGACAACAGGCATCAAGAGCAAATTAACCTACATATATATAGAGATTCTATGTATTGAGTTGCATGTTCACTTATCTTAAAAAGAAAAAAAAAAGGGGGAGTTCTAAGAACGGCTTCAACTTACGGGATAGTTCCAAGCTCCCATGACAAGGACAACACCTTTAGCCTCCTTTCGAATAAAGGTTTTATCGGTAGCATTCATGATGAATCGCTTGGTGGTATAAGTAGGCTTGGTGAATTTATCCAAGTTCTTGATCATAAATTCACATTCATCCACAATGGGAGAGATCTCGCCCACATCGCACTCCATAGGATGTTTACGTAAATCTTTCCAAAGTGCATCACATAAAAGTTCATTGTTTTCGTTACAGAAACGAATCATATTCGCCAACTGTTGCTTACGGAATGCAACATCCTTTGTCAGGCCTACACACACAATAACAAAATTTAAGTTACTATTTGATCTGTCACTGCTAAATTTTTTTTTTAGTTTTTTGATTTTTACCAGTGTTAAATTGGGTGCGAAGGGATTGAATAATAGAAGGAATGGTTTCAATCGAGGTATAATTAGTACCAGTCATTATTTATTATATTATTAAAAAGTAAAAAGTAAAAAGAAAGTATGTGTATAAAGTAGAACAATAAAAAAAAAAAACAGATTTTTAATTTTATTTTATTTTTTCGATTATTTCAGGCGGAGCATTATCAAATCACAGAAATATTAGGTATGACATGTTGTAACCAGGTATAGGCTTTAGCATATGAACTTGTGTTTCTGGCTATATCGAGATGCAAAAACTGTCATTGCAATACAAGACAGAATGTAGCCACTAAACTTGAAAAATGCAGAGCGAGAGAACTGTCTTTCTTCTTCGGGTGTACGGAATGAAGAGTAGATCTTCCACAGATTAGGAAGTGCCATGGGGTAGAAATACTCAAAAAAATAATTATTTTAGGGTAGAAAAGAAATAAAATAACGGCAACACCAGTTTATAGTGTAAAAAGTCACGCCTTCTCTTTTTTTTTTTTTTTGGGCCGCTTAAATTATACAGCCGCTTTAAAAAAAACTTTAAATCTTTATCACAACAAAATCCGCTTGTGATGAAACGACACAACGGTATCCAACACGAGATTGAATCGAGTAAGAAAATTAAATCGAGAAACATCTGTTTAATTAAAGTCATGGCGTTGTTAAAAAAAAATTTAATTAAAATGATGTGCACGCACACGCCTCTTTAAAAAAAAAAAATTGGGTTAAAAAATGAGGCCGTTGTACAATGGTGGTTTCCCAGGAAACCATAACTGTTTATGTGTATACTGGTTTTCGAAACATGGGCGCTTTTTTTTTTCTCGTAAACATTTATAGTCGAATCAGGTTTCTCCAATCTCTTGTTTCCCCGGGTTTTGTACAAGTTGTGTGATGTTTCCTGTTTGCGATAGCTCACAAAAAAAACAAATAGCGGTGACTGACTTTTGGACGGAAACCCAAATATATAATTGTTATTCCACAAGAAAGAAAGAAAAAAAAAACTCTTTCGACATCTTGACTAAAAACCAAAAAAAAACAAGATGTCTGTCTCATTAAGTCTTGTATTCAACTCTATTGGACTTGCCTCCAATACATATGCTCTGCGTTTAATTAATTCACCAGAATTTGCCAACCCGCAATTTCTTGGTTTTGGTGGACAATATCAGGTACGACAATCAAAAATGAAAAAAAAAAAAAAACGTGTTTCTCACACTTATCTAGTATTTGACTATCCTTGGTTTGGTTACTGCTACAATTGCCTTTTCATTGAAAACGATTCGCCACTTTATTCCCAACTTTTCTCCAGGTAATAGAGAGCATATGTTACAAGACGAGTATTTTTTTTTTTTTTTGACATGTTTCTAAATATAGCACTGTATGAGGTTGTCACGAATATTGCCACACCCGTAAGTAGTTAGTTGGATAAACAGACATGATCCATGTTCTCATTATACAAAAATTGTTAGTTGGAAGGCCTTATTAGTGTCTTATACTGGACAATGATGCTGCTGGATCCTCATTTGTTAATCCCCAAAGATTATCCCGGAATTCCTATTATGATGGATTTAACACTCCACTTATTCCCTGCTGTTTTTTTGTGGATTGATTTCTTAGCGTTTGATACGCAATTCAAGCGATCTGACAGACATGTTAAGGTAATTGGTGCCTTTGCTGTCTTTTACTTTATTTGGTCGTGGTACTGTCAATCGGTTAATGGGTTCTGGGCCTATCCTTTCTTGGCTGATTTCAACCTGCTTATGCGTACTGCCTTCTTTGCAGGCTCAGGGCTTTTGTGTTGGGGAATGTATGAAGTAGGAGCCAAAATCCACCTTAAAATCCATGGCAGACGTCTTCCCATTCTTCAAGCCAAAGAGACCTATCTCATGCAATAAAATATGACAAAAAAAAAATTTGTACTGTTGATTGACGTCACGAAAAAAAAAATTCAAAAAAGCTGTGTGTGTGTGTGGCGGTGTTTAGAGTCGGTGGGGGGTGGTTGGTGGGGAGGGGTAAACTAGGGCTTTATTGTTTATTCCCTCTCTAAATTTTTTTTTTTTTTTTTTTTTGGCCTTTCCTTGTTATACATTAATAAATCAACCCCCTTCTCTATAATTATATAAAAAAAAAAATGAATTCCATGCGTACCCTCATTCGTCAGGCTGCTAAGCCCTTGGCCACCAATGCCTTTGCTAAGCGTTCCATTTCTTCTTCTCCTGCTTGTCTTTCTGATGCCCTCAGTGTGGTAAGCCTTTTAAAGTGCTAATTGATTCATGCTATTTTTTTATTTTATTTTTTTATTAATCATTTCTTTAATTTAATCACCTCATTACCTCATCACCTCACCACCTCACTTTACACACTTTTATCTTCTTACAAATAACCAGCATCGTGACACAGCTGAGAACAATGCCAGCATTCCCTTTGAATTCGATGGTGAAAACAAACAACGTGTTGTAGAGATTTTAAAGAAATATCCTGTTCAATACAAGAAGGGTGCCATCATGCCTCTTTTAGATTTGGGCCAAAGACAAGTTGGCTTCACCTCCATTTCTGTCATGAATGAGGTTGCCCGTTTATTGGAAGTCCCTCCTATGCGTGTGTATGAGGTTGCCACTTTCTACACCATGTATAACCGTACACCTGTTGGCAAATACTTTTTGCAAGTCTGTACCACAACTCCTTGTCAATTGGGTGGATGTGGTTCTACAAAGATCTTGAACGCCGTCAAGGAAAACCTTGGTATCAAGGTGGGTGAGACTACCAAGGATGGTAAGTTTACTTTAGTCGAGGTCGAGTGTGCTGGTGCCTGTGTTAACGCCCCCGTCATGGCCATCAATGACGACTACTATGTAAGTTGTGTTTGATCAGTTTTTTTTTTTTGTTTGTACACAAAATTAAACAACATGTAAAAATAATAGGAGGATTTGACACCAGAGACTACCGAAAAGCTTTTGGAAAACTTGAAGGCTGATAAGCCAATCACACCCGGTCCTCAATCTGGACGTCATACTTGTGAGTATGCTCCTGGTGTCTACACCACCTTGAACGAAGAACCTTATGGTCCTGGTTTCGCTGTCCGTGCTGATTTGTAAAGATTAAAAAAAAATATAATATAAAATCATGGTGTGTGTGGGAAGAGGGATAAACATTTACATATATAGAAAAATAAAAAAATTCGCAAAAAACACATTATTTTTTTTTTATTAATGATGGTAAATGGTATAACTGGGGATGCCATAGACAGAAAAACCCATGGATTTTACAATTTTGGCAAACCCTTCAGTGTCTAGTTCGTGCTGATAAACAAATGGTGGGAACACAGCACCCTCTCTGTGTACAGTGGCTTTAACCATAGTAAAGGTAGTACCAACACCGTCTAAAGGCACTTTATAGTCTTTACCGGTATTTGTAGGCATATCCACCAGCTAATAACCAAGAAAGGCAGGTGTTAGTCAAAGAAAAAAGAGATGGCAGAGTGAGTCAATAAAACTTACTAAATTACGTCCGACTGAATACTCATTGTAATCTGAAAATAAAAATAACCCAAATTATTGCTTAATAAAACTAACAAAAATTGATCGTGACACACAAAGATTTACTACCTTCCATCAAGACTTGATTCAAGGGTAATTCTTGTTGGTATTTCAAGGATGCATCGGATTCTTGCCAGTTATTTCGGTCGAAACCCCAGAACTCGTCATCATCTCTCTTGAGTAAACAATTGGGCACAACGACATCAGCATCCGCCATCATTAAGTCTTCAAATATAGTCTGAGGATAAGAGTATAATCCAATGTCAACCCAGACAACCCAGCTATGATATTCTTTTAAAGAGATCGACAACAAGAAATTTCTTGCTCTCGCCAATGTAGCTCTCTTTGAATCTAATGAAGTATCATCGGTTTTGGAAGGCACTTTGAAATCCTTTTGATAGACGTCAATCGTATCAAACGTGTTTCTCCATCGGGTCTGTAATCGGTTCACATGCTGGTAGATCTTTTCAAGGCTGTCGTCTGTGGAGTCCGATACCAGTAAACCAATGGAAATCAGCGAGTTTGGGTAACTGGATTTATCCAGCAAGTCAAAATAGTTATCCAGATAGGCTTCATCATTGCCTACCGTGGTTAAAACTAGCACATGTTCCTGTGATTGTTTGCCTGCCCTGGTGGAATTTAAATCATTCAGGTTCAAATAAGTGTGTTGTCGAATAGGTGCTGTCTCGTTATCTGTTGGTGATCCGATCAAGGACCGTGTGATATGGCAACTGTATTGATACACCGGTTCTGTCTCTCCAACCTGATATTGCGGTAATTGATCAAATCGACCAAAGTAAAATATGCCCGCCATCAATAAAAGTCCAACCACAATAATACGCTGTTTTCCTCTAAATGTAGATAGTGATGACACCATACTCTATATATGTGTGTATTTAAATAAGGGAGAGAAAGAGAAAGAGGAAAAAAAAAGATAAATAAAAAAATTTCCCTTTCTTGTTTAAAATAACCCACTTTGTACTGAGATCTAATAAAACTTGGGATTTTTTCTTGTGTATCTGGGCTTATTCTTGCTATTTTAAAAAAAAAATTAAAGGTTCTGTTTCCCTGGTTACCCTTTACTTTGGGTAGATAACCGTAACTTTAAATTTGTATCCATGACAACCTTTTCTTTTCTTTAAAAAAGCTTAAAAATCATTTGGATCGCCAGTACAAAATAAAAACAACAAAAACAAAAAAATAAAACACAAGATGGAGGAGCTAAAACGATTGGAAGATGGAAAACTCGCAAAAAGAAATCAAAAATAGATTTTCCAAAAAAGTAACAAAATAAAATTGAAAAAAAGTTCCAGGCCTAAAACACACAAAAATGATCGGCCAATTGGATGCACAAATTAATGTATTGGGGAGGTATCACGAAGCTTTCTTTTTTTTTTATTAAGTCAGTTTTGCTGCTGTTGTGGTTGACACGATATACATGGGTTGTTGTACAGTCATGGGACAATCTTTATGAACCATCAGTAACCTTCGAAGACTCAACACTTCATCTCTCATCACATTGGCTTGCATCTGTAATTGCTCATTATCATTGGTCAAATACTCGACTCGTTCTTGAAGATTTGTCAACCATTGCTTTTTCCTCTGTCTACATTTCAGGGCAGCTATTTCATTTGGTAATAAAAGTGTCACGAAATAATAAAATATATTGCAATTTAATTTTTTTATTTTTATTTTACCTTGGCGGTTTCTTTCCAGAAAATTTCTGCGTTTTTCGTCGTTATGATCTTGATCGCCCGAATAGGAGGCTTTTCGCTTTGTGCCTTGATGGATGACATCTTCATCGTCCTCTGTGCTACTACTCATTGACCCTGTTCGCACGCTGTTATTATAATGCGGGAGATTCATGTAGGTCTGTTTAAATAGACCTTGTTGCTGTTGCTGCTGTTGCTGCTGTTGTTGCGGATAGTTGCTGTCCGTATGATTAAACATGGCATTGTTTGCATACATGCTTTGCTGTTGAAGATCTGTCCAAAGCATTTAAAAAAAGAAGAGAGAGAGAAAAAAAAAATAAAGAATTAAAAAAAAAAATGTGCCTCACTCCAAGTGTAGGTTATAATTATGTTTGACCACTTTGTGATCGGAATACGGAATCATGGACGGATATGCGATCGGTGCAAATAAAATAACAAAGAGGGCCTTCTGTATAAATCAGAAAACATAGGAGAGAGAGAGAAAAAGGGATCAATATTTCAACATCATGCCACATCCACTGCCGTCTACAAGCTATTTCTTATAATTGAAAACAATTTTTTTTTTAAAAAAAATAAATTAGCGCACAGACAAAGTTACAATATTTCATTGCTAAATTGTTGGAGTTCAATGGCAGAATATTTCATAAAATAAAAAAACCTCCCAGGGCAAAACCACAAAAAAAAAAAAAAAAAAAAAAAAAAATGAGTCTAAATAATTGTGTTCATCATGAGAATAAGGGGTGAGACTAATGCAGATGAAAGAAGAAAATCAAATATTTTCGAGCCTAAGCGTAGACTGGTAATCGGGTTTGATGAAACCCATACCCCTCGCTTTGTATTTGAAATGCAAGCTATAAATACATACAGTGCACTTGCATTACATTTCGGTAAATCGCATAATCTTGATTATTCCCAAAACCTATAAAATATTTCATTGTCCGGGAGCGGGGAGAAGAAGGAGCTCACTCCTTAAACTGGAATAAAAAGTATAAAATTAGGGTGGAATGTTGGGTCTTCGGTGACACTGTTGTAATTTCCCTGGGTTAGTTTCTATTCCTGGAAAAAAATTTCTTTGCTTGCCCCCTCCCCATAATGGCACACAAAAAAGAAACGAGGGAGCATTGGCTATTAATTAACATGGTTGATTGAAATTGTGTATTTTCATATTATCAATCGTGTTTGTCTTGGCTTCTTCTTTTTAGAGTGACACCACGGATCGGCAGAAGAAGATTTTGAATTTATTGCACGTTTAATTTTCGTGTTACTCTTTAAATCTCACTCCATTATAACCTCTTGGCAAAAAAAAAAAAAATCCCATTTTATGCCATTCCCATATTGGAACAAGACTTAAACGTACTTGACTTTTTTTTTTTCAATTGTTACTGTCACTATAATTAGGATATCTATCCATTCAGTAATCGTAATGCTATTAATACTATATTACTTGAAACATTGCCAATTATTGTATGTAGTATTTACCAAATCAAATCAATGTTGCCATGGTTCATACTCGTTGCTGTATGTTGTTTGACCCACGGGAACAATGTGAAATCTGACATTGAATTGTGCTGGCTGTAGTAAACAACTTTAGGGGGGAGCAGGGAGGCCAAAACTCAAGAAGTTGAAGGCATATGCTATTTTTGTATTTAATCAAATAAAACAGAATGATATATGTATCAATTGATACATTAACAATTCAGTTGACTCTGAATTATTAATTACAGTAAGAAAATCGTAATTCCTATATGTCACTCGATTTTTTTTTTTTTTTTTTTTTTGTGTATAAAAAAAAATAGAAAAAAAGGTTGCCATACCATCTTTCTTTTCTATCTATCTATTTTTTTTTTTTTATATATATATATTTCTTGGGAAAAAAAAAGTATGCCGTTTTCTAAAGTTCATGAAGTCAGTAATAGAATGCAATTCTTATCCCCACCCGTTACTCCAAAGCAGATATTTGAGACTTCATTTCATACAACAGGCAGACATATTGAAGAGGAGTATTGGGATTCTACATCGACCGAAGCTTCCTCTTCACCTTCTTCCTCCTCTTATTATTTACCTACATTAACTGACCCCAAGGCAAGAACCAAGAACACAGTGATGTTTACATCCATTGTTCTATCTTCCAAAAGAAAGCAGACACCAGTGCGCTCATTGCCCGCCTCGACGGAAGGAACTTTTTTAATGCCTACCTTTATAACCTCGCCTGCGAAAAAGAAGACAAAGAAGCATGTGAACATCAACACGAGTCAACAAAAACATCCAACACCACCTCTACCATCAAAGGATGGACCGAGCCCTTTACCCACCATCATCAAGTCGGTTGCACCAAATCAGAAAGTGGAGGATAGCGTAATTCTCGCACCAGAAGTACTGAACGACCAACAGAAAGATGAAGTATGTATCAACAAAAAGGCCAAAACAAGCGAGGCATACATCTACGATACCTTGAGCGCGGACTGGGATCAAGCAGCCGTATTCCTAAATAATGAGCATTGGATACCTAATGTCGATGTCTTCAATAGAAGGCCAATGGTCCGAATTTCCTGGAAAGGTATGTCCAATGAATATTCTCTATTCTTATCATCACGTTTGCAAGAAAACTAAACTCATTTTACCCTAACAAAAAAAAAAGGATCTCCACTTAAAATCCGTAATATGCCTTATTTTGAAAAATTGCACGCTGGTGAAGTCACCATTGCCGCTACACTTCGATTAACACCTGAACAGTATCTCAAATGTAAATGGGCTCTTATCCTCGCAGCAAAAGACGCTTCTGAAAACAACACCTTGTTCCGTAAATCGGAGGCGCAAAAAGTTTGCTGTATTGATGTGAACAAAACAAGCGTTCTGTGGAATGCATTTGGCAAACTGGGTTGGCTGGGGTCCAAGTGGCCTCAATAAAGAAAGCTTAATTCTTGCTCAGCTACAAAATCACAATTATCTTTCTTATTGTATTTCTATATCCCCCCCCCCACTCGCTCCATCCCCCCAACCCTTCACTCAATTTCTGTAAATAACATGCCCCATTCACCTATTTATCTATTTATGCCCTGCTATGTTTATTCATATAAGCCCTCCAAATTAATAAAAAAAACAATTGTAAATCGATGTCATGCTTTTCTAACACTAAACAAAAGCGCAGTATGGGCTGAAGCTTCTTTTCTACTAAACAAACGTGCAATGGCAATTATTTTTGGTTTTTAATTCAATTTATTGTTAGTTTAAACTGTAGATAAACATAAATTATCATTTTCACACTCCAAAAAAAAAGTAAATGGAGGGGGGGGGAGGGGAGCGCTCTTTCGGAGGAAAACTGGATCACGATTTCTTAAAATAGCGAGTATAGTAACCAGTCACTTTTTAACATGTAAGCGTGTAGTTTTATGGCAGGATCCGAAGCTAGTAGTATACTACAATGACTCACATAGTATCTGGACTTATTCTAAGTTCTATTCTGCTTTTTGGGTAATTCAATCGCCAAGTATGGCGGATGGCACTAGCACAATTAAAAGGTTGGGTGTAAATGTAAATTGTTATTATTATTCGCGATGAGGTCATATCGTTTCATCTTATCTGATTGATTGAAAAAAAAAGGCATGTGGCACAACCCAGCTATATTTTATATAAACTCACATGTTGAGTCGCTTTTTCATCATGTTGGCTCTGGTAAAAAAATGCCCGTCCTCTTCATGAAAATACGGTTTTTTTAAAAACACATAACTAGGGATAGTATCGATCTCCACTTTAAGCGGTTTTTTTTTTGTTTTTCAGATTTAAAATTAAGTTAATAAAAATCTAGATTAATTGAAAACTTATTAGAAAGGAAGCAATATCGTTTATCCTTCGGAACTCAGCTTCTATGGTTCTTTCTCATTCTATAGCTATATCTTTCATCATGATTGGTTATCGCGGTATATTAACATCAGTCTATATTATAGATCGAAAAGCACGATCGCCCCCTTGTCTACTTATACTTGCTTACGAAATCCATAGTTTTTTTTTATTTTTTTATTTAGAAAAAATTAGTAATTGTCGACAGTAAGCAAATATCAAATTCTGCATTCCTGTTCCCTAAAGCTAAATTCGCGTAACCATTGCTGTATTAATAATATATCATTGAGATAGTAATATATATAACTCTTCACCCATGATGCTGTGACCAAACAAACAAACAAAAAAAAAAATCACCCGATAAAAAAAAAACGCATTGATGTATTAATATTGTCTATTAACGGTATTGTAATATTTTCTCTTTTTTTATTACATTATTATGATATTATGGATTTTGTATTTAGTATATATTGTGTTGGGGGAATTTGATCGCAAAATAAAAGAAAAAAAAAAATTTTAGATGGTCCGGCCATCGTTTAATATGGAGTAAAAGGTTAAAAAAAAAATGAAATGATAAAGAGAGAAACGCACTAAAAAAAACCAGAGGTGTAAACAGAGGGGGTAAATAAATACATTATACTTGCTCTTCTTGAATTGATGGTTCATCATCCTCTTCTTTCGAAAGTGTTTCAACTTCATCACTTTCGATATCAAACAAGTAATGGTAATTTAAGATGAGATATTTCACAATGTTTTGATGATGTCCCAAATTTGACATGGTGGTGGCAAACGATGCGGGACCAGGTGTCGGTTGTAGTAAAGTAGGCCCAAACACAATCGCTAGATTGGTGGCATACATATGATTCGTCGCTTCAAAATCGGTAACGCTATGATAAATCATGACACGGTCAGCTCCCAATTATTCTTTTCTCTACAAAAAAGTTCAACTTACATGACAAAATGTTCAATAATTCGTTTTAACAATATGTAATTCGATTCAGGTAATTTTTTTATGACTTTCTTGATCAAATACACACGCTCATCATGATCTTCTGAAGCTATATTGGTTTAAATATTAAAAAAGATTAGTCAATATAGTTTTATAAAGGAGTAGCGCGTTCCATTGTATTTACCTGAAGCATGGATGAATTCATCATAATAAGTATACGTCAACAAAGGCTCTGGAAGCTCTCTCAAAAACTGCTTAAATGCATCTGCTACAACATTGATATCCGCCCATGCAGGACTATTCAGGTCCACTGACGCAACATCCTTATTAAATTCCGCCTTCAATGCACTCACAACGGATCCTGTACCAGCCACACGGTAAATACCTACTTCTTCAAGCCCTCGTAGTTCTATTTCTCGAATGCATTTTGTCACCACTTTGGGTATATTGCCATCACGCATCAAACTATCCAGAGGGACACCGTACACCGAGGACCTAGAAGCAGATTGGTTTCGATTACCAGAGCTCAAGAAGGCCGCGGTTTGACGGTTTCCTTCATAATCCAAGGATTCGGCCGCAAGTACACTCTGACGTTTAACAGCTCCTTCTCTGGCAGAGTTATTGACATGTTGCATCCAATCATGCATATCTTCTCGATTCATGGCTTGAAATAGGTATTGCCCACCTTCCTCCGTCACGACACGGAACACAAAATCACGCTTCGTATAAGTGCTAGCTACCGATGTCGTAGAATGGATCAAGTTAATCACGGTAGATGCTTTTGTTGTTGACATGTATTCTTGAGGCGGGTCAATTTGAATATGGGGTGGGAATGATTGCTGTGCTGGTGAAACAATCATGGATTGCGGCCTCAAATTTCGAAGAAAAGAATTGATACGAGGCATGACACTATGATGCTGTTGCTGATTTTGCTGGTGTTGATGCTGCTGTTGTTGTGTGCAAGACTTACTCAACCCGGCTTTTCGGTCTTGTTTTTCTACCATACGCGCTTGTTCTATTTGTTTCTTTTGGAGCTTATGCTGAAGTGATAACCACTCTTTATCAATACGATCACGTTCTTTAAAATCGCGTTTTAATTTGTCCATTTGTTCCGTGACCAATTTACTGAAGACCGTGGTGCGAGAAATATGAGATTTACTGGTAGCCCCACGAAGCACTAAGCTACCAGAAGACGAGCCCAAGGATGCCTTCTTATTCTCTCGTGCGGCCACTTCTTTCAGTCCTTTCCATGTATCTTTTGAAAAACTCGGCGAGATTAAAAACGACATACTGATTCCTTTAGCTTCAGTTTGCTGCTCATCTAAATCCACCTGTACATTCATGATCAACTGCAGGAATTGATACACGCAACGCCGCTTATCGAAATTAATCATGCTATCTTTTTTATCAAAGGTATCAGGAATATGAAAACATAGTTCCATGATGCGTTCAAATATCCAGCCGAGACTCGGTACCACTAATTGCTGTTGGCTGGAAACGGTAGAAGAAGCAATCGATGAATTCGAAAAGGTGGAAGAAATGGTACGTGAAGTATTAGATGACACCATGGGTTGAATTTTCTGAATTTGGTTCAACAAATTTTCCAGCGTATCGATATTCGCATGTCCATGTTGCATCGCGACATCGTTCCAGGCCTTGGTAAAAATACGCACTTCGGGACTCACCAGCGCACTCGCAATAGCATATTCCACAAATCCAGGTACTCGACTACCAGCACAGTTTTTGCCTCCCATGGTTGCCTCCTTGAGCTCGGGAAATAACGTCATTTTTTCACTCGAGATTTTGCTCAACGTTACAATCTGTAAAAATTTCTCGATTCGTAATACACGTGTCTTGGAATCAATTTCTATGGCAGCGATTTCATTAATAACCCAACTACGGATAATAAAATGCATGCAATACAGGTATTGAATTGAACCAGGAAAGGCCAACAAGAGATCATCATCTGAAAAGGCAGAGGGAGAGACAACCGATCTTCTGGCACCTTCAATAGCCGTAAATATATCAGACACAATGACTTCGTCTGCCAAGACATGATAATTGGGTAAATGAGATGAAGGCGCGTCTAAAACGGGAGCAAGAGAAGCGGACATTCGAGACGTTCTGGACGGTTTACGGGCTGGAAGCCAGGCGTACAAGTCCCCCGATTGAGCTTCAAAAACATCAAATGTCTGGATCCAGTCTTGCATCGTTACAGCTCCAAATAACTGACGCACCGCCTTATCCACCTGTTCTAGAAGAGTCTCGGGTCCAAAATTATCGACCAAACTCTTGGCATCTGTATCACGCTGTTTGGTGGAGATGGACAATGGAACGAGTTTATTGGTTGCCAGCTGTAAAGTGGTATGATACCGCTGTGTACCACTGGTTAATTGTCTGTACAGTTCCTCAGCTCCTCGTGTACTTTCTGGATCGAATTGAATTGCTTTCATATCATAGCAAGGAGATAGACTTTTTCGTACAAATTGCGTTCGCAAGTCCATGATGCGTTGTTCAATCGTATGTGCCATCGTCAAAGCCTCCATATGCTGTGTCTTTTTTTCTTCGTCGGTTTCATCTGTATGATTTAATAATGGACCACGCCATTCTTCCAAAGCAATTTTAGCATTTGTTAAAAAGACGCCAATATATTTCGAGATTTCAATCTCATCAATGAAATCATACGGATGTTCTTCCAACCAATACAGGAACAAGTTCAGTACCCGAAGTTGAATATCAGCTACCTTTTTCCAATCGTAAAGGTCAATATTCGATGTCTCTTCCTTTTCCGCTGAATTACTGTCGGGTGAAAAATACGTTTCCAATAAGATCAAGGAATCCTTTCGTTTCTTTTTCAAGTTGGCTCGACATTTGGATTTGGCGTCCATAAACTTCTTTCGAAGCATATCGAGTAAGTGTGTGGCAGAACAATAGATTCGAAAAGTTGCGAAAAATACATTGATATACTCTTCTTCATCCATAGCCACTTTACCAGGTTGCACTTGATGTTGAAGTCCTTCCGCTAGCGACATCATTTGCCATTGATCTTTAATCGCCTCTTCATGTGGTAAGATACCACGTACAAGACAGTCCACTAAATGTTCCAAGTGCCCTGCCTTTATCGTCACTAGCAAAGCATCTTCATCATCTTCAAGTTCGTCTGGATTCAAGTTATTTTTCAAAAAAGAAAGCATTTAGTAAGATAGTGTACTTTTTTTTTTCGTATAATACTATGCGTACCCTTCTTCAAGAAATCAATTGAATGAGAAGACTCTGTCTTTTTTAATGACTCATTATCACCTACAATAGCTTCTTTTTTGAGAAGAGCAGCTGCTTTAAACACCAACTCATTTTGTTGCACACTCAAGATAATTTCTCCATTATGACCATACTGGGCCGCATGACTTCTTCTGTGTGCTTCAATTAAAGCCTTTGTAGAGTACGTGCGGTGATGTCGATTTGATATCAATGAACCTAACCAAGTCCTGCTATTTTCCGTTTCTAACAGGTCGAGTTTACTCGTACTGGATGAAGATGCATTGGGATTGCCACTGCCTGGTGGGAAACTATAAGTACGACGTCTAAATGCCTTTCGATTCGCCCCTTTACACGGAGATACAGAAGCATCATGACTTGTGTTAAAACTGGAGCTAGACGTACAAGAACTTGATTTCTTGCCATCCTCTAAAAATGATCGAATGGATCGAATGCTATTATTAGCTCCCGTCTTGCTCGACTTTTTATGCACCGAGGATGTGGTTGAAATAGCAGATGTGGATGCCGTCGAAGTCAAACTTGTTGAACCTGGTAATGTTGTCGAAGTAGTAGCTGTGGCCGTTACTAAATGCAAGGTAAAAATAGTTAGCTTCAAGGGCAAAAAAAAAAAATGTATATAAATTACACATGTACACTTACCATTATCAACATCCAATATGGTGCAGTTATCAAGGATGCTAGGGAATACCAAGGAAGAGGTGGAAGGGGGTGCGACATCCGTATTGGTTGATTGACCAGGACGACCAGTAAACTTGCGACGATCGTAGCTTTGACCGAATATTCTTGGTTCACAAGAAAGAGAGCATTCTTGAAGGTATTTATAATCATGCGGTACAGACATCAGATCCGTGATAGAGTGCTCAAAGAACATCTGCAGAGGTCCGACTACTGGGAGCAACTTGACTTGTTCTGGATCATAATCTAACTTGGTCTCTTTCCACTGATTTAAGCTTTGCGTAATGGTATCATAGATGCATTGGCATTCCTCAAAATTGATTGTGTTTGGTGCTAATAACTTCTTCACATGTTTTCGAAGACGATCTACTGATTGTCGAATTGTACCAAAGAAGGGCAACGTTGGTAACGAAAAAGGCGTCTGCACTGTTTCATCAAATGGAAGATGATCAAGCACACGAGAGAATTTACAGACATTTTTATCCCAACCTTCGGCCCAGATGTCTTGAGTAAATAATCCATAATCAGACAATACAGTCACCCATTCTGTTTGTACACGATGGACCAATTCACGATCAACTGCTTTCCAAGTCTCTCTTAATCGAATAATGCCAACAGAACAAACCCCCATAGCAACCGCACACCAACCGGTCATATCACGCAATTCCAATAGATAAATACCAATGCGAATCCAATGCTCTAAAAGCTTTGAACGAATCAGCATGCATTCCTCTGGTTCCTGCTGTGTATCAATGAGGATTTGATTTCGAATGAGTTTTGTCAAGAAATGTGGAGCGACAGTCGTAAATAAGAGCGAGTTTAACATCTGAACGGAAAGCTGGGGTCTAGGTAAGTACGATAATGGATTGATCAGGTCCTTTTCGTACTGCTTTTGTTTAGAATAATGAAATAAATAAATCTGTTGAGCGAAACCCAATGGATCGATCACGAGAAATACAGCAGGTGTGAGACCTGTGATTAATAGGTTGGATAAATTGATTGAGTTTCTACGCTTTCCCTCGATGTCATATGCAGTGATATTCTCGACTTCCTCTTGACTGAGTATTTCTTCTTCTTCATCCTCTTCTCTCAATAAGAATAAATTGGGATTATCGGCGGACAAGATCAGATCACGATTAAAATCACAATTCTTGATTCCATTTTGGTTGACAGTATTGAGTACCAGCTCTTTTACTTGGTTTGCCTTCGCTTTGTTTATTATATGGTCACTATCCAATATGGTCATCATACCTGAAGCAACATCACCCATAACGTCTAATTGAAATTGCTTACACCAAATGGTGAATATATCAAATAAACGGTCTTGCAATTCCGAGTTCATAGAGATGACTAAATGGAACTGAGAGAGCAATTTTGATGCGGTTGTGAAAGTGGTATAAGTAGTTATAAATGTATTTAGTAGACGCATATCATGATTAAACAACAATTCATGGATCAGAGCATTGATGGAACCACCTTTTATTGTTGATGCATCGGACCGATGATCCCGAATCAAATCCAAATGATATCTTTGTGTAGCGTCGTACAGTTCATCTTTTTGTTCGTATTCTGAAAAGGTGGAGATCCATAACTGACCGATTTCATGATTTTGGATCGAAAAAGAACCTAAAATGGATGATGGATTATTTATGCTAAACAGGAGTACACCGTCAGAATTTAAATGATTTGAATGGATGTTTAATATTGACAAGGAATTTTTCGATTCAATTTTCCATAGATTATCACTCTTTACGCAAATGTACAAATAGCCATCATTCGTTAAGACTAAATTCACTTTTCGAACAGGTAATTTCGTAATCTCGTTTAATTCCATAAAGACCGTTCCCTTGGCAACGATGTCGGGTGCAAATAAGATGAGTTGTGATTCAGCATCGAATTCAGCTCTCTGTAAATTAATGTCCTTTATATTATTATTTGTACTGGAAATACTGGTATTGGATAAGGAAAAAGTGAGCGATTGCTGTGACGGGAATAATGATTTGAGTGGTGATTCTGTTGTTAATTTATACAGGTATAATTTATGACCTCTGAGTATCACTCGATATAATTTCCATCCACTCGTTTGTTTATGAAATGGTTTGAAATCTGTCTTCTTGAACAAATATCCTTCCTTTATCACAATGAAACTAGTACGTTTCTCTGTATTGCTGGTTGAATTCCTACGCTTACGTGGTGTAACTAACGCGTCAAATTTGGAAATCGTATCTGCATCTGCTTGTTGCATCAAGGACTCCATCCCCATCATGGACATTGGTCGAGTTGCTCTCGTTTTCACTCTGGGTATCACCTTGGTTGTAAACTCGCTCGAATCCTCAAACGATTTCGACATTGTCGGTTCCTTGTTGTTGCTACTCTCAATCGCCCATGGTTTCGACGGTGTGGTTGTTATTGTTGGTGTAGTTGACCGACTAGAAGAAGTAGACGGTCTAGGACTGCTATCGACATTGTTGTCTGCCACCTGTTGTCCAAGAAAGAACCGGTTCTTTATGAAAGAAAACGCATTAGACCGATGGCCAGGTAAAGCGAGATCTTCTTCAGAAGAACGCGGTGTAGCAGGTGTTCCTTTAGCTTTTTTAGACTTCATTCGCCCCAAAAAAAGACGGCGATATATGTATGTAAAGGAAAAAGAAAATAATAATAATAATAATTGTAAAAACAAAAACAAAAAAAGGGAAAAAAAAAGAAAATTTCAGTTGGGGAAAAAACTCCCCTATGTTCCCTCCTTTTTTTTTATATATGTGTTTATTTATAATGTTATGTATAATATACATGAAATATATGTGTGTATGTCCGTTTAGCTTGGAGTTTTTTTTTTTTATTTGTATATTTTATTCTGCGTGATTAAAGAGATAACTTACACTCTCACCATTGTGCTAAGATAAAGAAATGAAATAAAGTCAGGTTAGATCGCATGCAGGAGATGATCTTCTTTTTTTGTGCTCAGAATACTTACGGTTCTTCTTATTGCCTCAGCAAGTGTGTTGGAGATATCAATCACGATCAACTTGGAGCATTGATCGCTCTTTTCCTTGGGAATAGGGAAAGTATTGGTAACAACCAACTAATGAATATAAAAAAAGGGTATAAATAAATAGGGTCAATTATTATTATTCAAGGAGGATTTTAATATTACCTTGTATACACTATCACAAGCTTCAATCTTTTTGATAGCATCTCCACTTAATACACCATGAGTGGCGATAATATAAACCTTATCTGCTCCACACTTCTTAACCAAATGGTCGGCTGCATCCACAAAGGTACCAACATTATCAATGATATCGTCCTATTCATTCTCTTTTAGCATCATTCTTTCTTGTCTGTCTACACACTACTACTATTACTTACGGTCAAGAAGGCAACCTTACCCTTGACATCACCAACTAAGGTGATTGTGCTCTCTCCATCCTTATCGGCAACAACAGTCACAGCAGCATTCAAAATATCGCCATTGACACCAGCTTCGTTCAATGAAGAGATGGAGGCAATCAAATCTTCCTTATCCTCGTTTTGCTTGAGGACTTCTTCTTCGTAGACACGGACAGTGGAGTCACCTTCACCAGACTTGGGCATACCACTGTAAGGACGGTTTTGTCCTTGAGGTCCCATACGAGAACGATCCTTATGGATCAAGGCAAAATCGAGGCGGAGAGCATCAGCCAAAGAAGTGACACGCTTGGCTCCACCGGCATTCTTGGATACAATCACACCGTTTTGCCAGTTGGGAACAGTTTGAGTGATCCAACGAGCAATGACAGGTTCAGCATACAAGTTATCTACAGGACGTTGGAAGAAACCTTGCATTTGTGAAGCGTGAAGATCCATTGTCTAATAACATGTGTCAATAATAAAATCTTATAAACTATTACATTCATATTTTACAATAATGTGATCAACACCAGCAACAGCCAACATATTGGCCACAACTAATAAAGAACATGTCAGTATCATGATTCGCACGTTCAAAAAAACACAGAGAAAAACTTACGTTTAGCAGTAATACTAGTTCTACCCTTACGCTTACTTTGCTTGCAGTAAGGAAAGTAAGGAAGAACGGCAGTAATTCTCTTACCAGAACCAATACGAGCAGCTTGAATCATGATACAAAGTTCGATAATGTTATCATTCATGTTGTTAGAACCAGACTGAATAATAAAGACATCCTCGTTACGAACAGAGACACCTATAAAGCGTTATGTTTAATGTCATTGTTTCAACCTATACGAAATAACTTACGAATCTCTACATTGGTTTCCTTGTTACTAAACTTTTGCAAAGTACACTCAGAAAGAGGGGTACCAAGACGCTTGGTAACAAGTGCGGCAAGCTCAGGATGAGAAGAACCAGCTAAAATCTTGGTGTTACGCATTGGAGACAAAAAATGTTGATGTTAATACACTTCAAAAAAAACCACCTTGTTTCTTTTTTTTTTTTTTTTTTTTTTCTCATCGAGAAAACCGAGTCACTATTTTGACCCACACAAAAAAAAAAAATGTTACTTCTGGGCGCACAATGTAAATGAATGACATTGCCCGATCTTGGTTATGGTTACACACGCACTGCAATCCCTTCTCCCGGTTGCGATAGACATTAGAAATGTACAATGTTGATATTTTCACCCCTCCCCCTCCATTTCAAAACCTTCTTTCATCCATGCATTTAAAACTGCTCCTTATCCCCCATCAGTGTTACTTTGATAAAAGAGGGCTGAGAAAGTCAATCTACTATAAACCCAAATCCTCGACAGACGCATTGTATCGAAATTAAATTGCATAACTTCTCAGTCCAGTAAAATAACTGGGTCATCAATCTATACTGAAGACATCTTTTACATAATAAATCAGAGCTGTCCGAGTCTGTTCCTGAATTAAAAGATCATCAACATTTTATCAATGTAATTGATTAAGTCAGACTTGGCTAGCCCCGAGCAATTTGCTTTTCTCTCTCTTTCTCTCTAGCCATAAGTTAATTTCTGTAAAAAGCGTGAATCAGCGTTACTTATTTATTGTTTATTTTTAGGTAGTGTGATTTCATTAATGTTAATTTAAGTAGAGTGTTTTGATTGAATGATACGATAAACATGCATTCTATGTGTGGTCTGTGATTGCGTCAATACGTAATTCCAAATAAGTTAGTAGCAACATACATTATGATATTACGTAGTTAGATTTTCCTGTTTGTTCACCATGATAAGCAACAAAAGACATTATAGCTAATATACCTTTGAAACATATTCTATCCCCCAATGATGATGGAAAAAGAAGAAAAGTTTCGTAAAATCATGATATCATAAAACAAACAATTCATCTTTGGGGGTAAATATCACGCGTGCTTATATTCAAAACATTGTTCATTTAGATCTTTTAATATATTAAATACCAGACTGATGACGTCCAAGTTCTTGTTGCTAGCTAACTAGTTTAATACATGTGTCCTCCCCCCCCCTCCCCCATCCCGGAAGGATAACATGTTGCATCGATCATCACACACACATGTTTTAGAAACCGGCACATTCGCTTATTTTTGGGAATTAATCAGACATGTGGAGTTTTCTCTCGCCAATCAGCGTGTATTTCTTTTGTTTCTTATTCGGACATAGCGTCCATCTTCCCCTCCCCTTCCTTTGACTATAGATTATGGCACACCTTTTATCAAAATGATGTTGTAACCACATATTTTTGTCAAGTCAAAAATTAAAGAAAGAAAGCTGAGTAATCAACACCAATCATCTTTTTAACCATATTATTAAAAAAATTATCTTTTCTGTTAACCGTGCCATCAATTACGATTAAAAAAACGAACCTCCTCCCCTTTGCAAAGGAAGCCTCAAATTATGAAGCTACCTCCACCTCAGTTTGCTGTTGGAGTAGCATTTTTTTTTTTCATACACAACTCTTCAATATTTCTAGTTACTCTAACAGACGTCCATCTGATCCTGTTATCGAGAAACAGGACTCACTGCACCTTCGTCGGACTGACATGAGATCAGTCCAACGCGTTCTTCTGTCTTTAAATTCTTGTGTTAAGTATAGCTTACTGGTAGCAAAGAACGGTGAAATCCAGTTTGTAAAATCACAGCAGTTCAATTCTATGATCCCTGCGCACTTACCTTAGCGCGCGGGTTAATACTTTTTCAATTTATCATAAATATGTCACTAACTTTTGACGCTTGTTCCCCTTCTCTGCTTCTAATTATATCAACGACACAAATACAAGATTAGATATACATTTAAGTCAGTACCACATTGCTGACTATGCTTTACATTTTGGTTGTGGCCCGGATATTACAGGTGCAGACACGTGACTTGATTCAGACTCACGTGCTGGCACGCTGATGCTTGGTATGATGCCACCTTCTGCCTCCCCGAGACGCCCTAAAGCATTAACAGCAGGAACACGGATGCTAGATTCGGTCGATCGTCTTGACAAATTTGTTTCTGGTGCTTGCCGATATGTTACCTCTCGTTGACACAAGATTTGAAACGCTTACTTTCTAAAATGTGGCTGTATCTCTGGTTCGCAGAGGATTTACCGCCGTAGTTAGGGACTTTAATAAAAGTCCAAATATTGAATGCTTGATACACCAGTCTATCTGTGACTTCCTGGATCTTTTTTTTTTCGGCGCCACTTTTGTTGTAAGGAAAAAATAAAGCAATGTCTATATACGTGCTTTTTGTTAATATCCAGGATCAACGTCATAATAGAAATTAAATTCCACTTACAGCAATTCCAGCCAAAACCCACGGGTTCCACCTGGGGGGTTTTCATTGTATAATGAAGATTATCCGTAGCCGTAATATCGAAACGATTTGAGTAAAACTTTGTTTTTTTCAAAAAAGGTAAAATTTTAGAGTTCCTTGAAAAAACAAAAGTCATTATCATTAAGTAACCTATTTAAAGTACGTATTACTTTCTTTCGTATGAAAGTAATACTGTCTCGACAGTTTTATATTTTGGTAAAGAAAAAGGGAAGAGGGAAGTGTGTGGACGAGTTTTTATTTATAGACTAATCAAGATGAGATAAATGATTCAATTAATTATCTAATCAACCATAATGTTTGAGCCTTTGCTTTTAATGGAAACATCTGCAAACAGCCCCAAGTATATTAAATGTTTCAGTAATTACATGTACCAAGAGTCAGCCTATTTTATGAAAAATCAAATTGATTACATCCCGTGAAGTCTAGAAAAAGTTTAAATCATATGGCACGTTGTTAGCCATTAACTCTTTCTAGGCGTATATGTAGACTTTAAGAGAGGTATGATATCGTGAGGATATGTAAAATGGGTTACAAAATATATTAGAGTAGCGTAAAACCTGTTAAAAGTGTAATGCGTGTAACGAAATCTGTGTTTGAGCATTGATCTCACATCACTCTACTTAAATTACCGAGCATTTTTAGTATTCATTTGGATTGGGCATGATAGCCATTCGAGGGTTATTAAAAGTATTATGTTGGAATGAAAGGTGACGAGCAAGTCAAGTGAATAGTGGAACGACGAAATAGGCTGGCATTTTTAAAGCGATCACTATTCTTGCCCCAAAGAACTCCAAAGCAAAATCCGAAAAGTTTTTTTTTTCTGTTCTTATACTTTACTCGCACGTAATTAATCATGTTAATTTTTCACAACCAATGACTTAAAATGCATCCATTCTATAGAGCTGTAGGACAATTTAAATAAAGAAATACTTTTCATGTACCAGATTTATTACTCACAAATAGCTTTAAGAGAAATAACTGTTAATAAACTGTATAAATATATATTACGGGCAGAGTTGCAATGTTGTTTTAATGGTCATAACAAATCAGCCACGTTTTTTAAGATGTCTTTTAAAGTTTCCATATCTGACAAAACGTAACTTAGAGCTATATAATTTATTGGGTCAATTTCAAAAATAAATTAGAATACAAATAAGAGATTTACCTGTACTCTCGAAAATGTGCTTCTCTAGATTATAAATGGATAAATCTGTGAGTGTTTTGCTGCTTCGTATTTTATTTTTTGAGTTAAAGACCCGATTAAAATCAGCTTGAGAAAGCGTATGCCTTCTTTAAAGAAAAGAAAGCTTGCCAGTGGTAGAAAGCAGTAACCAATCATTATGTTAGTTTGATTGAAGACGTTTTAGCTGAGATGGAAATGAAGGAATATTATCTAAAGCGTGGACAATGCGCCCATACATACAGGTAAAATACTTGGCGAGATAACAGCTACAAATACACCAACCTACCATCATCTTACTCTTCAGAACTCAACCTAATAGACCAACTTTAGTTCGCTTTTAAAAGTAGTGTGAAATGAAAGTTTACACTCAAAAAAGATACTATTCCTCAAATAAGTGCAAATAGTAGTCACCAAGTTCCTGAGCCATCTTTTGAGGGGTTTGAGCGTTATTCTTTTAGATTGTTTAACAGCTGCCCCTATTTAATAAACATCTTGTTTTTTTTTTAAATAAAAAAAGGCACGGCACTCTTAACTTGTACGACTATCATTGCATCATTTCCCAAAAATATATTTAAAGACCGATTTTAAAAAAGCCTTGTTTCTATGGACGTGTGTGAAATGATTTTTCTGTAAATAAAGACATCATCGGCTTTGTTTGTATTCTTTGTGAGAATTTCCTCTGGTCTAATAAGAGTATAACCCAAGAAATACTCACACCGCTATATCAGGATTCCAAAAAAGTTGCATGACATTCTCGACTAGCTTGATAATGTTTACCCAGCGTAAATAAACTTACCAGGATAATCATTGTAGCCATATTTATTGTCACTATTATCGTCTGCAGCAAAACTACATCAGAATGAAATCACAATAAAAATCGAGTTTCTATTATCTGCACAATTTTTCTATAAACGCTAAGCCTAAAATGTTTATTTTACACAAAAACTAAAATGCTTGCGTTTACAACTTGATTATTCAATTCCCGCCTTGACGTGCCTGATTTTAGTAGAAGGCATGCAAGCCAGGTTTATATTGCAGGCCCTTTTTTTGGTTGTTGTTGTTGGGGGGCACTACTGCTGCATGACATGCTATGATCATTTTTTGTAAAAAAAAAAGCAAGACGTAAAATTACTTTTGCATATTCTAATGAAACCTTGCTTTTTGTTTGCCTCGTATTTTCTGTATTCTATTTTTACAAAGCCAAATAAAAAAAAAAGCGTGACATTTTCAGCCTTCATCATCATCCTGGATAATATAATATACAACAGGCGGTAATTTAAATTGGGAAAAATAAATAAATTTTTCTGGTATTTTCCTTTTTCTCTCCCTCTCCTTTTTTATTTATTTTTTATTGAAAATTTTACATACACTATTTTTAAATGACAGAAGCAGCGCAACAGCTAAACTTTGAAGGTCATAGCATGGCAGGAATAGATGCATTTCGAAGCCCATTTTTACTAGATAGTAAAAGAGATACGACTTCAATTGCTGATCATATTAATTTTCAACTTTCCCAATATAACAATACTATTCCAGTTACAGCAGCAACAACAACAACAAATCCAGGTTTTGTCCCAGCACCGGATTCAGCCATCACCACATTTATTAATAATCATGCTGCAAATAATAGCGACTTGATCGATATATCCAATCAAAACCAAGTAGAGCATGTGTTGGAGTGGGCCCCCAACAAACGATATTGTAGATTGAATACGTTACTAGGAAAGGGCGCATTTAAGGTTGTACATAAAGCTATGGACCGTGAAGAAGGCTACGAAGTTGCTTGGAACGTCTTACATGTGAGTAAAATTGTGATAAAAAAAATACATACACATTACTCACACATACACAGATTGGACATGATAATAATAAAGACGTAGGGCATGAGATCGAAATTTTAAAATCAGTTCGTCATCCCAACATTATTGCGTTTCATGATGCCTGGTTAAGCGAGAACCGTACAGAATTTATCTTTGTAACAGAGCTCATGACATCTGGCACCTTAAGAGAATACATTCGTAAATTAAGTTTACCAAATCCTAAAATTGTCAAGCGATGGAGTCGACAAATCTTGAAAGGTTTAGCTTATTTGCATGGCCATAATCCTCCCATCATTCATCGAGATATCAAGTGTGATAACATCTTTATTAATGGTGCTCACGGTGAGATCAAAATTGGTGATTTAGGAACCGCTGAAAACATGTGGTTGGGCGATAAAAAGTATACATTGATTGGTACACCCGAATTTATGGCACCCGAAATGTACGAAGAAGAAGGTTACAATGAGAAAGTCGATTTATACGCATTTGGTATGTGTCTCATGGAAATGACCACGGGTGAATATCCTTACGCCGAGTGCACAAACACTGCTCAAATCTACAAGAAAGTTTGTCAGGTACATGTCCCTTATCATCATTGATTATTTTTTATACTTACCCTTTTCTTAAAAGCATATCAAGCCAGATTCCCTAGCTAAAATTCAAAACCAGCAAGTGCTGGAAGTCATCAATAGTTGCTTATCCACTAACGAGACAGAAAGGTAACCCTTTTTTTTTTTCTTTGATGTAACAAACATAAATTGACGTATTTCTATTTATGCTCGTCAGGTTATCGGCACAAGAGTTACTCGAATGCTCGTTTTTGGCTGTCGAACCCGACGTAGTCATACTGGAGAATGATCCATCCCATACCATAGTGACCTTACAAGTCGTATTCAAAGGTTCTGATAAATTATCAGTCAAATTTGAATTTAATACCGTAAGAGCCTTCCCCTTTTGTTCATGAAAGAAATAGTTACTAATTTGCTTTGTTGTCTTAAAGCAAGAGGATACAGCAGAGGAAGTTGTAGCCGAAATGGTAAGTACAAGCAAATATAAACTAAAATCTAAATACCAACCAAAAAAAAAAAAAAAAAAAGATTGAAGAACAGGTGTTACCTGAGAGATACCAACAATGGATTACGGGCGAAATCAACCGAATCTTACGAGACATTGAAAAGGAGGCAGAATCCGACCTAGAGAAATTTAAAAACGGCGATAATCAACAGGCCGTATGGCGTAGAGAAAATGATATCCGATCCGAATTAGAGAAATCTAAATTAGAACTAGCAAAAATTATGGAAACTGTCGTTGAATATGAAAACAAGTGTGAGTACTTGAAAGGCATAGCTGTACTCGCAGAGGAGAAAGAATCTCAGGCTTTACTCGAATTGGAAAGGACTGCAGCTAAAATCTATAATGAAGACATGATGATGGTCTTATCTGACGAAGAAACTTCGTTGGAAGATCCACAACATGTCGTATTGCATTTAAACAAAGTAGTCTCAAAAGGTATGGACTCCCCCTTATCAACCTTTTATATATGATGAATAGGTCTTTTGTAAACTTCAAAATCCATCTATATTTTAGAGTATTTCGATGATACCAGTATTGACGTGTTTGTCAAGGACACTGCAAAAGCAACAAATCGCAGTCTGTCTAAAGCTGCTGAATGGACTCAGAAATTAAAAGATCAGGATATCATGACAGTAGGCGATTTAAGGGAATTATTTGACGAGGATTGGTCTTGCATAGGTCTTACTGTATTTGCTATTCGTGCATTAAAGAATATGCTACGTAACATAGATAATCACTTGTAAATATATTTTTTTTTGCCAAGATTTTTTTTTATCGTCAGATGATAGTGTATAAGAAGAGCTTTTTTTTTCCTTCTCTGTATTATTTCTTTTTTCTTTTCAATTCATTTATTTTTTTCAAAAACCATGTCTAAATTGCACAATAACCCTCATCTTGAGTTGCCTCCTGCTTCAACTTCCCAACAGCAACAGCAGCAGCAGCAACAACAACAACAACAGCAACACATTGCTTCGGTGTATCCAAGGTTACCTTCTCAAGACGAATTGCCAAGCTATACACCTTATCCTTCTCAGCAGCCACAAAAGCTCTTGTACAACCAACAACCTCAATACCAAGGATCTCAGTATCCACAACAGTACCCACAACAATACCAACAATACCAACAACCACCACAACAATACAACCCACCATCGCCGCAACAATACAACCAAGTACCGCAAACACCACCCCCTCCTCCATTCTGCAACCATGCGCCACAGCCAATGTATTATGGTAGCGTTGCAGCTCCGAATGTGAGTATGCCCAGCCCGATGCCAGGCCAAAATAGTAATGAGCAGCCATTTCACGTTGAACCTATCAACGGGCTGCGAACCGAATCTGAACTAGTGGAATGTCCTCATTGCCGACAATTGGTGTATACGGTACTAGACTATGACGCTGGTGTTTGTACCGGACTCTCCATCGCAGGTTTATTTTTAGCGGGATGCGGTAACGGTCTTTGTTTACTGCCTTATTTATTTCCTTGGACCAAGGATGTTACACATCAATGCCCATCCTGTAAAGAAAAAATTGCTACGTTTACAAGACTTGAAAGGGATACAAGAGTTCATGCTCCACCTCAATAATATCTATTTATCTATCTATATTTATTCCCATCATCATAATAAAATTCTTTTAATTACAAAATTACATTTTTTTTTCTTTCTTAAGCCGTTAAAACTTGATCAAATTCACCACTCTCAATCATTTCCTTGACAATATCCAAACCACCTAATAACTCACCCTTGTAGAATAACATGGGGAATGTAGGCCAGTCAACATGAGCCTTCATACCTTGTCTGACCTCATCATCCGACAGAATATCGAAATGACCGTACTTCACATGACGATCGTTTAATAAGGCCACTAATTGCTTGGAGAATCCACAACGAGGTTCCTCTGGTGTGCCCTTGATAAAAACCATCACTGGTTGTTTCTCAATAAGCTCCTGAAGACGTGTGGACAAATCTTTATCTTTGGGTAACATTTCCTTGAACTCGCCAGACGCAATCATTTCCTTAATAATATCTAAACCTCCCATTAACTCTCCATTCACATAAACTTGAGGGTAGGTGGGCCAATCAGAATAAGCCTTTAATCCTACATAAATAATGGTTTCAGTTATACTTTACTCTATACCTCCCCTTCTTTTTTTTTTACCTTGACGAACATCCTCATCAGCAAGAATATTGAATGAACTGTATTTAACCTTCTCCTCACCTAAAAGCTCCACAAGTTGGCGAGAGAAACCACAACGAGGCTAAAAGATACATCGAATGAGTCTCTCGTTTTATTGATCCCATGATAATAACAATCCGTCTTACCTGTTGAGGGGTTCCCTTGATAAAGATCATGACAGGAGCACTGTTGACAAGTGCCTTGAGACGAGCGTTGAGATCTCTGACGGGTTTGACATTACCTGAGTCTGTACCTGCTGCTGTAGCTGTAGTGGTATTTGCAAACTTGTTCAAGACACCCTTTGCATGTTTAGACACAGCATTGGTTAATTCCGCAGCTTTAGCACCTTCGATTTGATCTGCAATCTTACCGCCCTTTACAATGATGAAGGTAGGGACGGCAGAGATCTCGAAAGTCTCAGAGATATCAGGGTATTCTTCAGCTTCAATCTAATGGGAGAGAAATAAGTCAATCCATGTATCTACTATGGGGTATGTTGAGCGTTCTTACCTTTAAGAATTGAAGAGCAGGGAATTTGCCAGAAAGTTCAGCAAAAACTTCATTCATTTGTTGACAAGGTTCTGCCCAAGAGGCCCAAAAGTTTAATACAAACACGGAATCCTTCTTACTGACAAGGTCGTTGAATTGTGCGTCAGAAGTGATCTCTGTCAAATTGCTCATTATGATATATAGTATTTAAAAAAAGGGTGGGGGGTAAAACGAAAAGAAAGGAAAATCAAAGTGAGAACGAATATTTTTTTTGATTGGTAAGAAAAAAAAAACTAGATGAAAACGTGCTTTTGATTGGGTTAGCTTACAAAGATTCATCTAGCTTTTTTTTTTTTTTTTCAATAGCCGAGTCTGACAGCTGAGAGATCTTTTTGTTGTCACGACTGATCTCTCTTCATAACGGTTTATGAGAATGCTTCTTCATCCATTGTAAAGAGACGTTGTGATGGAAGGTTTAAGATTAACCTTTCAAAGAAATGAATTCAAAGGGGGTTATGATAAGGGCATGGTGAGTTTAATCAAAAATTAATTTATGCAAAGCCAGGTTACATAAAAGCACGCACTCTCTTTCTTTCCTCATATTATATCAATCGGAAATGCATTGAATCACACATACACACACACACATTTTGTGATTGATGGAAGATGGCGTCAGACAACCTTTCTAGTTGTGGGAAACCTGTTTTGAAAACATGAAATTATTTATATTGTGAAACGATTATTAAAAATAGATGGGCGTAATAAACCTTCTCCATTTTATCACTCACTCTCTTTCTTTTCTTCTTTATTTTTACCTCATGTCCTTTGCCTGCCCCATTTGCTTGGACCTTATAAAAGAAGCACCATCTGCTAACAATGTAGACAACCATGTTATGGCAACTCCATGTGGTCATGTGTTTCACCGTTCATGGTAAGCTGCCCGGTCTCCACCCCCGCCCCCCCCTTTTTTTTTATTATAAGCACAGCCATTAAATAAACACACACGCTTTTAGTATCTTTAATTGTCTCGACCGTAACCAACGCTGTCCTTCTTGTACAAAGACATGCTATCATCAAAGCATCATCCGTCTTTATCCTACGGGAGATGAAGAGAACGAACAAGCTATTCGCAAACTTGAAATACAACTTGAAAATCGAATAATCGAAACCCAACATAAGAATGATGAAATACATGAGATGCTCGAGAGTATACACGAACAATATCAATTGAATGCAAGTCTGAAGGACATGCTGGAAAATAGAGAAAAGGAATATTTAAAGTTGCATAATGATGTCAAGATTATGAATATTGATGCCAGAGCCAAAGAAGCCACCGTCATCTCGCTTCGGCAGGGTCATGAAAAACTGACGGCTGAACGCGATGAAAAGATAAAGAGTCTGGCAAAGTTACAGACTGAATTGGAAACGCTAAAAAGGACATGCTGCACTTCTGAACAGTTTAAGCAATCCAAGGAGAAATACAGATCATTGGTAACTCGGTTTGAAACACTGATGGATGAAAAGTTGGAAGTAGTGGATAAATTAGAACAAATTAAGAAAGATCATGATACATTGGTCATTGCTAACACAAACCTAAAATCACAATATGAAACACTTTCTTCGGAAAATCAACCTGAAGCATCCCAAGGAGAGAAAGAGAAATACAATAAATTATTGGACAGATTTGAAAAGGTTGCAGACAAGAAAAATGCTATTGTACAGGAATTCGAGCTTTACAAGAAGAACCATCAGAGCACGGAAGATTACCTTGAATTACAACAAAGATATAGAGATCTGCAGTTCCAATTAAAAGATCAAGCAGCCAATTATAATCAGCTAAAGGAGGAAAACTTGGAGCTCAAGAAAAAGGCTAAAGAACTCGATCGTGCTTATGCGGCTCTAGAGAAAGTAAGTACAGAGTTGAAAGGGGTCAAGAAGGAGCATACCAAGGCGATTGAAACCATGAAAATCAACAATTCAAAGCTTTATACGCAAAAAGAAAAGATCGTGAGCGAATTAAAGAGTTTGAAAAAAACGCGTTTAGAGAACGCGAACGCCATTATCAATCTAGGCGTAGGCGCTGCTATTGATGACAGTATGGACTATAATGAATTACAAAAGAAGTATTTGGAAGTCAAGACTGCAAGAAATAGATTAATTCGCGAGTCCAATCGAAACAAGCAAAGGGCAGATAGTGTTATTAATGATAATACCAAATTACAAGAAAAGATTAAACGCCTAGAGACAATTATTGCCGAAGCAAGTAGCAATTCTGTTATAGATAAAGCCAAACAAAAAGAAATAACGAACCAGTAAGTGACCTTTTATATATGTATTTATGTTTGCGTTCTATTAAAAAACTCTTCTTGTATAGTTGTGATCAACTTGTTGCTCTTATAAAATCTTTATAACTATAAATAAATAAAAAGATGGATCTTCGGTCCATATTTAACCGAGCCTGAAATCGACGATCGTGGTGAAAAAACGATGACAAGCCAACCCCGACTTACATTGAAATAAACACGAATTAAAGGCGTCTGAATAAATACCGCCCTCTTCCTTTTTTTTTTTCCTTCTTCGTCATATTGTTTTTGTTTAGTCTATTCATCCCCAACTCTCTAATGTTTTCCTTAATCAAACACTCTGGTAAGAACATGGCTCACGCAAGACAGAAAGACACACGTAGAAACTGACTCCTCCTTTATAGCTAGAGCAGTGCCTCATACTACCTTCACAAGACCTTTAGCATGTTCATCCATCTCGCGTCGTTCATTAGCCTCCGAAACGCCTTCCAAAAGACCGTAAGTTTTTCTTTTTTTTAATAATACGAGCTCTTTGGTGTGGAGGTGTTGACCGATTTCTTTCCAAATAGACCAACGGCTGTATTGTTGACCAATATGGGTGGACCAAAAACTTTGGACGACGTTTACAACTTTCTTCACAATCTATTCTCGGACAGAGATCTAATGCAATTACCTTTTCAAACTTGGGCCGCTAAATACATTGCCGGTAGACGTACACCTCAAATCAAGGAACAGTATCAAGCGATTGGTGGTGGATCGCCCATTCTGTCCTGGACACGTAAACAAGGTGAAGCCATGGAGAAGCTTCTTGACGAAATCTCTCCCGAAACAGGTAGGCATGATATAGATGAAAGAGGGTTTCCATGATAACAGGCAACTCATTTTGTTTTAAAGCCCCTCATAAACACTATATTGCCTTCCGTTATGTTGAACCGTACACCAACACAGCTTTAAAAGCCATGAAGGAAGATCGCGTGAAACGTGCTATTGTGTTTACCCAATACCCTCAGTACTCTTGTTCTACCACCGGAAGCAGTTTAAATGAACTTCATCGCGGTATTAAGGAATTGGATATGGAAAATGATATCCATTGGAGTATCATTGATCGCTGGAATACACATCCTGGCTTTATCGAGGCCACCGCCAGAAAGATTGAAGCTAAATTAGCAGAATACTCTCCTGAGGAACGTAAGGACGCCGTCATCATGTTTTCCGCTCATTCTTTACCCATGAGTGTTGTGAATCGTGGCGATCGTTATCCGGCCGAGGTTGCCGCTACCGTCGATCACGTGATGAAACGATTAAACAGCGCTTATCCTTACCGTCTCTGTTGGCAATCTCAAGTAGGCCCCAGTGCTTGGCTAGGTCCTCAAACGGGTGATGCTGTCAAGGGATTTGCAAAGGCAGGTAAAAAAAATGTAGTGGTGGTGCCTATTGCGTTCACGAGTGATCATATCGAAACCTTGTTTGAATTGGATCAAGAGTATGCCGAGGAGGCCAAAGAGGTTGGTTTAACTGGTTGGAAACGTGTGGATGCCTTGAACGATGATAAGACCTTTACAGATGCCATGGCTCATATCGTTAAAGAGCATATAGAAAAGAATGAAACCGTTAGCAAGCAATGGTTACTTAGATGTCCTAACTGTACTTTTGAGACCTGTGGTCATTCTCGTGAATTCTTTACCCATCAAAAAATATAAAAAAAAGGAAATAAAGAATTTATTGTATATATTAATAAAAAAAAAAAAAAGATCTGTTTATTATATGCTTTTTATGTATTTATTATTTATTTAGAAACCTTCAACCTTAAAATGCCAGGCACCTGTTTGATCATCATAACTGACAAAGGTGACTTGACCGCGCTTACGAAGTCTTTCCTTAAAGAGCTTGAAACGAGGGTGCTCAGGATCCTTGATAGCAGCACCTGTGTTTTTATCAATGGAGAAACAATTATCGATTCGAACAAGCGCTGGCATATTCAACTTGGTGCCTTGAGGAGGTTTCGCCTCTTCTTGAGGATACACTACAATTTTTTTATCCTCGATCACGACAATATTACCCATAATATCATCAAGTACAACCTCAGATAAATCAACGGGTACTTCGAATTTCACTTCACCATATCCTTTACGACCCACAGTCAAGTTCTGAACATGCTTCAAATTATCTTTGCTCATGCCAGTCAAGGTCTCGATCGTAGGTGAGATATAATAGCCATTCTTCATGGCAACAGATGAAGCTGAGGCAGAGTTTAATGTGGGTGCAACGCTAGCTGCTGATGTTGTCGTCTTGCTAGCAGTGGTAATGGTGGTAGTGGTAGTCGTGGTGGTGCTACCGGAAGAAGGGGTGGCCTTACTGGAGCTACTCAATTCTGTAAAGCTGTTGTTTTTCACATCGTTCTTCTCGTTCACATTGTCGCTGTTGTTGTTGTTGCTGCTGCTTTGGTGAGCATTTAATTCAAGGTTAGGGTTAAATACGACTCGTCTCTTTTCGGCCTTCTTGCTATCATTTACAAGTGCAACGATATTGGCCGTATCCAGATTTTGATCGAAAATCAAATTCTTGTTGCTGGCACGAGGAGCATATGCACCAGCACCGAGAACAGCATCATCACTAATACCATCCAAAGAACTTGTTGAAACGTTCTTCTTGGTACCTTGAGTAGGCTTACCAGGAGTATGAGAGAATCCACGAAGCTTGATCTTGGAGACCACACGAGGGGCGATAGGGTAAACATGAGGCGATGCTTTACGGTTGCCACTATCAAGAGCAACAGCAGATGGACCTGTCTTGGCCGCATTGTTGGGTGCTTTACTCATATCGAACAAGGGATTGTTACCATAAGGGTTTTTATCCACAGTGGCTACTAAAGAAGGTTGTTGCTGAAGAGGGTTTGTACCAAATGAGGTTAATCCGCCTGTAGCAGGTAATTGGTATTGACCAGTTCCTCCTGCTGCTTGTCCAAATCCTCCAAATCCACCGGTCGTATTACCACCCATTGTATTATTGCCACCAAATAATCCACCACCTAATCCAGTAGCAGGCTTTTGGCCAAATAAACTAGTACCTGCACCGCCTTGTGCTTGTCCAGTAGTACCAAATCCACCAAATCCACCGGTAGCTCCACCCAAGGTAGCACCTGTCGTATTACCAAAGAGAGAGGTGGTGGGTGCAGCGGGTTTAGCAGCACCAAAAAGACCTCCTCCTCCAGCAGCAGGTTGACCAAATCCACCAGTGGCGGGGGCTGCAGAGGTACCGAATCCTCCACCAAATCCTCCAGCAGCAGGAGCAGGGGCTGTAGCACCGAATGAGAATGAACTTGCAGGTTTACTAGCAGCTGTTTGTCCAAATCCTCCAGCGGCCTGTCCAAATCCACCAGTGGCGGCAGCAGGTTGACCAAATCCTCCAGTAGTAGCACCAAATCCACCAGTAGCGGCAGGCTTTTGTCCAAATCCGCCAAATCCGCCGGTAGTTGCAGCAGCAGGTTGTCCAAATCCACCAGTGGCCGCTGCAGGTTGACCAAATCCGCCTGTGGTTGCACCGAATCCGCCAGTAGCAGGAGCAGGTGTACTGCCTTCATATATATAGAAAAACAGAAGATGTTGTCAGTTTTTTTCCCATCTATTTTATCAAAAAAAAAGTATACATATATATTTACCGAATGAGAAGGGTTTAGAAGCAGCAGCGCCAAAGGCACCTGTGGATGCCCCGGCACCGAAACCTGTATTTGCAGCAGGTTGACCAAAAGCTGAAGTATTAGCACCGAAACCACCAGTAGCAGCAGCAGGTTGACCAAAGGCCGAAGTGGCAGCTGGCTGTTGTTGTTGACCAAAGAGACCACCTGTGTTACCAAAGGCACCACCTGTAGCCGCAGGTTGACCAAAGGCTGATTGTTGTTGAGGTTGACCGAAGCCACCGGTGGCTGCAGCAGGCTGACCAAAGGCAGAGGTAGTAGGAGCAGCAGCACCAAAAGCGGATGTGGCAGGAGCAGCGGCACCAAAGGCACCACCAGCTGTAGCAGCACCAGCTGTCTTTCTACCTTGGGCATAATCTTGTAAACGGAGTTCTTCCAACGAATAGTTTTTATATTGTGGCATGGCTGTAATGGTCTGGAAAAAATTATTGACACCTGTGGTGATATCACGATCTTGTGTTGGCGCGAAATCAGGTACAGCTGTGCCTTGATTTATACCACCCGCAGCTTGGGGTTGTCCAAATGCAGATCCTGTGGCACCTAGTCCTCCACCAAAAGCAGAGGTTTGTTGAGGTTGACCAAATGTGTTAGTGGCAGGTGCAACGCTACCAAATGCATTAGTGGCAGGTCGTTGACCGAATAATCCTCCACCGGGTTGGGCAGCGGTAGATCCAAATGCTGAAGTAGAAGGGGCTATCATGATAATCGATTAAAGGAAAAAAAGAAAAGAAAAGAGAGAGAGACAGAAATTAACAATCTTTTTTTATCTTTTATATCATTAAAGTGGGTCTATATACACTTACTTGATCCAAAACCACCGAATCCAGTTGAAGCGGCAGGTTGAGCTATAATGTAAAAAATGAAAGGTCAATTCTATTTTTTTTTTTCTTCCCGTTTCCTTTCGTCGTGTCATTCTACTTACCAGCGCCAAATGCTGAAGGTGTAGGGTTTCCAAAAGCTGAGGGTCTGGCCTGACCAAATGCAGAACCAGTAGCACCGAAACCTCCTATTAACAATGAAAAAGTAAATACGATGATTGTTTTAGAAAAAAACTTTGTTGTTCTTTTCAATACCTGCGGCAGGAGCAGCTCCAAAAGCGGATTGTTGTGCTGGCTGTCCGAATGCTCCACCTGTTGCTGCGGGCGCAGCCCCAAACGCACCAGGTGTTGAAGTAGCTCCAAAACCTAAATCAAGTTAATGTCTGAAAGCTCTCTTTTATAAAAAAAAAAGTTTTTCTGTTTAAAATTCTCTCTTACCACCAAATGCACTAGGTTGTTGTTGTTGAGGTTGTTGTCCAAAAACTGAATTTGGTTGTTGTTGCTGTTGACCAAAGCCTCCAGTATTACCAAATGCACTTTTTCCAAACATTAGAATTTATGTAAAAGGGGGTTGAAAAAGAAGAAAAAAATAAAAAATAAAAAATAACGCGTCCTGTTATACCCAAAAAAAAAATCAGGTGGGACGTCACAAATTCCTATGTGTTCAACTGCGGTATTTTTTACATCAGCAGTAAGTTTCTTCTCCAAAAAAAAAAAATATCAAATTGACATAATCTACAGACAACAAATTACCACATGTAAACAATGACGACAGGATTGTCGAATGATCGATTTACGAGTTACTGTTACACTAACTATATGCTAATATTTTGACGTTTTTGTAAAAACGAAACATGTCTGTTTTATCAAATAAAACTATTCGTGCCGACTATACCATCTCGATTTAGCACAATTCTATAAGATGAGTGTCTCATAGTAGTGCTTTTGTGCAAGAGTGTCTTAAGACTAACATTTAAGACGTATACCAACTTAGCCTTGCACCTAATTCCTCGAATTTATAGAGCGTTAGACATATATATGGCTTTCTTAAATTAAATTCTTTGTAACGTACATCTTCTAACCCCTTGACTGAAAATTTTTGATAAGTTGTATTAGCAAATAGTTCTGGCTACAAAAAGTACTAAAAGTTATATATAGCGTAAAAGTGTTTATAAACTGGCCTCTTATACTATTACATGATCGTCCTCTAGTAGCATTTGTCAGGGTGATGTTTCCTGTCTGGTTCTGGTGAAAATCGATCGAAATAGCTCTCAATTGTCATCATGTCAATAAAATCGGGTGTCAATATTGTACTACACCTTTTTTCCAAGCTTTCTTTTACCCACTCTCTGGTTTCCTTCTGTTGTAAAGGGAATTTAAACTTGGACGATTTTAATGGCTGGGGATATACTTGTTGTCGATTGATGTTAATAAAGGATATTGGGATGAGAATAATTCCAGATTTATACAAACTTTACCATCGAAATCTAACGAACGTATGGCATACTGCTTGCCAGTTTGTATATCTATTTTTCCAAAAGAATAATCATCGGTTGATTGAATAATCCGAAACACTGATTCTATCTTGGAAAAGAAAAACAGCCTATCAACGTGATCTTCTTCAGCGATAAGACCAGTTTGTATAAAAAGAAGACGAAAGATACTGTCTCGTATATCTTCATTTCAATCTGTTGGAAGGGTAAATGCATAGTAAAAGTCTGACTTGGGACTTTTCAAAGATTTTTCCTAATCGCTCACTTCATCTTGTAAGAACTTTACAGCTTCTTGCTTTATAACACTGTCGTATATGTTTGCTTTATAATGTTCTTGTTGCATCCTCCAAAATACGCCATACAGCTCGATAAAAACGTTTTGCACAAAATACTCATCTTGTTGATTCTCTTGGGACTCCATTTTTTCTAACGCTGACATTCCTCTGGCTGCGACAACACCAGTGGTAGTATTGTATAGTATTGAAGGGATATCAAATGGGTCTCCTTTGCGTAAATCATTATTAAAAAAAAATTATGAAATGCTAAGTTGTACTTACTTTAAATCATTAACCCAGTCATGATTATGGTCTGCGTTATCCATGCTTGAAGCCTTTAGGCTTATATTATCGAACTCTAATTTATGTTAACATAAGCATCATACATAATACACTGCAACCGTTTACCAAAAATTAGACAGTATCTATGTAAAAAAAAATCATAGCACTCTCCCATTTTGCGTAATGGTGAAACGAAGAAAAAAGTAAAAAGCAAACAAATACAACGTGGAATAGCTTTCATTAACTTTTCCATTTGTGGAGCTATCCGATATTGTTACAATGAAAGACGTAACTAAAGTTCGCCAATTACAATACAGATTAGTGTAATCCATGCATGTTGTACAAAATTAAAAGAATGTCATCGTAAATCAATAATGTTGTCTTTAACATATTTCTAATATAAAACAACAAACACATACAAGTATAAGGATGAAAGGTATAAGGTCTTGAGTAAGAAAGTAATAATTTTAGAGTGTCCTACTCGATTAAAGCACAAGGAGTATGTATAAAAGTTTCGAGTTATACTCAACCGGATCAAAAATAAAATAAATAGATATTTTTCCATTTTTATACCTTGTCCATCCATAATTCCTTCAAAAATATGCTATCAAATGAATACTAAATATCTGTTAATGCCCTTTTAAACTCTAAAAAAAGATATTGCACACATAAAGATGAAACTTACTCTTAGCGTAGACTCTTAGACTACATAAGCTTTATTATGTTTGAAAGTGGCGATAGACTAGTTATTTTTATCTTTTCAGACTCAACATATATGTCTAATATATGACAGTGATATGACTGGGGCACCATAAAGACATTTGACATTGACAGTATTTCCTGTGCGATTATTTTAAACAATTCAACTTCCCCTCAAACTTTAATTCTGTCAATTATGCTTAAAAAACGTCGGGGGAGTTAAATTACCCCCAGGGTCCTTTTTTTTTTTGAAAAACCATGTTGCTTCAATTACGATTACTGTCACGTCAAACAGGTCCATGGAAGAGGTACCTCAGCACACCTGCCAGAGTTCGTTTTGCCCCTAGTCCAACCGGTCAATTACATTTAGGAGGTTTACGAACCGCCCTTTTTAATTACCTGCTTGCCAAAAAGACTGGCGGTCAATTTATTCTTCGCATTGAAGATACGGATCAGGTAAGAGGGGAGGAAAATGACTAAACCACGGCATCCATTACTGACTTAAATTAGACACGTTATGTAGAAGGAGCTGTAGAGAATCTCGTTAAGGCTCTGAATTGGGCTGGCATTCCTCATGACGAAGGTAATTTGTGTATGGGGGCGATGACTTGTTTTACTAAACCGTCAAAAATTAAGGGCCTGAAAAGGAAGGACCACATTCACCTTATTACCAAGTAAACACTCTTTCTCTCTTTTTTTTTATTCAAAAAAGAACAATGCTAACGTTTTTCGTATTAGTCACAAAGAACAGAGTTGTATAGAGATCATGCCAAAAAATTAGTCGAGTCGGGACATGCCTATCAATGTTTTTGTACACCAGAACGATTAGCACGAGTACGAGAATCACGACAAAAGCAAGGCAATTATATCGCCTATGATAAACATTGTTCATACCTGAGTGATGAGGAAATCAAAGAGAATGTCGATCAAAACTTGCCTTTCACTGTTCGTCTTCGTGTAAGTCTATCAAGAACACAAAATACACAAAATTATTTACACAATGGGATAGACACCTTATGAAGGAACAACAGAACATAAGGATTTGGTGTATGGAAGTATCAATTTCAGTAACAAAACAATCGATGATACAATTTTGATTAAGAGTGATGGATATCCTACATACCATCTTGCCAATGTCGTGGATGATCATTTGATGGAAGTGACACATGTTTTAAGAGGAGAGGTAAGCTAATGCCTTAAAATAGCTACCGCATGCTTCATTATTTTGACAAACTCTGGAAATCATAGGAATGGTTATCTTCCACACCTAAGCATATTCTGCTATACAAGGCGCTAGGCTGGAAACCTCCCTTGTTTGCACATCTTCCTCTTTTATTGAACCCAGATGGTTCAAAGCTCTCAAAGAGATCAGGGGATGTCCACGTAGAACAATACATCGCAAAGGGATACTTACCAGAGGCCATTGATAACTTTGTTGCATTGTTGGGCTGGAATCCAAATACAAGTGATTCTGTTTTCACTGTTGAAGAATTAATCGAACAAGTAAGTCGTGGATAAATAAATGGAAGAAGAGGTTAAAACACACTCATCATGCTAACAAATTCGGGTAGTTTGATATTAAGGACATCAATCACTCTGGTGCTGTTGTGGATCATCAAAAGTTGGATTGGATCAACAAACACCATATTTTAAAGCGGGCAGAAACACCTGAAGGGTTAAATAGTTTGGTTGATATTTTAAAACCATTTGTGAATAAATCCTATCATCAACTGGAAGGAACTCAACAAGCATATAGATTAAGCAACGAGTATCTTGCACAAGTGATTGATACGATCAAGGAACGTATCAGAAATATCAGTGATATTCCCAGCCTTTGTAGTTACTATTTTGAAAATCCAGACTATGCAAGTGCGGATGCATTAGCATTGAAAAAGAAATTGAAGAAACCTGCGCTTGGTATGTGTGAAGACACTCTTTTTTTCTTTTTCTTTAAAAAAATAGATGCAACTAACCCGTTTTTATGGATAGATTTAATTTCTAACGACGAATTTAAAGAAAAGTTGAGCACGATTGAACCTTTTGAGGCAACGACGATTAAACCTTGGTTATATGCATTATCAGAAACCAACGGATTGAACCCGAATCATGTCATGATGGCATTGCGATATAAAGTAACTGGATCAAGAGTAGGTGCAGGTGTTGCTGAAACCATCCAAGTACTTGGTAGAGAGACTGTGATGGAACGATTAAATTAGACCCATACCAAATAGATGAAAATAAAATATGTACATATTATAGTATTTCTAGCTGATAAGCAATTGTATCTGTCGTTCCCAGGCTGCAAGATAAGACGTGTCACCCGAAAGATCCCAAAGGCGGTACCGAAAAAAGAGATCTTCCGCCAATCCACTTTTTATCTTTCTCCTAACAAATAAGTAGATCACATATTACATGCTAGCTATGTTAATAAGACCCACTGTTACATTGACGTTCGTACTTTGTATATTCTTTCCCGTACTTTGGTATTGTCTTTCAATGCGGGGACAATTGGTACCACAAAGATAAGACTAAGGGCGGGCACTAAATACAGCAAAGATAATCAAACTGAGAAGCTATTGTATTTTGTGTGCTTTAGTCTTAAGCGCATATGTATGTCGATATGGTGTAAGCATAAAATAATGCCAAGGATATGCTAGTTCAATATTTTAGTCTATAAGCAAAGGAGGTTATTTAAATAAATAAAAAGGTAACGATCGATGGGTTTGTGGAACAAGATCTATGGCCAACTCATTCCGGATAAAGTCTTTCTATTCGAACAACAAATCCTTGTGTTTCCACCACTGGATGTTCGAGATCATTGCCTGGTTTTTTGACGTTTGTGTGAGGCTCCCTTAGCCAGATTTTTACCCAGTTTTTTTTTTTTTTTTTTTTTTTTTTTTTTTTTTTTTTTTTTTAATTTCGCACAAAGTTTAAATTTCTTTCATCAACGAAATTTCATAAAGTGAATCGATACCCGTTCCACACCTTTAAATAAGTCTTTCCAGGTCTGTTGACTCAACAGCTCGGGTTTTGTACTATACTTTTAGCTGGGTTGCAAACTTGACAATGGAACTATCATCCTCTTTTTATCAGGAGATTACTCGTAAACTCCAAGCTAAATGAATCGTTGGATTCATTACTGTCAGCGTTTAGTGACACTCACCCACCAACAAAAATAATCAACGAGCCGATCATAGATTACTTACTATTTTAAAAATGCGTCTACCATAAAAGTCGACAACCACTTTCTCTAAATAAGCTTCCTAATAAATTTGCTATAAAATAAGGCTATGCAAGTTAATCAACGCTATCGTATGTATAACTGTCAGTTCAACATTGAGACATGAGTGATTATGGGATCTAAAAACCGGGGAAAAAATCATACCCGAAGATAGACCCTTTTAGCTGATTTTTTAAACAGTCTGAGGATCTTTGGTTACCCCAAGTCACTTACTTCAGTGCTTTATGCTCCGAGAGAGTTTGTTCATGCATGTTTTCCACGTAAATTTTTGACCAAATGAGTTTATATTTTTAGACTGTACCTATACACTCATTTTTGTTAAGTTTGTAATTACAATTTACACTAAAGAAAGTGTGATGAATACATTACTTTACACATTGAGTTCAGTCTAAAACCCTTGCTGCGTAGCTGTGATTTTAACCATGTCCCGTGAAAATTAGAACGCGCCTTTTTATGTAAAAAAATAAAAACATCATGCTTTAGTGTTTGAACTTTTCTCATACCCCCCCCCCCATTAACGGCTAACAATTTATTGACACTAACAATGTCCGTTTAATGAGGTATCGTTATAAAAAAAAGGAAAGAAAAAAAATCAGTGAATAGGTTCCAGTTATAAAAATGGTAGGTTATGTCAGAACGAGTAATTGGTCAATGAATCGCTGTCTTTCATAAAAGGAACGGCTTTTTATGAAGAAAATCACTTTAAGTAAATATACTCTGTGCCTTTTATGATACTGTACATATTTCTCTCTCTTTTTTTATCTGGTCTAGTTACAATTATGTAGCTTTCCTTTGTCGTACTATTTTCCATCTGGGATACGAATCGACTATTTTATTACAGTCACCTAATTTCATTAGGATCTCGTTGCAAAGATCAGGGTAAAAAACGGGAGAGAACATTTTTTTTATCTTCCTTTATCTTGTATTTTTCCTTGGATCTCCCCTTTATCTTTTATCTCACTAGATTCGTGCTACTTGGTTTTTTTTTTTTTTTTTTCCTCTTTGCTATATCGATATAAATAGCGGGGGTTTTGAATCTGCGATAGTTCTTTGAATTCAAAAAACTTAATAAAAAAAAATGTTTCAAGAAATTAGTCCTGTGAAAGCAGGTGGAGATATTATTACAGAGACGCCAGAAACATATTATTATACACCAGAATATATGATGGCAGTAGAGTCTCCCAAGCCCTCTTTAATGAAACGTGTCAAAAATTCACTTACAACACGCGAGGGATTACTAGGCGAATATGATTATATTGCTTTATGCATGCCTCGTATCCCTTTTTACACTAAAAAAGTTGGCAAATCCATTTTTTATGGTCCTGACGACAGTATTCCTGTACTAGTCGCTCTTTTGATGGGATTTCAACGTAAATAACTTTTTAAATAATATGCAACACAAAATCAAAGACCAATTGTAAAAAGAATCTAACCCATTTTGACATATAGACTTTTTAGCCGTGGTGGGAGGTATCATCACACCTACAATTATTTTATCTGGTGCTGGCTCAAACAATTTGAATTTGGATGAAGATACACGTCAATACATGGTGTCTGTTTCTCTTATTGTGAGCGGTATAATGAGTATCTTTCAAATCGTTCGTTTCAAAATCCCCAAAACAAATTACTACTTCGGTATTGGGTAAGATAAAATTGAAAAAAAAAAAAAAAAAAAAAAAAAAAAAAGTAAGACAGTAATAAGATCTAAACAATAACCTTTTTTCCAGATTACTGCAGATTGCTGGTGTTGCTTTTGCTAATATGCCCGCAGCCCAGGCTGTTGTTGGTAACATGTATAAAAGTAAAAACATCCCTTCTCTTGAATTCATACATGGCATGTGTATTTATTATTTTACTTAATAGACGGTCATTGTCCTACCGAAATTTTAGCTGATGGTACAACGAGCTATTTGCCATGTCCAGATGCTTTCGGAGCTATTCTGGGTACACAAATGCTTTGTGCATTTTTAAACATTGCTATCAGTTTCTTACCTCACCGTGTACTTCGTAAATTGTTTCCCAAGATTGTCACTGGTACTGTTCTCGTCGTAATTGGTGCTTCACTTATTGGTAACGCTATGAAAAATTGGGCTGGTGGATCCGGTGCCTGTATGAGCCGACCATTATCTGGAGATTATGTGCTTTGTCCGGATATCTATGCGCCTAATGCACAAGCTTGGGGTAGCCCAATGAATTTCGCCATTGGTGGCGCTGTATTTGGCTCGATTATTTTGATTGAGATTTTGGGTTCTGTCTTTTTGAAAAATATCTCTGTCATTCTTGGATTAATTATTGGTGTTATTATGACAGTGTCCTTGGGTATGTTTGATAACACAAGTATTGCCTCTGCTCCGGTGATTACTTTTCTTTGGGTCAAAACATTCAATTATAGCATTTATCCTCCCGCTATTTTACCTTTTTTATTTACCTGTTTGGATATGATGATTGAATGTTTAGGTGATTTAACGGCTGCAAGTGATGTTTCAGGTTTGCCTGTAGAAGGTACTGCTTTTGAGGAACGTTCGCAAGGAGGTCTTCTTTGTGACGGTGTCAGTATTATTCTATCGGGACTTTGCTCTACAATGGGTGTCATTACCTACAGCAACAACAATGGTGTGATTGCTGTCACTCGATGCGCTAGTCGAACAGCCGGACTTGTATGTGCAGGACTTTTGATTCTTTGTGGCATGTTTAGTAAAATCTCTGCTGCTTTTTTGGCTGTTCCTAATCCTGTGGTGGGTGGAATGACCTTGTTTATCTTTTCATCAGTTGGTACTTCTGGTATTCGTATATTAGGATATCTTGATTGGAGCCGTCGTGATCGAGTGATTGTAGCATCTTCCTTAGCTATTGGACTTGGTGTATCTCTTGTTCCGGATTGGTTTACATATGTTATGCCTATAACTACAAATGAAGCTGCACAAGGGTTTTATGATTCCATCAGCACAATTGTCGAAACTGGATATCTTATGACAGGATTGATCGCTATTCTACTTAACTGTATTCTTCCTGCCGATTTGCCAGAGTCCTTTTTGGGAGAAGATAAGGAGTCAATCAGTGGTCATAGTCGATTATACAGTGACGAGGAAGAACAAAAGAGTGTGTCCTGTAAAATTGAGACTACCGGCCCTAAGCATTTGTAAATCTATATATGGGATCCCATCTCCCTTTATTTATATCTGATGGGCTATTTAAATAAACACATATCTTTTTCTAAACATCTTTTTTTGATATCAATCATATGGCGCGTACATACATACGTGTAATACAATATTTTGAATATGAATAAAAGTTAAAGCAAATGTGCTTCAGACCAGACTATTGAGCTCTTCTCAAGATTTTATAAAAATAATCTGCATTTGTCTAAATTTAAGACTGTAAATCAATAAACGAAAGTTTCAATATGGGCGAGATTTCTCCCTAGATTTACACAATAGGAATATTCAAATGCTGTTAAATTGCATCATTTTAAACACTTTCCTTTGTGTAGCACTGTCAAAAAAAATTAAATGATGAATTCAAAGTTATTGGCCTTCTTTATACACTTTGTTGTAGTCGTAAAGTACAACTACAAAGATGAGAAAGGAAAAGAAAGGGAAAAGTTGGACCCTCAAACAGGATTTGTATCACGAGCCTATAATAAAAAAAAGGGCGTGATGTGAAGGATGTGTACCTTGCTCCGCGAGTCCCAATTTATTTGTTTTTTTTCAATTTCACGACATAAACTCCTTTTTTATCTACATCATGCCATCCAAACCAAAAGCAAGAAAATGTTTTTGTGGTTGGAAAGGCTTATTTAAAAAGGGTAGAAAGGGTAACCAAATAAATCAAAAGGCTACCATAGTTCCCAAAAGCAACAAGGTCATTCGCGTTCCCAGTTCAATAAGAAGTCCTGTTCAAACGCAAACAAGTACAGGTTGTTTTCAACAATGTCCAGATACTAAACCAAATAATAACAAGCAGAAAGTATTGTCTCAGTTTAAGAATTGGCAAGGCATTTACATAGACAGTGTCAAATTCAACCGAGCACAGACATCCGTTATGAAATATGACATGGACTGTAACTTTGTGTGTTTAAATAGCAATTCAGAACTTCGACGATGTTTTAATAATTGGCAAGGTATATACTTGGGTTTTATGGATCTCAACCCGAACGATGAAGCAGTGTCTTTTAAGGACTCTCTGGACTTTGACAGCAATAAAAAGAGCTTCGAGAAAAAACCCAGTTTTACTTTGACAGTAGAACATGTATTTCGAAATTCTGACACCCGCTCACAAACTTTCGAAAGCAGCATGCAAACGGAGCCAGATATTTCAACTCCTCAGATAGACCAAGATACCATAAACCCAGATACCAAATCAAAACCTCATTCAGATCAAGATATAACCCAAGATACCAGCAAGTACCATAAAACAAAGCATCATATTGCAACCAATACCGAAAGGGACCAGCAGCAACAGCAGCATAATAAAAGAGACCCACGACATAGCAAAATGAACTCATCCATTCCCTTAAAAAAAGAACAAGATACCACAGCAATAGAGCGACATTTAGAATCCCTCCAACAACAAGAGAAAGAAAAGTTATATACGGACGATTACAAAGCAGCCCTCGTGAGTCTGGTTCTGGATAAGAAAATTTCGGTTGCTCAAGTTGCAAATAATGCAGATGTTCCCCATAGTACGCTTCTAAACTGGGTCAACCTTGCCAGAGAAAAAATATGCGCTCAACCATCTTTTTTCAAGTTGGAACATAAACAGTACCTGATTGATTTTATTGATGAAAATCCAACAGCAGTTCTAAATGAAGCACTTGAAAGTTTGGCACAAAAGTTTCCAGGTTTAAATGCAAAAAAGACACATATCCAAGAGTTCATGAAAAACGAATGTAACATAAAGGTGCTTAAAACGGACGTTCCCAATCGAAAAGAAATCAAAATGAATTTACAAAATCGTATTCAGTGGGTGAATCAATGGAGTCACACGGATTTGGATTATATGAAAAATTGCGTATTTATTGAGTGTCCCCGACTTGATGTTGTGATGAAAAGTGGTGGATTACCTTACAAGAAGTCAGGATTAAATGTGACTCCTCGTTACTTTTTTGTAGCCGTTTCTGCTGTAGGTATTGTAGAGACATGCATGTTCCATCCAGGGATCAAACGAGAGGACCCCTATGTAGAGTTTTTAAATGCAATTTTGGATAAAATGGATAGATCAGATGAGCTCGAAGGATCCTACGTTGTGATGAATAACATGCATGACTGGCTTTTAGACGATTTGGAAAAAATTGTGGTTGATAGGGGGTATCAATGCGCTTATTTACCACCTTACTGTTCTGATCTAAACCCTATAACCAAATTTTGGACATCAGTCAAATATGGAATCAACCGACATTATCTTTTGGATGGTGAAACAATTGCCCATAGAATAAATCAATCCAAAGCTAATGTATTACAAAGCGAAATTGAGGGTTTCATACAGCACTCAAAAAAATATTTCACTGGACATCTTAATAAACCTAACGCATAAAATCATTACAATTCATCTTTTTTCCTAACGGGAACTGCGAGCTACTTTTCAATTTGTTTTAAAAATGAATTCCTGCATACGCACTTTGTGATGAGGTAAATTTTTTAAGATTAAAATTACTTTGATATTGATATTTTTTGATCAAACTACAAATCGAGCACATGCTCCCATGATAAATGTCTTTAATTTATGGCGTATCTCATCATTCTTTCGGTTTTTTTTTCTTTTGGCTTTTTTGTTTTTTGTTTATATACATTTTGTGATAATTGAGAATAAAAAGGGAAATGTAAATTGGAAAATAAAGCAAGTAAAGAAATGAGACTCTAAAATCCTTTATTATAAGTTGGAGAGTTTGTCATGATAAAAATAGAAGTCCTTTTTATATTCAATTATTACTTCAAGATTTTTCCTGCGCAGATCGAATTGACTACTTACCCGCAAACTGGGAAATGGTAGAATTAGATTTAGAAATCAGTTACATATGAAACATAGCTTATTGTTATATACAAGGAGCTAGTTGACCCATATCCGGCACTTCTAGAGCATTATAGTTTATCCATTCAATGACAGGATCCTTGATTGGATTACTAAAATCTATTTATGAGAAACTAGAAGATTCGGCAACTACTCGACCAATCCAGGAACGATTATGAAATCTGATCTCAGTTTGACATATGAGGGAGCTGGTACTGTGTCGTACCAATAGGAATGTAATCGCAATATGGTACTTATAATACATAGGTTATATGTATTATAATTGAGTGACAAGATAAGAGTAATTATATTCGTGGAATTAGGTGTCAAATACGACACATTTGTACGGTTTTTGTTATTTTCATTCTTTTTAACTGAACAATACATCTGACACATCACACTTTTTTGTTAAGATCACATTAAATTCTGGGTCAGGCTGATACAGTGCATCTATTTTGTAAGGCTAATTATACGCGCACCATACTTTTTTGATGAAGAGAATCAATGTGGTTTTGAGTGTGAGCTCATGATTTTAGTCTAAATTTTATTTTGTTTTTGGGTTTTGATTGTTATGAGATAAAATATATGAGTTTTGGAAAATGTTAAGGATTGGGGAAGTAAATTATAAAAGTCTCCTGTCTAGTTGTTTTGAAAGTAATAAGACACGTCGTTGACACAAATACCTCGGTGCGTGTCGAATATTTTTTTGGTGAGAAAAGTTTACTATTGGCCATTTTTTGACTTTGGAAGCCTTCATCGTGTGGTATTTGACAAAATATTACAATAGAAAAGTAATGAGATAAAAGTATATCTTTATTCGAGGTAAAAATAGACTAAAAGACCTCTGCTGCTATGAAAAAAATTGATCCTTTTTATACTGCACAACTCTCCTGAGTTTTAATGATGAGTCAACCTTTCTGGTTTTGGAATAGATCTATACTTTGTTTCCCGCCTTGGGTTAAATGAATACTACTCGTTAGAATTGTTTCCAGTTAACGTTGTCCCATATCAATGGATCGGGAGCACGAGTACTCTAATAAATCTTTAGTGTTACGAGACACGTATCTATCAGATCATGTAACGATTACTGTAAAAGATGCATACTTGTTTGTCAAGTATAATTGGCAATAGAACATAGTAGTTATAGTTGATCATTGACTCATTATCTTTGTAAGGAATAAAATGCGATCCCAAATAAAAAAATGCGATCCCAAAAATAAAACGTCTTATCGGTATTTGTATATTTGGTTGTAGAAGATAGGTATCCATTAATTCATACATTAATTCTTTATGCTCTTTATCAGCAGTATAATTATGTCAACATATAAGTAAATGAACCATTTATATTAATAGCTGTTCTATTCTCTCTCTGGGTAGCTAATCCATTGAGAGAACTATTAATATTAAGTTTCTCTTTCTTATAATTCTTGATTTGATCTGAGAAGATTCTCTACTCGATCGGTGATATCGTAACTCAGTGGTATAGCATTCTGTATTCAACTGTCATTCGTATATCGTATTTAGGCCAATCATGCAATCTTTAATATAGAAGTATGTACTCGTAGTAGGAGAAGTTGTATAGCAGTACACAAGCGTATGCTGGTATGCAGCATCAAAGGTTGTTTTAATTTCATAGTTTATTTACTTAAACGATTCGCTTAACTATTCTTAAGTGAATCGTACCCAAATACGACAGGAGACCCGCTCACACACCTAAAACAAACAATTCATTAGTTCTTCTCTGATGATGACCTGTTGCTTATGAAGAAGTGTTCATAGAATGTTTTTCTGATATCAGTGATATAATACTTAATGCTATGGTGCATTACGTTGGGGATAAAGGAAACATCCGTGATAAACTGACGGTATAATTGAGGGAAAATGGCAAGTAAGATTAACCACATTGCAAAAATTGACTGAACTTTTATTAACATAAAATGTAAGGGACCTTTATATACAAATTGAATTCGACCTCCTTCTTAGACAGGGCTAGATGACAGACAAGATTATGACTAACTCGCTATATCTCAAAAGTAAGTAATCCGATAAGAATTATTTAATGGAAGGAAGAGTGATACACGTTTTTGTAAAGGGTTTGTAGTGTTACTTAACGCTTACATTTAAAAGTCATCGAAGTACATTCAAAAATTTCTCGTATTTATACTTTCAAACTTCGCTTGTCATTCGCCTCCTATAATCTGGTTGGTACAACACATTGATAATATCGTTCTAAAATAATCGTATAATAAATGTATACTTTTGTACTTGTATTTAGCTTGATGAATATCGTGCTAATTTGATAAGTAAATCGTGGATATTTAATATGCAACATTAAAAAAAGTATTTATAAAATTATCGTAATGGATAAAATATGCTATGTAGATCAAGTTACATGAATATATAAAGCTTGATTACAACAAGGACAAAGGTTAGTCATGGCTCATGGAAATCATGACAAAAGATCTAAAGAGCTGGCAGATCAAGGAAAAAGATTGAGTGGGAAAGCTGGTCACTCGTAAATCATAGTTGTGGCATAAAGTGTAACATCATTATGACACTCTGCTTCCAAATAGAATGATTGTTTAGAAAGAAAACACATATGATAGTAAAGTAAATCATTTGGTGTATGATGCACGTGTGCATCAAATAGTGTAGCATTTGTCGTATTTGACGCCTAATTCCACGAATATAATTACTCTTATCTTGTCACTCAATTATAATACATATAACCTATGTATTATAAGTACCATATTGCGATTACATTCCTATTGGTACGACACAGTACCAGCTCCCTCATATGTCAAACTGAGATCAGATTTCATAATCGTTCCTGGATTGGTCGAGTAGCTGCCGAATCTTCTAGTTTCTCATAAATAGATTTTAGTAATCCAATCAAGGATCCTGTCATTGAATGGATAAACTATAATGCTCTAGAAGTGCCGGATATGGGTCAACTAGCTCCTTGTATATAACAATAAGCTATGTTTCATATGTAACTGATTTCTAAATCTAATTCTACCATTTCCCAGTTTGCGGGTAAGTAGTCAATTCGATCTGCGCAGGAAAAATCTTGAAGTAATAATTGAATATAAAAAGGACTTCTATTTTTATCATGACAAACTCTCCAACTTATAATAAAGGATTTTAGAGTCTCATTTCTTTACTTGCTTTATTTTCCAATTTACATTTCCCTTTTTATTCTCAATTATCACAGCATTTACTATATTCTGTCGTTACATTGTCAGGCCGTAGTTTAGGATAATAGTATTAATGTTTAAGTCACTTGATCTCTGTTTTTGCTACTTAAAGTGGACAAAGATATATTTAAATAAATGTTGAGGGTGTCATAAATTATAATAAAGGAATCATCACATTACACAGTAATGGATGATCATGTATAAATATTTATGGCTCACGCATCGCCTATTTGTTATCATCATCAAAACCGTTAGTGTCTGCACACAAGATGATCCATCTTGTGACGAGTAAAATATTATAATACCATAAAAGTATAGTACAATCCCATAGGTGGAATATTCGGTTCCTGAATATTACACGCACTAAACTTTCTCTTTGGTATTACGTAATGACATCTGCGAAGATGAATTTAGATCCTCATGTATTTTGCTTTTACCCTGTAAGGCAGGAATTACTTCATGATGTGGTAAACGGGATTGGTTTACACAGAAAAATAAAAAGAATAAAAATAAAAACAGGGAATAAGTTAAATATCAAGTGTGGTTTTATTCCAGGTTAAAGGTTCAAAATAAACTAAAGAAAAACTATCTATCTACAATTATCCTATTTATATAAATTGTTAGATGGTGATGATTTATAATTGTGATAAGCTGTTACTGTGCTTATCACTATCTTATGCTTGAGAAACTCTACTCTGTGTATGTTACACAGAAAAATGGCTGTCTATCTTTATGATTACAGCAGGTATATTTGAAATTGAAGATACTCTGTGAGGTAGCACAGAATCTTCTTTTTCTGTTTCCTTATTATAGAAATTCTGTCCCTGTCTATGACTAATGGTTAAATGGTGATAAGGATATTTTACTGTCATATCCTTATCTAAAATGGTATTATGTATTTTATTGGCTGTATGCTTTATTATGCAATTGTGTATATTTATTATTGGCTGTAGCCGTTCTTATTTATGTAGTTTATGTAGTTATATATTATGTGTTTTACCACACATGATATATTGCTGTTGAGGATAGCATAATAACACACTCAAAGTAGAGCTTTCGGAGATGATTCAATTAGGACATAATCCCATAAAATCACACTGGTGGGAAGTAGTTGTTTCACAATTTACTTCGATCAATAAAACAATGCCGTGTAACGTGTATCGGGCGAAGAGTCTCATAGGACCTGAGCCATCATATATGGAGATGAGTGCTATTGTTTGTATAACTGTTTATTTACTTCTTTATATTTTTTTTTCTTGACCTCGGTAAACTAAGTTTGGTAAACCATAAATCTGTTTACGTGGCTTTGGTCTTTCCTTCTTCCTTCTGCCTTCTTTTCCCATATTTAGTATAACCGTCAATTAAGTGATGGCTGTTAAGATTTTGCTTATGGAATCACCGGTGCTGGACACTGTCAATATCCTCCTCATGGGTACCTTTTAAATTGTATATAAATACCCCTTGATAGTTTTGTAGAATTATCTCTATCTTCTTTTGAAATAAAAAATTAGAGACGACTTAGTCGTAACAGTTGAGAAATTCGAGAGATAAAACAACGAATTAAGAATAAAAATAAAGAGATTTGACGAAGTAGAATTATCAAACTGCAAAAATAAACCAAAATCTTTATTATACAATAAATTGGGTTCTTTATATACATATTCAGGGCTGGCTGAATATCAATCATTTACGTGAAACCTGTCAAATATACAATAGGCGTATTGTCAATTAAAGATCGAGCATCTCATGGTACCTTCGAAAATCTTGTTATTGACGAGCGATCATATCATTGGATTGTATTATCCGGAATAAATGTATGACTATTTTTTTTCTATACATTGATGAGTAATCAATGCGTAGTAAATAGAGTGTAATAGCATGTATTTAATTTAAAGAGTAATGCAATAATAATTTATAGAAAGGTTATCAAAGAAGAAAGAAAGAATTGATAATAGAGTTATATTTGTGTATAAGCTCGATCACAACAACAGTACTTACCCTTTCCGTTTCTACTTTTCTACAACAATTGCTATAACGCGTCACATATATTATCCGAAAGCCATCTAGTATAAATACCCGTAGTTTTTGCTAGTAGAATTCCTTAATCTGATTTACTCGAAATAAAAGATATACAAAGTTCTGACAGTACTTTCTTCTGTTACCTTGATCTCCATCCTAAACAATAAAAACGACTTTAATCCAGTCAAAAGCTAGTTATGTAACGACCAAATATCCTAGACGAAATCACTACACGCACCACATTCGTGGTAAAAAAGGGCTTCTCCGGGAATCGAACCCGGGACCTCTCGCACCCTAAGCGAGAATTATACCACTAAACCAAGAAACCAAATATGTATTTGTAATCCTTAGATGTTTATTTAATCCTTACGTAATAATGCCTAACCACTCGATGGAGAATTTTGTAATTTTACCATGATATTGACAGGATACACGGCGTATCCTGCATAATATCCTGGTACAACAGTCTTGGGTATACTCCGCGCATGCAGGATACGGTACAGAATATTTCG